>VZRH01003847.1:722011-761249 GCA_013397555.1 Urocynchramus pylzowi
TTCAAGGTGAGCCGGGCGCCTCAAGGGGAGAGGGGCGGGGGGATGCGCGTTTGGGTTCCCGCTTTGTGCTTGTCATGCCGGCAGCCCGTGGAGTGCTCTGTCGTATCCGCGGATTTGGGGATGGATTTGTTTTAATTTTTTTTTTTAGGAAAAACGAGGGTGGTGTAGGGCGGAAGGAAAGAAAGCAGTAACGTCCTTCCCGGGCTTTGGGGTGCCCCGGGAGTGTTGCGGGGGCAGCTGATGGAGCGGGCGCTTTTCACAGCTGACAGCCCCAGAAGGGTGCGTGCCTTGTGTTACATAAACCGCGAGCCTCCGTGGAGCTTTAGGTTGGCTCTGGCGTGGCCGGGCTCTGTGCTGTGGGTTTTGGTGCAGTCAGGAGCCTCCTCCTCACTTTTACGACCATCTCTGCTGGTGCTGGTTGTGTAATAGTTAGGAGGCAGTCTTTATCCGTGCTCTTCCTTTCAGGCTGTGGTGGCCACTGGAGCCAGACTGGTTCGTTCGCTTTGCCAGATGTGATTCCTGTCACTTTTTGTACTTCTTCCATCCAAACCCACGCAAGAGCAGTCATTTCAAAGGATTGTCTTAAAGAAGTTTTTTAATCTAAGGACAGGATTAATAAGATTATTTGGCAAAGAGGGAAGCAAGCAGCAATTTACTAATGATGTTAACAGATAATATTTATGATGGATCTTCTCTGTTGTGCACTTTCTGGATGCTGTGCTTGCCCTTCTCTTATTGATCAGCAGCTCACTGCCAGTCCTTTGCCATATTGCTTGTGTTGCATTTTTTGATTTGATGGATTACTCCCTGTACTTGCCTCACTCCTGTCAGGGTATCTCCCCCTTGGAATGCTGGTGCTTCGATGTCACCATGTCAGTTCATGACACAGCAGGTGGTTCCCACCTGCAGTTAAAGCCCTCCTGTGGCAGGCAGCAGAGAACCTTTGCTCCAGGGGCAGCTCAGTTTTACACTTGGTGGTGAAACCATAGAACGCCTTGGGTTGGAAGGAACCTTAAAGATCATCATGTTCCAGCCCTCTGCCATAAGCAGAGACACCTTCCACTAGACCACGTTGCTCAAAGCCCCATCCAGCCTGACCATGGACACTTCTAGGGATGGGGCATCCACAGCTTCTCTGGGCAACCTGTTCCAATGCCTCATCACCTTCACAGTAAAGAATCTCTTCCTAATATCCACTCTAAACCTATCCCCTTTCAGTTTAAAGACATTTGTCCTTGTCCTATTACCACATGCCCTTGTAAAAAGTCCCTCTCTATCTCTCGCAGGTCTCGTTTAGCCGCTTGGAAGGAAGGTTGCTCTAAGGGCTCCTCAGAGCCTTCTCTTCTCCAGGCTGAACAACCTCAATTCCCTCAGCCTGTCTTCATAGGAGAGGTGCTCTAGCCCTCTGACCATCTTCATGGCCCACTTCTGGATTTGCTCTAGCAAATCTTAAGTTGGGGGCCCCAGAGCTGAACATAGTACTCCAGGTGTGGTCTTACCAGAGCAGAATTGAGGGAGAGAATCACCTTCCTCGACCTGTTGGTCTAGATTCTTTTGATGTAGCCCAGGATACACTTGGCTTTCTGGACTGTAGTCTCCATGGTCATCCCCTTTTTGGTACTGCATTGGTCTCACATCTCATTTCTTTTTTTTTTTTTTTTTCCTTCGTTTTTCTGTCCCTTCATTCTGTCTCTGTGAGTTTTTTCCCACCATCATTACTCACAAGGATCCACCCTAACAGCCCCATCTTCCTGGTGATGCCAGCTTCTTTTTCTTTCTTATCCTTTTTTGGCCTCCTTGCTTATTTAACTTGTTCTTCAGGTCTTACTTTCTGTTCTGTCCCTATCAGTTCCTTTTCTGTGCCCTATTTCTCACATTGTATTCCCTCAAGTTTTCTTGTTCAGAGTAGCTCACTGCTTTCCCTTCCCTCTGAAGAACTGCAGACTATACCTCCCTCTATCTGTTTTCTCTCCCTTTTCTGTGACATTTTGTTTGGCATTTTCTATTTCTCTCAGATCATGAACTTAACTTGGATTCTTACTCTTTGCCACTGGCTGTTCACATTTTCCATCTTACTGTCCTACTTGCTCATGGCATAGCATTTATCTTTCTTTCTCACACAAATATCCTCTCTTCTGCCACATTTTGCCTGACTAAACAACATTCACATATTAAATCACTTTCCTTTTTATCAGGATCCTTCATGTAGGATATATTGCTATCTAATACAGAACTCTGCTCCTAAGTTGCACTAGCCTTTTCCATCCTGCTTGATCCTGATTTCCAGTTCTTCTTTAAACTTTTTGCTCAATTCCTCATTCCCATTTGGACTTGTTTGGAAACTAAGAAAGAGAAGGGAATTTTCTTGTATTTTGCCAGCATAAGGAACAAGCCAATGGGTGGACTAGCATTCTCTTTCTCCTTTCTTTTCTTTCTCTTTATCCCTTGCCCCTTTTCTTTCATCTGCAAGATCCCTGTTTAAGAACTTCACTCTTCCTCCTCAGCGGCCACCCCACTGTCACCTGCCCTTTCTCTGCAAACAGCATATCAAAGGTAGGGCAAGGAGCAGGAGCTGGTAGTCACAGCATTTAAATTATACTTTCCCCCTCAATATTCCTGAAATGACACAGATACCTTAGCATAATTCATTTTTTTTCTGTATCCCTGCAGAGAAATGATTTTGTCTCTAGGCCATTTTTGAAAAAGTGTTTTTTCTAATGTCAATACAGCATGAATATAATGCCAGCTTTTCATCTTTGGGCTCTCATAAAAGCATACAAACAATCAAAATTATTAGCACAGCCAGATTTTAAAAAAATACTTTAGAGAACTTGATGAAGTGAAGGAAATTTTATCTTGAAATTTGCTGATGCTGGCACAAGTGACATAATGAAACAAGCAATTTTCGTGAAAGCTATTAGCTAATAATTTTCAAATGTTTATTACATTCTGCTCCCAGACTGTCAGTGCTGAGGATCAGTTGTTTACTTTGAGGATGCTCTGGGAGCAGACTAGCTTTATGATAAGAATTATATTAAAATTTTGTCCAATTAATCTTTTGAAATTCAACATTACCTCTCCCTAGGAAGTATCTAATGAGACATGACTGAGTTCATAACCAAACAACAGCAGTCACATCCTGCAGCTATAAACTCATTTATTGCTCAAAAGTAATTCAATTAATTTATTAACCCTAAAGTGCTGTCTTATATTTTTCCTACCAGTGATGTCAGTATTGCTGATGAAAATGAAGATTACAGAGATATAGATCCAGAGATATAAACTGCCCCATGGTACATGGTGAGGCTGTTCTTGTAAGATGCCCAGGTCATCTGAATGATTTTGCACTTTCATTCACCTTAGCACGTAAAATAGTTCAGATTTGCATCTGATTTTTTAATCTGATCACTGGATGGTTGATGGTCTGAGTGTGTTGTATGCTCTACTTTATGCTCTACAAGGAATCCCAGGCAATGCAGGGGCACAAGGGGAAGTAGAAGTGCTTAGTGGGAGTCAGTTCAAATGGGAAAAAACTTCGGTTTGTGTCCTTGGTGCACTAAAGAATTCTTCCATTCCTTGAGTCTGATCCAAGTATAAGGACAGCTCTGCTGGAGAGCTGTTGTAGGACTTACAGGGGAGAAAAAAAAGAGGTAGGAATTTATGACTCATAAGGCCAAAGACTTTGAACTTCTACTTCCCATCCAGGGTCACACTGGACATTTAGTTCTCTTCTCATGTGGACTGGTGAAAGCAGGTAAGGAGTTCCTGGATATGGATTCCAGTTCCTGCCTCCCTGGCCACTGAAAGTGGTGGTGTATGATGAGCCATAATACAATTCAGTCTGCTGCTGTGCCTTTGTAGCTAAAACTGGGGTGGATTAAATAAATCTTTCCTTTTATGTTTCCCTCTAAGTTTTCTAAAACTTTAAGGCATAGTTTGGGACAATAAAAGGTAAAGAATTTGATTGTCCATTCTGTAAGGTCTAAACATAATTCTTTTGCAATAGCTTTCCAGTGAATATAATAATAACAAAGCCAATAAGACAATATTCCTAACTGCCAGCTCTATAAATAAATATCTATCTAATAAATCAGAGCAGAAAGGGCAACTGTGTGAGCCTCTGTGTGTTTAGGTCAATTGTTTGCTTTTACATAAAATTTTAGTTGTTTTAAGGGTAAAGATAGGAAGACACTACAGTGTTGCTAGCAAGCGGGGTATAAACTGCTGTCTCTACTTTAATCAATATTATCTGCAGATTATCCAGGGAAATGCAATAGCTGTGAAAAGAAGATCAGAATTTAGCTTATTGTGCTTGCTAAAATTTTCAGACACCTGCCCTTGCATGTGCTGGTACAAGAAATACCACTATCAATTTATAGGAAGTGACTTACAATTTATTGAATGGTTGGAACATCTCTCATCTGAAACAGCTGCCAATTTTCAAACTTATTAATATTAAAAATGCAACCCATGGAAAGTGCTCAGTGTGACAGACCTGAGGTAGATTCAGATTCATGATTCTTGTGTCTGATGGTTTCTGCAAAGTTTATTGTCTTCTTGTCAGTGAAGCAAGCAATTTAAACTGTGCTGTATTTGTGCATTTTAATTGTAAAGCATAAAACTATTGAATCCTGATTCCCTGCCACATTACATGTGCGCATTGACATTTAGACAAGAAGTGCCTGTGTAATTTCTGGAGCTGAATGATTGACTTTTGTTTCCTCTCTGCACTCTCTTTGGGTTATCCTGAAGGCAGGGTTTGCTGCAAAGCAATGCCCCTGGGTATTTTTGACTCTGCTTTGGTGTGACTATTGGTGAAGTGATGTTTCACTCCTCTGTAGGTGGTTTGGGCCCTTATTAAAAAATCAGCAGCACGAGCCTGCTCTAGGATGTGTGTCATTGCCAACAGAGTGTTTTCCCCCACACTTCACCCTTGACAGTGCTTACCTGTCAAGGCAGAATGTTGGCACCTGTCTGCATCGATTAGGTAAAGAGAGTAGGAGCAAAGCCCATGTCTTTTCTTTGTCTTTTTTCTGTGCTGGAGCAGTCATCATTCACTCTTCCCCAGGAGATATTGCACATGCCCACAGTCCCAGGGTGTTAATTCCAGGCAGGAGGTAGAACAAGCAGTCTGGGAGATGCATGAGCAATACTTTTCCTGTATTGGAACTGTGTGTGCAGAAAAGGAGATAACAGAGAGCCAATCTGAAACCCAAGAGGATGTCCTGCAGCAGGACATGCCAGCAGGATGCTTCAGCCTGTGGCCAGCCCCACCACAGAAGCAGACAATACAGGCATCACTGAGCATGTTGTTTTCTGTGATGTTTCCCTGTGGATCTGGCCTGGCATCATCATTTCTCATTACAGGCAATCTAAGAGACATAGGCTGCCATGGACACAAGGAAGACTTGAAATAACTTGAGGAAGTACAGGAAGACTGGTCTCTTTAATTGCAAAAAGAAATTAAATTAGCTTCCTTTCCATGCTCTGAGTTTGAAGGAACAGCATATTAAGCTGTAACTTTTCTGGCTTGAATGCAGAATGTATGTGGTGTGTTTGCTTGCCTAGTATGTTTTCCAAAGTGATTTATTTCTGCTTTCTTTTTATTTTCCTTTTCCTTTTTTCTACCAGAAAGAAACACCACTTGCCAATGCTGCATTTTGGGCTGCAAGAAAAGGAAACCTGGCTCTCCTCCAGCTGCTGCTGAACAGTGGGCGAGTAGATGTGGACTGCAAAGACAGCGTATGCACACAATGCTCCTACAGCCACTGCACTCATTTTGCATCACTTTCCATAGCCCACCATGCAGAGGGTGTAGTGGGGATCTAACATGAAACATATGAATGTCTTATGGTACTTCAGGATGATTTAAAACCTTCTCCTGTCAGTAATCAAGCTTGAAACACAAGATAAAATAGTGTGATGATTTACATCAGTGGCAAGGGGTTAAGAATTTGCCAGCACTCAAAAATGTGTCTTACATAGTTGTTTGTGGTGCTGACATTAAAAACACAGATCCAAGCACCTCTTCTCTTTGCAAAGAAATGTCATTGTAGTAATAGATCACAGTGAAGAGTTGGCTGAATTGAGCCCAGGTAGCAATGATTCTGTCAGCTAACAGACCTTCTCTTAGTTAGAACAACTGCTGGCCTCCCAAATTCTTCCTCCTCCACCCAATCTCTGGACTGGGCACCAACATGAAGGCACAAGATTGCCAAGCAAGAGGAGCCCAGACACATGACAGATTTCATGGGAATTTCCTTACTGTAATTGACATGGGTTGAAATTAGTTTTGAGATTAGAGATGGGTTGATCACACAGATAATGAGCAGGTCTTTCTATTCTGTCTACAACACATGGTGAGATACTTGATTGTGCTAAGCTGAGTCAAAGAGCAAGGGGAAAAGGAGGTTGAGAAGTTCCAGGTTTCTTTTGTTTGGCATTAGGACTGACTGACACGGAGTCATGCTGGTGTTGGTAAGGATTAATGCCACTTTCAGCATACATGAACTTGCCACAGCTTCTCTCACTTTGAACACCTTCAAAGTGTAAGAGATTTTCTAAGCCCGTTGACTTTAATGTATCTTTTGATTTTTGTTTCATTTTTGACCTGTATGCAAGTATTTGTCCTACAGTACTTCTGGAGCTGGTGCTATGACTGTCCTTCTTACAAGGGAGGGAAGGTTGTTCAAATAGAGGCTTGTAGTAAACAGGACAGAGATCAGTATGAAAAAATAAAGTCACTACTGTTAATTTTTTCTCAAAAGAAGGCTAACTTTGGACAAGAACTTTCACACTGAACTGCATTAATAATTGTATCAGATATACACATTTTCTAGACTAAATTATTTTTATACAATTAAGACAGCATGTTTCTTTTTTGTAATGTCACCCATTCCTTCTTTAAATTGAGCTGTTGTGTGTGAATGGTTTTGAAGGATGTGTTTCATCCTTATGCATGTGGTTTCTGCATATTGTCCATATACTGCATACATATAAATCTTACTTCGTTCTCTGGAAGTGACCTTATAGTGTACTGAGGGAGTTGAACACAGATTTCTGTACAGAAAGTTCTCTCTTATAATGTGAAGAGTCACTGAGTGAGTTTGCTCTCATTATTTGGATAGGGAATTACTGTTCAAATCACCCAGCCCCTTCTCCTGACTATGACTCAGAATTCTAAGTGACTCAGCTGAGTCACTCAGCTCCTGTGTCTGAGGTTATTCTTCTGGAAATGATGCAAAGAACTTTGGGATTCTCTGCTTAAAAAGAGGAAAAAAAAAAAGCTGTTTAGAAGCAAAACTCATTCTTTTTATACTTGTTGCACTTATTTTGGGACAATAAGGTATCATAAGCTCCCTCCAGCTTTTTGGCAGAGATGCTGTCTCATCCAGACAGCCTGATTCATTGCTGTAGGTGTCTGTTGAAGGTACTGACTTGTTTTTCCTTACTCCCAGCTTGGCACAACAGCTCTGATGGTAGCATCTTACTATGGCCACATAGATTGTGTACGGGAATTGGTGTTGCAAGGAGCAGATATCAATCTGCAGAGAGAGGTAGGATTCAAACAGGGCTTGATTAAGTGACTGTTGGTTTGTTACAAATAATAAGAGTGTTGTCTGCTGCTTGTTGCTGATTGTTTCTTTGTCACTTGCTGTATAGTGCATTTATAACATGTATATATAACAGGCCCTGTTCTGAGTGCATCAGGGAATCAGATATCTGGAGTTTACAACAGAAAATCAGATGCCAGAGGTGCATTTATAATAACTCATGAAACATTTTCAGCACATCTGGTTGGTTAGGGTCACTTACATCTGGGATATAACCCCCCAGGGTTATGCCAGTTATGTATTTGCAGTTTTACTTTTTGGCACCACAATTTACAGATCTCCAGATGGGATAAGTAATAATAAGACCTTTACCTTTTGATTTGCAGCCTGGTGATTAAAATGGAGTGGATGCCATTGCTAGCACAGGGATTACTTTTGACTCTGTATGTTTTGGAGTTTCTGCCTTTTACTCTGAGCCAACTCATCTCTAGCAGTCACATAGCTTTATCGCCCATGCCCTTCCCTGCATCTCTGCTTGGCATTCAAGGCATGTCCTGCACCATGACATCAGCATGGAAGGGACATCAGCAACTGATTTTTTTGGGAAATTGCCTTTCCCTCATGCTCCATGCAGACAGTTGTAAGGATTGCAGTTGCTCTGGTCTGCACTTTGTCTGCACAAAGAGCAGAATTGCTCTGGAACAACCACTGGTTTTAAGAGAAGAGCAGTGTAAGGAGAACATGAAATTACATGGGATGGTGGCAGGTCGTGCAGGATAGCAGAGTGCTCCTTGCTCAAACAGTACAAGCCAAGGTTTCTTACTTTCCTTGGCTACCTGGAACCAGAGCATTAATCTCATGCTGACATCTGCAAGTCACTGAGTCAGTGAATGCCCTGTTTGATGATGTAGGTGTCTTTGCACTTACTGGCCTAAACTTGCTCTAACCATGATTGTTGGTGTCTTTCAGTGGGGTCCTGTTCTAACAAAACATGTACTTAAATGTGTCCCTTCCCTTAGGTAAACATTGCTTGGAAAGAAGCAACAAAAGAAAAAGTTAAGAACAGTTTTATGGAGCTGCTCTTGATTATCACTCAGGAAATACTGGTTCAACAAGCCAACAAAAAAGAAAAACACTGAAAGCCTCCAAAATGACTCTGTTGCAGAAAGGAAGCAAAACAGATGAAGTTTAAGTGCTAAAGACCAATGGCACTGTTCTGCAGCTAAATGCACTAACTACAACCAGTGCTCTTGTGCACTGAAGTTGTTGTGAAGCTCAGGGAAGTGAGAGTCCCATAAAAGTGCCCAGGAGAGCAGGCTCCAAAATGGTCTAAATGGGGTCATGTACTATTGTAAAGGCTTTGGGCACTGGAGTGAATTTCACATGTAGCTCCCATTTCCTGTACTTTCTACATGGGGTGAGAGAGCCCAAGGTCAGGAAAGCCTGCTCCTTCCTCCCTTCCTCCCTCCCCCCTCACTCCCTCTCAAATATATGGTGCTGGACAGATTTTTCAGTGCAATAGGAAGAAGACTGAGTTAAGATACCTGGTGTCCTCTGGAGTCTTCAAATTCATCATGTCTTTTCAGCTGATATTCAACTGATTGAGCTCAATATGTTTTAATTTGAAATGTCTATACTTCAGTCAAGTGTGTTACGTGTTTTTTACTATTTTAATTCATTTTTCCTTTACAGTCAGGTGCAACTTCTCTGTTCTTTGCTGCACAGCAGGGCCACAACGATGTAGTGAAGTTTCTCTTTTCATTTGGAGCCTCCACTGAATTCAAGAATAAAGTAAGATGATGGGTCTATTCTTGCATGCTGATACATTCTGACAGTCAAGGCTGGGTTTTTGTATTCACATGAAACATGACAGGGCAGTGTTGAGATTATGAAATTTCCTCACGTGAACATTTTTGAGTAATGCAACACATTGTGAAATATTAACTTTGGACTAGCTTTTCCTGCCTAGACTTAATGACACAAGTTCATCAAGGTCCCTTGATAGTGATATCAGTCTTTCTTCATAAGCCATCCTCCAATACAAGAGCAAAGGGTCTTTTTGCACATACCAGGTGGGATCCTGATTTAGGTGTTTATGTACTCTGGTTGCATAGAGCTTATATTTCATCATCTTTGGGATGTCTCTGCATGTCACCATAGGATACATAAGAATATAATGCCTTGGTCCTCCCTAAATTCCCACTTTCCCATCTGGGACAAGAAGATGAAATGCACCTCAGAGCTTTTATTTATTTGTTCAGGCAGGTCCTTTTCCAAAATCTTCTTAGAATAGCCAAAAGCACAAGTGGCAGGGCCTGGGTTCCTTACCCCTCATGGGGTCAACAGCAGCAAGATCAGCAGTTCATCACTGACAGCAGTATATCAACCTAGGTTTTTTTTTGCCCAAGCCAGTATTAGCACCTCTGCTTTCAGCAAACAGGGGGAAAAGCAACATATTTTCATTAAATATATTTGTCCTTCACGTGCTGGCTACATTTTGAAGTGTTACCATTATCTGGGGAGGAGGACACTTGCCAGTCACTTATCCTGGGATCCCTAGTGATGTCTTTGAAAAAGCAGTAGTTCTTTACCCCACAGTAATCAATTTCTCAAGATATTTTAGTCTGTGATTTGAATGATTCTCTCAGTCCATACCTGCTTCCTGGAGTCCCTGGAAATACAGGCTCTAAATACTAAGGGAATTGATGGAATATCAGAAACGCAGCTCCTTATGCTCCAGGGGCTAAAAATCCTGTTGTTTTGTGGCCACAGTTCACATATGCCCACAGAGTAGGATTCTGATACTCCAGAGAGCTGTGCTTGTGGTGGGCAGCTCTCTGACCACAGCAACAATCAGTAATAAAAGCTTGAATGAAATTGTGGCTGTTTAACACAACACAGAGTGCAGCTGTGAAAGTTGGCAATGCAGGAGGTCACAGTGTTAAATACAACAGCTGTATCTTACAGTGCTGGATAATCTCATGTGGGACAAATTTCTTGGGTAAGGTTGTACATTAAAATAAATTACTTTTATTTCAGGGTATGGTGGGGGTTGGCAAGATTCAAAGGGGTCATCTTCCCTTGCATTCAGCTGGCAAGTCAGAGGCTCAGTACCTCATTCTGTCTAGAGAGACAGTTACATCTTCACTCCATCTTTCCACTCTTCACTCAATCTTTCCACAGCCTGTGAGCTAGGAGTTTGTGAAGAGGCCAAGATTTGATCCAAGAGGTGAACAGCAGTCTTGAAATTGTCTGATCCTTCATGACAATATACAATCTTTAATGAAGCATGCAAAATATAATGATGTGAAACACTAGGGCAGATAAAAGACAGCAAAGATCTAAATTATAAAAGATTACTCCTGTGTTCAGCTGCTCCAAATGGCTTCCATCTTTGGACAAATGCAGGTTTGGGGTCTACTGTTGCTCACCTTGAAACTTTAATTCCAGTCCCTCTTTTCCTGCCTGCCTCTGCTTCTGAACCCAGACTTGACTTGGCCCATATGCCAGTCCCAAGTATCTTTTAAGCTGCTGGTTGCTCTTCCCCTCCAGGCCACAGCTTTCTGTTACATCCAGACAAGCTGGTTGAAAGATAGCATCAGCTCCCAATGGGTGTAACATGGGAAACTGGCGTGTGATGTGCATGTGAGATGATTTTCCAGCAGCATCACCCAGCATGTGCCTGAGCAGGAGGCAGTGTAGTGCATGGACAATCCACATCTTCCACTGGCCCACTAGTGTGGCTTTGTATCAGTTCGATCTTCTGATTTAATAATGCAGTTTTCATAGCTTGGAGTAATTCTATTGTTCTGTTAACAGGTGACAAAGGTGACAGGCTCCTCTATACCTCCCAAACCCCAGAAACAATATAGTTGGTAAAATATGCCTTTTCAGGTTAGAGACAAGGCATTTTCTCACTAAAAAACTCATCTGGGAGCAGCACTCGAAAAGATATGGCTGATCCTGTTTTTAAAGGGCAGTGCAAAATTAATCCATTTGCAAAGAGTATATATATTTATATTATAAATGACTACCTGAATTTGGAATAAGCACACAAATTGAATGTATCCTAGAAAACAGAGACTTAACTAAGGAAATGCAAAGCCCAACATCTTTTTCATGTACTTATCTGTAAATTGTGATTACTACATTTGTTACTCATATATGAGAATTCTGGAGAACTATCTTAATAAAGGCATGGCAATTCTTGTTAAGTCTTGTATCATTAGAATTGATATTTGCTATGGCAGAAAAAGTAAAACTATTCTAAAATAGTGTAATAAAGTAATAAGCAATAAATGCTGATGTTCTAAAGAGAATGAATAGTAATATTCAAGGTTAATTATTATATAATTATTATATATTGGTCATTAATATCATTCTGCGTTGTCCCAGTCTGACATCCATAGAAATATTTAACGTAGGTTGAAACTTTTTTTTTTTGTTCTGATAGATGTGATAAGCATGTGAGTTCTTATAAAGCATGGTGGCACGTTTTCTGAGCAGCACTGCAGGTTGCACAGTATGTCAGAGGCTGGTTTTCAGCAGGCAGTGATTGCAGAAGATCAGTTCTCCTCCTCTGTACCATATTTAAGAGATGGTAAAACAAGGTATAATTCTAAGCTGTTTCAGGTGATGATGGCAGAGGAAAGGGGTCAGCAAGTAGACAGGGAAGTCTACACCACTTAGCTCAGTCTTACCCAGTGCTGCTGTTCCAAGTATTTTCACTGCAGATCAGCAGCTGCTGTTATGTGCTGGCAGTGAGGAGGAAAGACTCTGGGGAGGGCAGAAAAATGGTTTCAGGGGAAGAATTGCAGAGGTAGCTGAGAAAAGTTCAGCTCCTATCTGAGCTGGAAATATTTGCAGTGCAGGATTAATAGAAGCTTCATTGTGTCAGGAAAACAGGATATGAGCAAGAAGTGAACCCAAGGCAATGTGCCATCTCTAAGAGGTTGCACAGTGGTGTCTGCCCACTGCAGAAGGGGTGATAGCCCCAGGAGCCCCTCAGTGCTTGCTCACATGGCCAGCTCCCACTTGCTGCCCTGCTCAGAGTTTCCAAGAGGCTTGCCAGTACCAAAGACGCTGCTTCAGCTTTTTGCTTATCTCAGCTGAAGCCAAAAAGGAAAGAGGTAATCACATGTCTGAAAGGGATGTTAAAACTCCGTCATTTGCATTTTTTTATTCCCCAAAACTTATCTGCTTTCCCTATGGTCTGTAAAGCATTGGGGTCTTCAGCTAGAGCTTGCTGGAGTAAAGTGTAAGAGAAAACCAGATGAAAGCTCAATAGAGGCAGAGGGGGACTGAGTTTTCTCCTGCTAATAAACAGTGGACCATCACACTGTTTGACAATTCCTTGATTTAAGTAAGTGCTGTCTTATCACATGGTCAATGGAAAAGTTTGCTGCCCCCAGCTTCTTTTTCTTACAGAAAGATGTATATCTGATTTTTCACAGTGGTACCCCCAACTCAGAGCATGCAGAGGAATCCCAATCCCTTCTGTTGAATGTGTTCAGCTTCATATATCAGACAGACAGTAAAGCAGGTCTTAGAGCTCAGTTGTCCTCCTGATCAGGGACCAGATCTTTGAGCTCAGGAATTGTTACCCATTTCACTCTGCTGCAGTAAATATTTGATTCAGAGTGGACAGATGAAATTGGGGACCATCCAATGATCCTCTTCTAACCCCTGGACTCTGATCAGACTGATCTAGGAAAACTTGATCACTTTAGTCTGAAAGTTCCAAATGGTGTACTTTGGAATTGTGTTACTCTTTCAAAAAAAAAAAAAAAGTATCTGTCTAAAACCATTCACTGGGTTGAACTAAACACTTGGTCAGGAACCCCTTTTTTAATTAATTAAACATGTCTTGAGAGAGTGTGGCCATTCTTAAACCCCAAGCTGTCACATCTCCCGAGGTGGGATCACACATTGGGATGCCAAGTGTTGGGCTTCAGCTCTGCTGTGCCAACTGTGGTTAGCTTTGCAGGCCTGCCTTTTATTTGGGACCTGTCACTTGGTTTCCTACAGTAATTATGATAATAACCAAACAATCTTCTAAAAATAACAGAAGTTTGTGGAGAACATAAGAATTTTAGAAAACAAAAGCCAGACCATAAAGCAGTAAACAAACTTTTCCCATATGCAACAAACTGAGCATGTCTATTTACCCTCTATACATGGAACTTTAATATTTTTAAGCTTCCTAAAACTTTTCCTTCCCTGCTTCTCCACAGAGGACCTTCAGTCTGGATAGCACAGTTTCTCTTCTTAATTCACTAACCTTCCTCTCTCAACATTGTTCAGGGAAAAAGTATTTAAAAATTTCTCCGGTTTTGTTTTGTTTTGTTTTGTTTTGTTTTGTTTTGTTTATAGCCCTTTGATCCAGTAAATCACCCCTTGAGCAAAGTGGCTTTCACTTGGCTGGGGAGAGGAAATAGGTTACATGAAGCTATTAGCTTTTCCATTGTCTTTTAAGTGTGTATAAGGTGTTTTTTAATCCAAGAACAATTGTGATTGCTTTTGTGTTTTGTTCCAGCAGTTCCCATTAAATTGCAGTAGTTTAATTTGGCAGGAAGGTCTAATTTCTCATAAGAGAAACTTAAATCCACTGACCTGATTACACACTGCATTTAGTCAAATAATCCAGAATTAATAGGCAATTCTTAGACTGTCACACAACAGCCTCACATCTCTGGCTTTGCTGACACCCAAGCCTTCTTTTCTATTCAATGTTGTGGCAGGAGGGGTGAACATGAGGTTTTGGGGGTAGCTATAAGCAGTGCCTGTGGGTTAGTTCAGTCATGTCAGAGCTTGAATTTTCACCAGGCTATTACAGCCATGAAATTGCACCATTGATTAATAAATTTGATTGGCACTTCTCGTTATAAAAGATCCATTTGGTCACTCAAGTTGTAACTTCTTTTGTGGATATCTGTCTGTGTGGAAAATTTCAGAAAACTTTGGAGTTGTTTCAGAGAGCAAGTCTAGGCCAGAGCACAGTCTTGTGTCCACATTAATAACAGCTCTAGAAACCATTTACATGAAATGTATGAAATACCTTAGATAGACCTGCTTGTGGAGGAGGGGCTTGAGAATGGGAGAAGGCAGGGGAGGAGAGAGAAGATCTGTGGTGGGGACATTTTGGGGTGTGCATCATCTTTGCATGATGGCATGGTGCCATCCCAGGCAGATGATAAGAACTTCCTCTGCATAGCTGTGTCTGAAATACTGATAATTTCTGAGTGGGGCACAGCACATTTAAGATAGCAAGACCCACGTCTGCTGTCTCAGTTGTTTAAGCTGGTTTGGAGTCAATCACCAGTGACACTGAGGTGTTTCCCTTCTCAGTTGGCTCCCAAGGGAATGTTTCTACAAGGAAGGATTGATGCAGGTGGCTAGGTCTCCCTTTAGTGGTGATATGCAGCACCTCTAACTGCCTGGGATTGATCCCACCTGCAGGGATCGCTTCTCAAGCAGCAGTAGCAGTGCTTTCACTGATGGTCTTGCCTTTGGTCAGACTCACATTTCCACAGTAAGCTAGCACACTTTAAAATGCTTCCTCTCTGCTCAGCTTCAGGCCAACAATCCACTGATGAGAGGCAGGACAAAACAGGGCACAAGGTTCTGGCCAAAGAAGAGCAGATGATCAACAGGCTCTGGAGCAGTGGAAAGGTGTGCTGTCCTTCCATCAGTGGAAGAGTTTGGCAGGCATGAGGAATTTGGCTGTAAAAGGAAGAGATGTGGAGGAGCTTGAAGTTGTGAAAGGAACAAAGCTTCTAATGGCAAGGCAGAAGATGAGGAACGAAAAACAGAATTTTCTTTGTTCCTTTTCCTCCCTAAAAAAACTCAGGAGAAAAATTTATATAGTGACTGAGCCAAGTTGAAAGATTTACATGTCAACACTTGGCATTAAAGTTATGAAAGATTCAGTAGCTACTCATTACAGAACTGCTGTGAGCCAAATTCTGAAAAGTCTTAAAGTTTGGCTCTTTTTTCTTTATGGTGAATTTCAGCCCAGCACCTGACCTCTCACCTGACTGTACCCATTCTTTTTTTTTTTTTTTTTCCCCAGGATGGTCACCAAGNAGGATGGAGGCACAGCTCTCCTGGCTGCCTGTCAGTACGGGCATGCAAAAGTAGTGGAAACTCTGCTGAAGCACGGCGCCAACATTCACGATCAACTCTATGTGAGTTATTTGACGCACACAATATTGACAATGGTGGTGGTGGAACAAATGTGCTGTTGCTTGGACAACAGCAGACATCCTGGCTCCAGCACAGACAGGCATTTGCCAAACACTGCAGTTTTATAGTACTCTGTTCCTCTAAGATGTGGATTTTGTTAACTGTCTGCTTTTCATGATGCCGAGAGAAGTAGCACAAAATCAGAAAAGATTCTTTGGCTGCCTTTCGGTTCATGATCTGTATGGAGGATATGTACCAAATCTGGAACAGACTTGTGCTGCCCATCAGTCTTGGACCAAAGACCATTTCATATCCTACCACGATTTGCAGAAGAGTGAATAGCTCTAGAGCCTCTGAAGTACATTAGTTTTAGAAAGAATAGTAAAAATTAAAATCTTTAAATAACTTCAATGCAGTTTTTTTCATATCAATTAAAATTAAGTTATTTGGTATTTGTGAATCTCCAGTTTGCCATAGTTTTGGGCAAAGTAAGGTTAAAATGGCTGAACTGATGTTGTTTAGTTGACTTGTCTAAAAGTTGGATTGAACCAATGAAGCTCTGGATTTAATTTACTCAAACAGAGACACAGATAAGCTGAGCTTTTCGGCATTCAACAGAAACACGTAACAGATTTTGCCTCTGCTTCCCACCCCGCTCTTTCCTACCCCAGGGCACTCAAGACTGACAAAGAGGAAGTTGTTTCTCTGAGATAGATGAGTTTTTTTCAGCTGTTTCCATTGGCTTTGGATCTGCAGGATGCTGTTGCACTCCCTACTGGCTTGCAGGGGAGCTGAGAGCTGGTGACTGCAGAAGTGATCATAGGGGGATCCCCACCTCAGTGTTGCCTCACCCCTCATTTATAAATAAGGTTGTTCCACCCTTGCTGTTGTGCAAATTGTCTTTCTGATCTGAGGGCAGTGATTCATCCCTCTGCAGGGTAATCCCAGGGGCTGCCACTCAGTTTAAAAATAGCTATGCTGCCACACCTGCAGACTGTTACCCAGAGGTCAAGGCAGTAAAATAACTTCCTTGTTGTCTCTTCTGGAAATGAGCAATATTTGCAATTGGATTTTAAAATGTACTTTTATTGCTCACAGACATTGGACAAAGCCAGTCAGAAGGAGTTGTGTAATAAAATAAGAAGACAATCTCTTGAAAAAAAATGTTGCCTAGCTCTTTTTATTGGCCAAGCTGCCTTTGTCAAGTGCTACATGTATGGCAGTTTCACTGGCAGCCAGATGAGAAGGATTTTGAGCACACATTTGGATGCTCCTCCCAAAACCATCAAGATCAATGTTTTAATCTTAAATTGACTCATGAGGGGTCAGGAGAGCAAGACACAAAAGAATACTCTAGCTAAATAGTATTTCTTGCAAAAAATGCATTATAGCCTCAAAACAGCATTCTCATTACAGCATCCATTCAAATCAAATACGTATCAGTGAATGCAAGGTTCTCCATCTTGATTGATCCTACAATAAAGAGCTTTTTTAATATTATACATCCTTGTTTACTTTCTAAATTGAAGTGTTCTCTGCATCTGGAGGAAGCCTGCAAAGGCTCTGGTACTGCCAGGTTTTTTTATCTACTCACACAGCAACCAGAGAAAACAGCTCCTCAGAGGGCCCAGGGACAGACATTAACAGATCCAGCAGACACCTCTTTTGTTTAGCAGGACATTTGTCTTGAAATCAATGTCAAACATTGTAAATTCAGTCCCTGGGGCACTATATTCAGCTCATGCTTCACCAAGTCTGTGCTGAGTTTTTCAGCTTGAGGAGTAGCTGTGCACACTCTCTCTGCAGACAACAGCATTTAGTCCTAACATAGTGATATGCCAACAAGGTCAACAGCAGGCTTTCACTAAAGTGCCCTGTATTTTGTGATAAGCACTTGTCTGAGTTGGCATGAGAGGTGTACTTGCTCATCTGAGATGCAGTAAAGGGGTTAATTCCTGTCTCTATTTAAACTAAAAGATTCTCACCTCCTGGGAAAACTTGTCCTAGCACATCCTGTGCTTAGTGCTGTGGATGTAGGATGGGTGAACACCTGTCCCATACTCAATACAGATTTCTACTTATAGTTGGTTAGATGGATTATAATGCTATTTGAAAATGTTCCATCAAAAACACTTAATGAAATATGACTTTCAGGTTTTTTTCCTATGGAAGAGGTTTCTCTGAACTAAAATTCTGAGAACATCTGCACATGAAAGACATGTCAAAGAAAAATAAAACCCTGAATTTGTTCACAATTTATTCTTTCACAAGCTTTTTGAGGAAAATTCTGGTTTCTGATATGGCTATGAAATATTTTTATATTACTATATTACAGGTGAAGTCTCTTCTACAAGATGTGCCAGAGCAGAAGCATGGTTTCTGGTTTCTGAGGTGGCACAGTAGTATGGCACAGGCTTTACTCCTTCAGCCTCAAGGGCAGCCTTCAGTGCTGGGGTTTGCAGTCTTGCAAAGTACCTGACATGTCTCCACCATGTATCCATGTAGCAGAACACTTCTGCATGAACATATAAAAGCTAAATGAACCTGTATTGCTGTACAGGAGCTAATTTCTCATTATGTAGCTCATTGCCTCAAAGAACTAGACTCTTAGTATTCCAGACACAGGTTTTAATGCCTGATTTGATATATTATGGGAGCCAGTATTTGTACATACTGAATGAAAATGTTGCCACAGTTTATTATGACCTAGACTTTGCAATTTGCTAGTTATTTCTGAGCATGGCTGTAAATCTGCTGTTACAAAGCATAATGACTAAAGACCGAGAACTTAATTCAATTTGATTTGGTTTTGTGTGGAAAAATGGCCTCACTTCAATGCAGTAAGACTGATGTGTTTGTTCTTAGGATGGAGCTTCTGCAATTTTCCTGGCGGCACAAGGAGGGTATCTGGATGTCATCCGATTGCTGCTTTCCTCAGGAGCAAAGGTTAACCAGCCACGACAGGTATGGTCAACACTTCAGACCTGAAGAGCTGGGTTCTAATTTTATACTTATGAAAATTAACATGGAATTTTCTCCAGACATTGGGTTCCTGTAGAGGTGTTTCATTGGAAGGTGGTTTGTGGCTGTGTTTTAGTTCAGATTGGTAACATGATTTTGAAGTCAATACCTCAGTCATTTCTGAAAGAAATTGAAACTGAAAGCTCTGCTCCACATCTACACGTTACACCCTCTGAGCCACCATCCCTGGAGGTTTTTAAAAGACAGAGTAGATGTGGCACATGGTTTGGTGGTGGACTTGGCAGTGCTGGGTTAACAGTTGCACTCAGAGGTCTTTTCCAGCCTAAATGATGCTATGATCCTAGAGCAGATGAAACCACTGACTGCTCCTTTAAACAGGTTTGAACCACATGCATGTTTGGGTCAGGCACCAAACTAAATCAAAATAAAACCCTCCAGCTGTATGGAATGTTGATGTAAGAACCTTGCACTACCTCTTGAAACCACCAATCTGTTTGCATTGTACATTACCTTTGAAGGTAATGTCTACACAGCCTAAAAGACCTCTGAATTCTTCTGAAAATTCTTTGAAAAGCTTTTGAAAACCTGGGCTCTCTCAAAGGAGGCAGTACTAAATTTGAAATCTCCAGACCTTCAGACGTGGCCTTGGTGACAAAGTTTATCTTTGACAAGTGCTTTTATTTTTAGTTTAACTTTTGTTTATTTGTTTGTTTTATTTTGGCACGCTGAAATTCAAGCATGAGTGTTGCCTTCATCTCTGGAAGTTCTTGATACATATGGAAAGCTTTTCTCCCCATTTCCAGCTAGTCACTCTAGTGGGCCTGATGTTGCAAACATATACAACCAGTGGCAGCTGTAAGCATCAAATTAGCTCCTCTGCAAGCAGTAGGGCTGCTGTTTGATCATTAAATGGGAAGTGTGAGCTAGATTTGTGGCTGGTTCAGAGATCCCTGCTAGGGGATCAGGGGCTGGATCCAGTGTGCATCACTGGATGCTGGAGTTAGGTAAGGGTGCAAGGGGCTTTCTAGGTTTTAAACTAACTGTGGGATAGGTAAGCATAGGTGGTATACAGAGACATGTATGAAAGCTCTCTTGCTTTCCAAATAAAAGAGTTTCTTAATTGTTTCGCTGTTTCTTGACTTTAAAATCAGTGCCTAAACAGCCAGAGGTAGAGTTGCACAGCTAGCTTTACACCCAGCATGTAGAAATGTCTGGTTAGAGATGGAGCTTCTCAGAAATCTCTGTCTGCTTTGAGAGAACCTTGCCTGTGGTCTGCTGAAACCCTGCAGGCAGAGTAGCTGTCCTGGGTCTTCACTGCACATTTGAAATTGATGGGATAAGCTCTTGTCCTTGTAATTAGTCATGCATGTCAGCCAGGTGGCTGTGATCACTGACTGCAGCAAGTGAAAAAGCAGCAGGCAAGAGCAAATGAGTGTGAAAACTCTAATAACAGTGGACAACGTGGCATGAGGCAAGCTCTGCCAGGTATTTTTAGTATTTCCTTTTATCTGCACCAAAAGCCTGGCAAATCATAGCCTGGCAACAGACACTGATCTATATGCTTCTGCTGCATGTGTAGGTCTGTGTACACTCCTAGCTGTGGAAAGAGGATTAGAATTTTAAGTGCCTTAACTGAAACAGTTTTCCTGCTGCCCCTAGCCCCACCTCTGAGCACCAGAGCTGTGCTGGCAGCTACCCCTTGGATTGATGCATTAGCTGCTCCTAGGTTCCCTCCACACTGTCTCCCTAGAAAAAGCTTAAGAAATGTTAAAAGCTGTTAATTAAGTCTAAAGTTTCAATGTAGAAGGAGAGACCAAGGTACACATTAATGCCTTTTGAGTAAGTCAAAATAGAGTTGTGGAGCTTTAGATCTGGCTGAACCCTGTTGCCATTAAAACTGCATTCTGCTATCTGTAATTATAATGCAGCTAATTCTTTCTGACATTATTTTGTTTAGCACTCTAATCCAATTTCTACAACACAATGTTTCACGAGGCAATTTTCAATCTTAGTTGAGGCAAAGACTTGCCTCTGTGTGAATGTTCCTCCTGGCTCCTCTGTTTCATCTCCAGCAGGACAGACCTTCTTTGCTTGAGGGTACCTCCGATCCCTGCTAAGATTATGCCTGGATAAGTGCGTGGCATTTGTATTTGGGCCCACTGTAATCTGAAACATTTCCTTAACAAATGGAACATTTTTACTGTTTAATTAGTCAAGTAATGGTTGGATGGACTTCAGTCTCTTTCTAACTAACAAATGGATTTGTACTTTGTTAGAAGGGGGTGTGTTGGTCATGAGGAATGTAGCTCTAGGAGGGGAGGTTTTGATGCCAGACAACTCTCACTCTCATTTACAAGCTACATTGCTCTCACTGTGATAGAAAACTTTTCCAGGCAATGTTACTTCAAATAGAGGGCTGCAGAGTGCCAGGTGTGAGTTCATCTTCTCCTTCCTCGTGGTGTCCAAGTTTTCCTCTCTACCTTGGGAATTTGGTGGCTTTATCCACAGACCTGCACTCATGTGTCTGCCTTCTATGCCTCCTCCTGCTGCGGTGGTGGGTGCCAATTCCCCCTCAGCCTGGTGTCCCATCTCCTGTCCCATGAGGGTATTTCTGACACCACAGAGCATTTTGGATGGTCCTGGCTGTCCACGTGCAAGCCCTTCAGCTCTCACAAGACCAAATAGTGAAGCTTCCTGGACAGTCTCCTCCCTGGCAATGTCCTTGAGTTGTAATTGCCTTCTGCCCTTGCCAAAATTGAGGAGCTGGGCAGGAATTCTTTTGTCATCTTTTTGTCTAGACAGAGCTGGGGGCAATGTCTGAAGCCTGCTACAGGAGATGTTTCTATGCTTCTTCAACTTACAAAACAAAGCTGTAAGATTCTTTGCCAATGCTGTTTTGGCAGTCTGTGTCCCAACAGGCTTTATTCTGGCTGGCTAAGCAGATTCAAAATAACCTGAAAATTAATGACTTTTTTCTTAGCACTTGGTAGGCAATTACACATACATGTAAGCCAGTAAATCTATATAGGGTACACTTCAGTAAGCAAGAAATTTGCTATTGGCAAATTAGTTGTAGTAGTGCAAGTGGACTAATGGGCAGAGCAGTGGAGGATACGACACTGAGTAGCCTGAGAGTAGGGGTTGTCTGCCCCTGGAAATACCTACTGGAAATTTGAGGGGTCTTTCACCTCCCACCCTAATCTGGCCTTTTCTAAAACTTCAAGCCATAAACGAAAGTTGAGATTCAAAGCTGCAAAATGAAGTCATTAGTTAATGGGTAAGAGAAAGAACATTATTAATTTCAGTCAGAGTATATTTGGAACTTCTGGCTGCTGTATATAATAAAGTGTTGTCCACATATACTAGCTTGCAACCAAAAGTGGAAAAATGAACACCTTACCAACATATGGGATATTCAAAATTATTCTAGGAATGTAGTGATCTGCAGTCTGCTGGGTGGGCAGAGAGACAAGGAAAGGAGAGTAGCTTTTGAACTGCATCTTTCCCTGTTCTCACTTTTTTTTCTGACTCATCTCCAAGCCCTAATATCTGTTTACACATGGATTCTCATGTGACCTCTTAGTAAAATGTAGTATCTGCTTTGCATCGTTCACCAACATGAAAATGGACAGAAAGCTCATCTACTCCATATAAATATCATAGATATGAGCCCATCCTTCACTATCTTTCATCTCTTCGGGCTAAGTCCTTCAACACAGCCACTCTTCCTCATAATGTACTTTTGTCTCTATCCTATTTCTGAGGTGCTGAGGGTAATGTCTGACAGCAATACTATTAATGACAATTAATGGTAGCAGTGATATTACCCAACATTTGCATTTCCTTTTGCTCCTTTTCATTCATACCTGAAAATAGGGATTGTTCCTACAAATTTCACTGTGAGTAAACAAAAGCTGCTTTATTTCCTATGCTGAGCTTGTGTTTTCATTGCTTGTGTAAATACAAGTGTGGATTTGCACAGCATTGGTTCTTCACGCAGATTAAATTGTGCAGGCTGCTCTCAGATATTTTCCAAGTTTTACAGCCTTTTTCAATGCACCTATTGCTATTTTCTAGAGCCCTCTGGTGGGGGGAGATTAGAAAAATATGAAGTGTCAGCTTACTGGTAGGGAAAACACTAAAACAAATAAATTGGAGAGGGACAGTTTTTGCCATCAAACTAACATCACATACTCTGTATACAAGAGAGCCTTTGTTATTTTTGAATCACAAAGAACACTTGTATTAACAGGATATATACCAGAGTGAGTTCAGTCACTAATTTCAGTGAGTTAATTTATAGAGAAATAATACAAGGGTGGGCAAAGATCATCTTCCTCACCATTTGAGAATACCGAAGATCTCAGGATGTGCGTGGAAGATTTGTTCCTTCTCAGAATCAGAAAAAGGGAAGCCCATATTATTATATCAAAGGAAGAAATAACTTTTCTGTTTCTTTCAAATGATTAATTCATTTGTCCATGGAAAGCAGAGAACTGATTTAACAATGGTTTCCTGGGTTGCATGAGCAAGTCATAGGAATCTTCAGGTGGCACTGGGAAGCGAGACTATTTCTTTGACCAAAGGTGGCAATATCTTATTTAATGTAAAAAGTTGATTTCTCCTGAAACTTCTCATTAAGGCTGTTTTTGAAGCCTCAGTTTAGTTTGTCTTCCTCTTTCAAGCCAAGCCTTCAGGCTGCAGAGGGTGGTGAGGGGAGCTGGTAAGCCCTAAAGGCAGAAGCAGGCACCCTGCTTTGTGGGACCTCACTTCTGCATTTAAGTCCATACAGGTAAAGCCTTTTTAAAAGGCCCATGAGAATTAGTTTGACACTACATAACTGCTGGAGTCCCCCTGCAGTCTGGGGAATCAGGCCATTTAGAATCAAAAAGAGGAAAAGACACAAAACTAAATTCTACTTGCAGTGAGAAATACTTCTAGTGCTTCAACTCACTTTTGCCTTTGGGAGGGAAATCCATCACAAAGTTTAGCTTACTCTGAATGTGCATTTTCTGAGGTTTTGTGCTCAAATAATGATTGCATAGGACTTTTCCAAAGCAGATTTTTTTCATGCTGGATTCCTTGATAATTGCCTTGTTTTCTAGTGGAGTTTTTAAGATAAAATTTGTGAAATACTTACTTTCACTGTTTTTACCAGATTCCCTGAGGGTGGATAACGTAATTCAATACTGAAAGTTGGTGATCACCTTGCATTGCTCCCTAGCTTCTGTAAACAACTTTCACTCCTTATGTGCAGGCATCCAGCTGCAGAATCTGCCTGTGCATGCTGAGGTTTGTCTGTATCCTCTGTCCCATCTAATCTCTTTGAGTTCAAAATACACAGGATACCTTCAGTCCTTATGTTTCAAACTTCCCTATGTATTTTAGGCATGGCTGGTGCCTTACTGGGCTTTAATTTCACAGAGCAATGCACATTTCTGGCAAACTGTGCAAGAGAAGGCAGTAAAGGGGGCTCTACTCCACAAACTGAAGCAGTCCTAACTTAATACACCAACCCACCACTTGGGTTTGGACACAGCTTTGCATTTGTCTCCCTGTAGGATTTGACTGAGTAATTGAAGTACATCAATTCCAGTAGGCCTGGGCAGTAAAATATCAGAGGGCACAGGACACTGAAGTGAAGCCACCAGTAATGTTTTGTTTGCAGGACGGGACGGCTCCCCTGTGGATTGCCTCGCAGATGGGTCACAGCGAAGTGGTGCGAGTGATGCTGCTCCGGGGAGCTGAGCGAGACGCCGCGCGGGATGTGAGTAGCTCTTCCTCCTGCTCTCTCTCTGCAGCTTAATGCCTCACCTGGGGGGCTGTAAGTCTGCCTGGATGGAGGCTTGGTGCTGCCAGAGGCCATCCTGTTCGACACGTTGCCAATTCCCACCACAGGTTTCCTTTTTTCCATTATGTCTGGGACAACTTCCTGGAGGGACCTGCTGGAAAAAGGGAATGGAAATGTCCACATAGTTGAGAGACAAATATGGTATATGGTGCCACTGGTTCATTTTATGCTCAAGTTTTCACCTGCCAGAGGAACAATCCTCCAGGTACCCTAAGACCAGCAGCACATGCTGTGGAGGTGCCCCTCAAAGGTGATGAGCAGAGGAGACTCCCCTCTCAGATGCGTGGGGAGAGCTGGTGTTTCCCTCCAGCTTTTTCTTCCCCTCCAGCTTCCCCTGCAAGGGGAATGCAGGCAAGGCATTTATGACATTCCTCTTTTTTTAAAGGATGGTACCACTGCTTTACTGAAGGCTGCCATTAAAGGCTACAACAATGTGATAGAAGAGTTGCTGAAATTCTCTCCCACACTTGGCTTGCTGAAGGTTAGTAGTGAAACACAGAGATTTTTTTAGGCAGAACACAAGAAGACAAAGGGTCTGATGAAAAATCTGTTATTTATGACTATTCTAGTGGAAGATGACAGGAGTTTGAGCCAAAGAAAAGTCAAGGAAAAAAAATTGTCTTTTTTTGCCTTAATGCCACTCACAAATCTTTTTAAACAAAACTGTGAATTTAATTATTGGAATGAGGAAGCACATTGTGTCACAGAAGAAATTCTGCTTTTTGTCACTTGATTTTATTTCTACTGCAAGTAGACTACTCTTGACTGTACAATTTTAACATTATACCTTCTATTGCATTTAGTCAGCAAAATAGTGTCCTAAAAGATTTGTTGTGAGCAGATTCTCTACTTGATTTTGTTTTCCTCTGAATTCATAAAGTGACTTGAAAAATAACAGCTATTTGGAAGCTGCTTTTTAATGGCTGACCTAATTTTATGTGTCCATAAATCACATACTTTGATAGCCTCTGTGCATGCAAATGATTGGCAAACTTAATGTACTTGAAAATGTAGGTGGCATCAACTTAGTTATTGAGTATGAAATAGCTTCCACACATATTTGAACTGCCAGTTTGCAACCACAAACAAACAAAAGGCCAGCCATAAAAACCCCCACCTATCAGCTGCCTGACACTGAGGCCATTAATCATCAGAGAGAGAAGATAAAATGCACAGATGGCTTCCATTACTGCTTGTGCTTCTGTTTCACTTGTTAATGACTGATTTTGCCAGGCAGAAGCAAGCGCTGTGTTCATGTCACCTCTGATGTATTGCCAAGGATGTTTATTAAAAGGAAATACTGCTGTGGTAAAGTGAACTTGTGGTAAAGTGAACTTGACTCTCTTTCAATTTTTATTAAAGCATTTAAAATCACCTCCTTCACATCCCACTAGGGGCTGCCAGCACCCTAAATCAGACCCTATGCCTTTGATGACCTAATCTCTCCCATGTTACTTCTTTCTCACTCACGGATCTGTTCTTTGCAAGCATTTGTGTTTCACTGCCTTTTGCTTTTCTTCCCATGCATGATCCAAACACCTCCACGGGCATTTCCTAGAATGGGACCTCTGCTCTCCATGCAGCTGTCCTGAGTGGCAATGTGAGGACAGTGGCGCTGCTCCTTGAGGCAGGAGCGGATCCATGCCTGAGGAACAAGGTAGGTCCTGGCTCGCCATCCTCCCAGGCACGGAGCACAGGGGGAGCACTCCGCGGTAGAGCCGTGTGTGCCATCGAGGTGGGGCAACCCATGTTTCTGTGTAGAATTCAGGGCATTGCCAATACAAAACAAAACAAAACAAAACAAAACAAGACAAAAAACAAACAAACAAACAAACAAACAAAAACCCCAACAACAACAAAACAAAACAAAAAACCAAAACCAAAAACAACAACAGAAAAAAAAACCAAAACCAAAAACAACAACAGAAAATAAACCAAAAAACCACCAAAAACCAAGCAAAAACCAAACAAAAACCTAACCAAAACCCCCACAAACAAATAAACAAAAACACTCCCAAAAAAATATCCAACACAAATTACATGCACCTTTCCCATATCTTACATAAATCTGTTAGTTTTTTAAATTAGTTTTGCATTCTTTTGATAACAGCAAATTTTCTATAAAAAACTTACCATGGTTTTATCCTGTGAAGTGTTTTAACATTACACGATTGTCAATTTCTGTGAATATGTCTTCTTCTGACATGTTTCTGAGCTATTTGCTGTTAGGGTTTGATATGGGTTTGTTAAGCTGTAAATGAATGGTCTGGCACTGACTTCTGAATGAGGGAAAGTTTGTAAAACAAGTAATCCAGGACATATGTTGTAAATATTTTGGTCATTTAATACAAAATCTGTGGCTGTTAATTTCTGCATCATTCCACTTGATGGCAGTGCAGTTAATGCCACTCACACAGTAGTCTCTGTTAACAGACATTTTGGGTTTATAATATAACCTGAAAATGGACAAGGTTTTTCTGCTACTGATAATGATTTACAACAGCAGGGGTGTGCAGTAGAAGAAAGTGTGTGGCTGAAACCACTCCTACTGATTTTTTTTTTTTTTTTTTTTTTTTTTTTTTTTTTTAAGTTTTTGTAAACAACATGCCATTTGGCATGACAGAGTATATTTGCAGGACAGAATTACTGATTTTCAGAAGCAGCTTCATCATAAATACTTTGTGTTACCAAAATTGTATTTAACAAATTAAAATAAAACCAATAACAAACTCATGTTCTATTACCAACCTTACAGCATAACACTATTTTAATTCATCCCTTGGAGTTTTATGGACATTAGTACATAAGGACCTGCCTCATTTCCCCTGAAAAATCAGCAGCTATCCTCTCCTTTACTTCTGTGGTGGAAGCATAGGGAGCCCAAGGGCATTTAGTCTGGACAGTCAGCACAAAATAAGCTGTCACTCAAATTCTGTTCTGGGATTGTTTTGAAGACTTAAATCAGACTCGAACACTGAAAGATGGTTTCCTAAGATATCTTCAACAGTGGTGGAGACAACACTAGAAAAAATTATAATGACCAGTACAATCTTCTCTAGAGCATAATGCTTTCAACCATGATTGGGAGATACTCATTCATTTCTGCTAACCTCAAGGGTTTTTTGTTCCAGGCAAATGAATTGCCAGCAGAATTAACAAAAAATGAACGCATCCTCCGACTGCTCCGTGCAAAGGAAAAGCAAAGGAAAAGCTAATGCAGCCCTACGGCAGATGCAGTTTGACAGAGATGTGCCCTGACCACCAGTAGCATGACAGTAATCCTAGGTTGGAACAGTTTGCAGAACTGATTAGCCTGTCCAGTACACGCTCCCTGAATGCACCAGGCCCTTGCCGCAGGGTCACCACGGGCTGGGGCCCCCACCCGGCATCGCTGCACGCGGGACCGTGGCGAGAGCGGGGGGCGGCCCAGGAGCTGCCCCTGCACCGCAGCCCTGCCTGTCCTCCAGGATCCCACCCATCCCAGCACCGGCGTTTGCTCCCCACGCACCCGGCACAGGCGAGCACCCCTGCTGCTTCTGACACGCATCCCCACGCTGCCATGGCCACACACCTGTGACAGCGTGGGTAGGGAGCACTGGCCCTTGTGCCAGAAGGATACCCGGACCTTGCAGCTGTTTGGATTCAGTTGGCCACGGAGCAGCCTCATGATGCTCCTGCCCTCCCTTTGCTGACAGTGACCATTCCTCTCTACCTCCAAGTGCCACACAGACTAGAGGTGAGATGTTGCCTGAGTCGCCACAACAGCAAAAGTTCTGTCAGCCCAGGGCCGAGGTAACATTTTTGCTACTACATGAAGCTCTGTAAAAAAAATGATCAAGAGTATTGCATATGATGCCAAAAGCTACCAACCAAACAAAAAACAAGGGGAAGTCTCTCAACTGCAGCATCTTGATCTGCCAATCTGTCCAGCAACA
This sequence comes from Urocynchramus pylzowi, assembly GCA_013397555.1. Lineage (NCBI taxonomy): Eukaryota > Metazoa > Chordata > Aves > Passeriformes > Fringillidae > Urocynchramus > Urocynchramus pylzowi. The sequence continues at coordinate 750,517 of VZRH01003847.1, forward strand.
GAAACACAGCGGAGTAGTTTATTTCAAAATGCCTACGCAGCTTATGGGGATCCTTCCCCAACCCTGTGTGCATTTTTGTGGGTAGAGGAAGACTGGTTGCTGAGCAAACCAACAATGCCTTAAAGGGCATTTTTCCACAGGTGCAAGTACATCAGAAACTCAGCTGTCAGGCACGACAAACCGCACAGATGCTACACAAGTGGTATTTGTATGTCCTGCACCCAGATATGTGACACTATGGTTTAGTACCCACAGCTACTATGCAAAGCACTCATTCCCCAGGTCTGTGGCAGGAGCTAGGGGAGAAGTGCACAGTGTACAGGTGTTTCAACAGCTGGTGAGAGGGTTACACATAGCCATACCTGAACAGGCCCACTAATTATTGCAGACATGGAAAATGAAGTCTGAACAACAGTTTTGGCCTTCATTGTGGTTAAGACACTTAGACATGCTACTAGTGCCTGTGTGGGGAAGGCAGTGCAAATTGCAGGTGGCTTGTAAGAAGCTATGTTTTAACCATGTTGCTCTAAGACACCCCATTAAAACCCAGTCCTTTCTGCAGTATAGAGTATATACCATGTCCTGTTAGCCACAAAAAACATTAGAGATTAATTTACTGTGAGTTGAGGTAAAATGTTAGTTCAGCACATAAATCCAGGCACTTCACCTACTTTCAAACCTTGGCAAATTATTGAATTGCTTTAAAAGCTGAAGACAAGGAAGATTGTAAGGACACAAAATAATTCTTGCTTAAGAAATGTCTGCCTAGGTTTCAGCTGAACTGCTGCATTTTTGCTTTGGTGAGTTAAAAGGAAATTTGTAAGTGAGCTACTACAAATGAATGTAGTTTATGTATTGCAAATTAGCCATATGAATTATCAAATTAAAAAGTTATTGTTTTTGTGAGTAAGGTAAGAAGTCAGTGTTCTGGTGAAGAGAACAGAACCAGGTGTACCTTTTCTTGCATGCTGGAATCCCTATTCAATTTCTATTCTGCATTAAATAGGAAAGCTTTAAGTTTTCCAACAATGTAATAAGAAAAATTTATTTGTTTAGGTAATTTATGCTGCTGTATTTTTAAATTAAAATAATGTTGTGCCTAACAGAAACTTGCAGATGAACTGGTACAGAACCAAAGAATTATGCAAGATGCTTAAAGGATGACAGTATCCAGGGTTAAGTTCTGCAAGAGACTAAAAAATACTGAGCATGCAGAAATCTCAAGAGCCTTATTGGGATCTTAAATTGCACAGCATTACAAGGGACTGCACTCTAACTTCTTTAACAAACAACACTGGAGAGGACAGGTTTATTTGGAACTTCCAGTGGGCTGAAGATGAACATACTATTTTGGAGAACAGTAGAGGGACTCTGGGCAGCCTGGCCTCAATATTGAACTTTCACCCTAAATTTTCTACAGATCAACAACTGGCAACAACCACACTTTCAGTGAAAAGCCCTTTCATATTTGTAAAGGAGGTGAATAATCATTAGATGGTCTTCACTAGCTATGCAATAAATACTCTTAATATCAGACAGGCTGTAATAATCACACAGTCCTCCTAAAAAATGTGGAAGCATCCATTTTTTGTGAGGGTCTCCTATTTTTTCCTGATAGCAGAGCATAAGAGAGAGGACAAGGCAAGCCAACAGTGGTGCTGCAACAGCTGAAGTAAGGAAGCTGAGACAACAAATACAGGTATCCAGTATCTACAGGTGGCCCTTCCTTTCTGCCAGGTGTATTTTCATCTCAAAGGGAGCAGTTACTCAGCAAAGAGCTTCTTCAACTATGCCTGTCCATGGAAAGATGTGTGTCTGCTCCTCACCACATAGAGTAAGACTTTCCAAGTCCTGTGTCCAGCTGCCTCTATGAATTGTCACTGCAACTGGGGATCTCTTGAAACACGTGAAGAACACCTGGGTCCCTGTGTCCCATACAGAGCATCTGCTGTCCTTCTGAGAGGATGCAGCTACCAGGTCTTTTTTTTTTTTTTTTTTTGTTTTTTTGTTGGTTTTTTTTTTTTTTTTTTTTGGGGGTTTTTTTGGGGGGTGGGTTTGTTTGTTTGTTTTGTTTGTTTTTTTGGTTTTAGGGTTTTTTTGAGTGATCTTGTGCTATAATGGGCTTTTCTTATTTCTGAACAACACTTGAAATGTGGGGCTAGCACAGTTTAAAGGGAGAGATTTGTTGGTCTCTTCTTGCTCTTGTTAGTGCTGGCTGATACAACACACAGGCTGTCTGGGGGGATTCGTCATGGAGAACTGGCACTGAAGTCTTTCTCTGCCTGATTCAGGCTGAAGTTGAATCTAGCTTCAGCAAAGACACTATTCAACCAAAATGAGACTTCTGGCATGGAAACCTTTTTGGAAGCATTTGTTTCATCTTGGAGCCTTTGGAGAGAGGGATGGTTTCAGTTTGGGCTCCCTGTAACCCAAAGGTGCTTAATCTGCCTGTATATGGGCTCTAAAGTTGCAATACTGTTTATCACCATGCAATTAATGTTTTCACAAAGAAACCTTAATAATTAGTAGTATTTATCTATGTAGCTGTTGTTATCTTTAAAGTGTTCAGTAAATACTGCTGTGCTTTGTTTGTTGTATTAAAACTGAAGCTCGTTTTCCCTTGGTGGCTGAAGTGATTCACTAATAGTGACAGTTCCTTGCATAGTTGTGTTGCTTTTTGTGTAAGGTTTTCCAAGTGCTCTGCAGACATTATTATCTTTGTAAGTTCCAAAATGCATTGCTGAGGTAAGCAAGGAAGTAAATGATTTCATTTACAGACCAGTGAAACACAGCAGCTCTTCATCAGTTCATGACAACAGAAAAGAATAAATTTAGACATTTAAATTTAGAAATTATAGGGCACTAAATTAATTTAATAGATGACAGGATGAAGATAGATATAATATAAAGATGTGAAATAGAGCTGGGACATAATTACACAACAAATTTTTTTCTGAGTTGTGTTTTGGGGTTTCTTTTCCCTTTAAAGAGTCATATATATCTCCATCTTACACCCAAAAAGAATAAGCTCCACTAGCACACTGATTTCAGGTTTGCTTCTCTGCACATTCAGAGCCAGAGGCTCAGCCTGCTATCCCCTCTACATTTATGCAGGTACTGTTAGCCTGGTGACCTCTCATCAGCTGCAAGTGAGTACAATGGATGTGCAACCAAGCAAAAGGCCACACCAATGAGTCAATGAAAAATATATGGCATTTTTCCTCTATTTCACTAGTATCAAGCTGTCGCTGTTGATCTCGTTTCAGAGAGACGAGACACACTCTGTCAAGGAGTGAAAACAGCTAAAATCCCTTTATACAGAGTTTTATAAACCCTCTCATGTCTATCTCCTATTGGTTGGTAACAGATGTTACCCCATAGTAACTGATCAGTTTTGAACAAGGTGTCTATGTGCAAGAAAGGGTTGTTTGTGAGATATTGTTTTTGTTCTTTTACTGACAGTCGGGATTGTTGGAACAGGTCCAAGAAAATAGTTATAATCTGTAGAATTCTTTTTCACTGTTGCTTCTGTTTTCATGAAGAGCTGTTAGCTTTCCCACAGCTGTGTCAAACCAAGATTCAGTATGCAAGGCTTTATACAGGCCTGCTGCTTGCCACCTCATCAAGCCGTTGTGTGATAGGGATGAGCACAAGGAAAAGCCTACAGGGTCTAGAGAGAAATGACATCCCAGCACAGACATAGTAGTGGTGGAGCTCAGAGGTTCCAAAATACATGGAGCTCTTCATTTGGATTATCATTGCAGTGCAGTGTGCAGGGACATCTATTCAGTAATGATACAAAAGGCAATATTGTTCCACTTGACTTGTACATGCTCTTCTTCTCCTGGAATGAAACCATCTCACTATTGATTCACCCACCTTTGTTTAGTTTAGAAGAGCTGAGAGAATTAGAGCATGAGATCAAATAGCTGCAGGTTATATTTAATGCTCTTAACAATGATGATTATCTGCCTCAGAGTTAATTGCAAGAATAATTCACACTTCCTTTTTCAGCCAGTCCTAATGACTATTGGAAAATCCACAAGTTAACCAAATCGGGTGTCTCAGAAATTTCAGGATCGTAGTACAGAAAATGAGGTAGCACAAACCCCAGCCCATTTGTACTTCATTTGATATGAACACTGAACAGACATAAAATACAGCCCTTGTCTGGAAACCTTGTCTGGAGTCAGTGGTGTTAGAATGGTAATGTTTGCTACGAGCCTAACCAAAGGTAATACACAAGGACTAAATGGAGTTGTGCCTCCTCACAGCAGCTCTGCTTCTGGCCCCTGGGAATGTCATGAGGGTTTCATACTGTTCTGAATTCTGACTTTTTTTTTGACCTGATCTTTAATGCATTTGACAAAGCATATATAAATTTATGTAGCTCCATGTGAGACTAATATTCTGCAACCGGAATGTTGCTTTACTAAAATATGCTTTTCCATATCATTTCAACAAAAATATACTACTCAGATAATCTTGTTCTGCATACTTCAAGATTTCTTTGTTTTCTTCTCTTTTCTGCTCTTTTTACAATACCAAAATTAGTTTCTTATTTACACAAAGACCACTTTGTTCTATTCCACTTGATTGATTAGACTGTTATTGTTTTCCAGGTCTTCACAGATGAGATAGTATTAACAAAAAAAAGGAAAAAAGAAAACAAAAAACCAAACAAAACCAGCAACAACAACAACAAAAAAAGAGAAAAAAGAATGGTGTGGCTTGGGAACAGGAAAACTTTATTTCTTAATTTAGCATAACATAACAATGTTTATTTAAAAGATCCAGACATCACTGACAAAGTTCCCTTTACATTACCATCCATTAGGTCAGATCTCTCTGTAGGGAAGATTATAAAAAGTAATATTAGGAACCAAAGGAATAAGACAGTACTTTTAATTAGTCAAACATGTCTTGGTTGTTCTGTTTTATTCCTAGATGTAAAACTGGCCCTTACACTGATCTGATGTATTTCAGCTAAAAAAAGTCAACACCCTGTTGATATGCTTATTATGGTGTGCAGTGGATTATGTGCATTATAATAAGGAAAAAGTCTACACTGAAGCCCATATTTTGACATATTTTCACCGTGTTGGACATCCCAGGCTTTTTGCCTCATTCCTACGATTTTCTATTGAGTAGCTCATAATCAAAAATTCCTATTGCCATAACTCAATAAAGCATCTCACTCTATTCAGAGAATATAAAGGGAAAGTACTGTGACTCGTTCATGGCCTAAAACACTACAAAGGATGATTTCTGGAGTGAAAAGCTCCCTAATTTTGCACATGAAAGCATATCAAAACAGTATCAAGAGGCTGAAACTAGACAAATTCAAACTTCAAGATGTGGATTTTCAAGACTGAGGATAATTATTACAGAAACAAATTGTTGAGATGGCTCCTTCATCATTTGAGTTTAAAAAAAAAAACCCAACAATTACTTTTTATTCTGAAAGATGTGTATCAGCTGAAACATTTTGTGTTTAATGCACGAATTACTGGATGAAATTATATGACATACAGGAACTAACATTATGTGATCATAATAGTCCCTTTGATCTTAAAATATATGAATCAATACACTTTTTGCTTCACCTCTGTGAGGTAGAGAGATGCTAACTCTCATGGGATCAATAACAGGACCATATGCCTAGCAACTGTGGCAAGATGAAATCTGAGACATATACCTAAGTTGTCTCTAGATAACCCATTTTGCTCTGACAATGTTGAGAAGGCATTTTAACTGGACTAATGCTTTAATGCCCTGCTTTTAATGTCAAGTGAGTTGGTCCAGAACTGGCACCAGAGCTGCATAGTGCTGTACCTTGCCAGGAACAAGGATCAGCAGAGTGATCTGGGATGTGCTGTTGGGGAGCATAGCTAAGTGAGGAAGGAACACAGTTTTTTGGTATGGCAAACACCTTGGATGCACAGATGGAGCATGACACTAACCTACAGTGCAGAGCTGAAACACTCTGCAGTTTTACACAGATTGCATAGATATGTTCTTGTGTGGTATTTACATGCACATGTATGCATACATCCAGTATGTGGATGCAGGCTCTCATAATCCCCTTGGAAAAGTGATAACAGGACCTCATAATCTGCTTGCCTGGAATACACTGCATAAGAGGCAGAAAAATTATTCTGCTTTCTGAAGACTACAAGAACAGTTTCTGCAGGTGGTGCCTTGGCCATGCTACTGCATCAGACCCTACTCACTGGGACAAACTGATAGAAAGCTGACAAAATGTCTACAAATCAAAATCAGTCTGTTCCTCAGGTGACTTGTAGTTCAGAAACCCATCTCCTGTTCTTCCTGACAAATCAGGAAGTGCCCTCAGGCACTCCTCTGTGACAGTTCTCCATATTCTCCACTTGGACAGCAAATTGTCACCACGTGGCAGCATGCTATAAGGGCTCAGTAAACTGATGGTCATACAAACCCTACACAGCTGTTAGTAGGTCAGACTTCGAATTTGTCAGCATGTCAGTGCTTATGCACAGTGTCTGGCATGAGGACACACTGCACATATTTGCTTACAGCAGTAAGAGCAGTGTGTCTACAGACTGTGCTGCAATAATAAGCTGCACTTCTACAGTGTTTTCCTTAGCTTTCCTCAGTGGTTGACACCTGGTTTTGGAGCTCTTGGGCCACATATTGCCACACAACTGGCATCTCTTTACAGAATAGGAAATCGCACTGTCTAGACTGGGACCCACTCACTTCATCCAGCAAGTTTGTAGCAAATTGGAACTAACATTGAGTTGATTCAATTCAAGTCCCAAGTTTTTGATAAAATGCATTAAATAACTTTACCTGAGTGTAATAAAAATGAACAAGTTTAAATGACTTCAATGATAAACCCAGAAATGTCGGAATCCAAGACATTCCTCTTCGTGCCCCAAACCCCGGACAGGGGTCTGGGCAGCCCTGGCAGGAGGCCAAAAACACTTGGTGCTTTGATTTCAGCCCATGGGACAAATTACCAACCTTATATGAGGAATCACAAGTCACAAAAGTTTAGACAGCACAGTAGCAGTAGTTAGAGGGTGAAAGGAAAAAATTTGGGATTTGGTACAGGGGGGTCTAAAACCCTAAGATGGAGGGATTGGGGTGTGCCCTGTCCTTCTTCCTTCTTCTTCCTGACATCCATCTTTTAGGTGATGCTGGCATTCTTAGATTGGTTTAGAGTAGAAAGTCACTGTCTAACATAGGTGTTAGGGATTGGCACACAATTGTAAATACCTAACACGTAGTTCATAGTATAAAAGACAGCACCAGCCCTGTGGGAGGCAGTGCACCTTGGACTGACCTGCTGGCCAGAGCTCGGCGGGTCAGACAGAAAATATTTTAGATAAGAGACAATAAACATCACTGAGAACACGAGCAGAAGACTCCTGACTCCTTCTTGGACAGCTGGGTCAGGAAAAGCAGCTTCCACCAACATCTGGGGTCATCTCACAGAAAGGATGTGATTTAAGGAGTGACTCTAGAACTGCTGAAGGTTAAATAAGGATACACTGGCACAAGTTAGTGGAGCAAAATACACTAGGGCAGATGAAAAGATGAAAAGATCAACAGACTTGATTAAGCATTACCTGACACACTACTTGCATATTTAAGTGAGTACTGGCAGCATCAGACACATTGCTCTCAGCCCCCTCACTCTAATTTGATGCCACATGGTTAATCTGAAGCCAAGAGCATCTGACCAAAATGACAGGTACATTGAGTTGTGTATAATTAAAAGCCAAGCAGGCCTCCACAGCTGGGGGAGGCAGACATATGAGAGCTGATCAAAAGAATACAAATAGTTTGTAACACCAAATAGGAAACACCAGTTTTTTTTAGTACTAGCATTATTCTGGTTTAGCTGGAGAAACAGTCTTGGAACAAGCTACATTGTTTTTGTCTGAGTGAGTCTACAAAAACCAGACATATGAGAAACTGGGTGAAACTTCTCACTCACCTGTTGCAGCTTGTCTGCACACAGACTGCAAGACATCCCCAAGGAGAACATCCCACTTTCCCATGTGCATATGCAGGGTGTTGCTCCCAGTCCTTGCAAGTGCCTCTGGGTGTTATTGCAATAGGAATGATGAAGTCTCATTATAAATTATGGAGAATAAATAGCAGTAGACATTTTAACTAATTTTGCTGCAAAACAGTCACGTACTGTGTTTCCATTGGTAGGCACAAGTAACTCTACAGGCAGATTGCCATCTAGGAATTGCAAGGTCATTACCACTAGGCGTGTAGTTTCTACTGGAAGTGGTAACACAGGTTTCATTTCTGCATTGAATAAAGAGATGGATACAGTAAAGCCCATACCTCTGCAGGCAACACTCCTGGTTTTCCATCAAAGCCACAGAACACAACAAAGTTATTTCACATGAGCTTTCCAGCAGGCAACTTTACACCATGCAGGGTATCCAGGGAGGGAAAGGGCTGATTTGACCCTAATGGACAATTAATGGACTTGTTCAATGAATTAGTAGAAGGTTCTTCTTCCAGGCAGGAAAATTTTGTTTTGTATACGCTGCTGAGAACCAGAATAAGTGTTTCCCATAAACCTTCCAAATCCATAACAGTTATGCATAATCCTGGTTTTAAAAGGGAACCTTTTAACTCGATAAATGTCCTTCTGAAGGAGCAGGAAGGAATGAGAATGTTCTCTTTTGTGTATCATAGACAAGGCAATGAGCTGTTGTCAGCATGTTGACCTGGGTTAACTATTCCAGGCTACTTTTTCCCTGCCCACAAAGAATGACACAGTCATGAATTAAGGTGACACAGTCATGGTGCCAGCTTTGTCATTGATAATGCTCATACAATTGTGCTCAAATGCCAACCTGAGCTGCCAGGTATAGTTCTGCATCCTCATCCCCCAAATCTGGCACAGAGCCATGACCAAGACCAATGGCTGCAGCAGGACTGAAGGCATACCCTGCTCTGTTCACCTGGCTACCAGGGTACAGAGGCCACATAAAAACAGATACTTCTTTGAGATTCAGCATCTGCCATTGTGCAAGATTTCAGTGTTTGTTAATTGGTCTTCATACCTACACCACTTCAGCTTGCGAGTGCAAAAAGGCAGCACTCGGAGGGATTGCACTGGAGTAACAGTGTGAATTTAGTCAGCCATCTAGAGATACCTGCAAGACAGTTAGATAAATATTAAAATACCACCCCTTCTCTCTGTTTGTGCTGCAGGTGGTAGACAAGGGTGATGTTATAGACTTTAGTATTTTATAGTGAAAATTGTCCTTGCAGCAGCTTTCCTCTTGCTTGTTCCACAGCATTGTACATCGGTTCTCTCTCAGCTCTCATTCTTAAATCACTTATTCACTATGTAATTTATACAGAAATAAAATACCATTTCTGTTCAGTCAGTTTTGCTATCCTTCACATTTTTTTCACAAGCACTGAAACAAGGTTCTTGCATTTTTTTACCTCGCAGCTATGCAAGCTATGCCCACTGAATTCTCTGCTTAAGTGGAGTGCCTGGAACTAGTTCTCCTGCTTCTAGGATCACACTGCATAGTCCTGAATAAAATTATTATTTATGACATGAAAATTAAAACACACTATAACTTTAACTACTCTAGCTTTGTTTGGCACTTGCCAAATGCCAAGTCTTGCGTTTAGGGTGGAGTAATCCCACAGAAAAGTACAAGCTGGGCAGTGGCTAGATGGAAAACAGTTTGGAAGACAAGGACAGAGTGGTTGGGTGAAATGCTGAACATGAGTCAGCAAGCTTCACCATCAGCAAGAAGGTGGTCAGTAGGTCAAGGGTTAGGGTTCTTCCTCTCTTCGGGACATGTCAGACCACAGCTGGAGTGCTGTGCCCAGGTTTAGGCTACCCAAAACAAACAAACAAAAAAAGATACTGACATATTGTAGCAAAATCTATTTTCCTGCCACCCCAACAGCCGGGGCTGCTGGAGCTGTGAGCTGTGTTTGCTCAGCCCGAAGCAGAAAGCTGGCTGTATGGACGTCTTACTAATCACTGCAGCTACCAAACGGGAGGATGTGGAGAAGGAGGAGTCACACTCTTCTCAGTCAGGCACCATGACAGCCTAAGAGGCAACAGCCTCCAGATGGAACATGGGAAAATCTCTTTAGGTACAGGAAAAACATTTTACCCCAAGTGTGGTCACTCAGGGGAAGAGTTTGTCCAAAGAAGCTGTGAAATCTCCATGTCTGAAGCTATTAATAGCCGGACAATTCCCTGAGCCAGCTGCTCTAACCGGGTTCTACTCTCAGCGGAAAGTCGGATTACGTGACCCTGGGAGGCTGCCGGCCAACACGCCAGCCCGAGTCAGTCTGGCTCTGACACCCAGACTAGTCTGCGTTTCCGTCAGCAGATGGCATTATCAGCTAAATTACATGTTTTATTCCAGCAGAGCAACGCGCCTTCCCTGTGCGGGGAGGCAATAAAGTGTCGGGGAAGGCAATCAAGAGGTGGGGAAATAAGAGACTGCATGCACGGGAACGCCTCACGCCCTGCTTTTACTGTGCCTCCTCCCAGCCAGGTCCCGAACTGATCCCAAGCGGAGTTCAAAGAAGCAGAGCCCAAGCACGCAGATAGCTTTGTCAGAGCGCAGCCAGCACTCCCAGAACCGCCGATTGCGACAGCGGCCAGGCCGCCCGGGGTCAGCGCGCCGGGAGCGGACCGGGCAGCGGGCACAGCCCCGGGACAGCGGCCCTTGGCTCCC
>VZRH01003847.1:762844-805774 GCA_013397555.1 Urocynchramus pylzowi
CTCGAAGGGGCTGGCGGCTCCGCCCCGGTAGGCGAGAGCGGCCCTTCCAGACTGCGCTGGCGCGGCTGCCTCGCCGCCCTCCTCTTGTTTCCATCCGCTGCTGCTCCGTGCTGCTGCCCACAGCGCCTGCCGGTCATCCGCGCTCCAGCCCGCGCCGCCATGGGGACCCCTGAAGGCAGCCCCGGGCGAGGCGGCCTCGGGTTCCTCCTGCTCCTCCTGCTTCTGTCGCCCGTGCGGGTGAGTCCGTGGGGTGGGGAATGCCGGGCCTCCCGGAACGGTGGGCAGGAGAAGGAGCGGCGGGTGGGCAGCGGGGTCCCGCGGGTGTTGCCTGGGGCGGGGAGAGCCGCGGTGTCCCCTGCGCATCCCGCGACCGGGGGTGTCCCGGGCGGGGGCGGCGGGGCTGGACGGGGGCGGCCGTGTCCCGGGTTAGGCCCCTGGGCTCGGGGCAGCGCGAAGCTGAAGCGAGGTACCGGGATGTCCCCTCCTCGTCCCCGGTGGGGCTCGACCCCCGTGTCCCATGCCCCTGGTCCCCGTCGGGACGGGGCTGTCAGCCGGTGGCACAGCAGGCCCGCCCGGAAACACCTGCGAACTTCAGCCTCTGCCCGGTCCCCGTCCCCGTCCCCGGCGGTCGCACCCGGCAGCGGCGGCCCCCGGGATGCCGCGTTCCCGTGGCGTGCCCTGGTTATGCAATGCCCAGCGCATGTGAGTGGCCACGCAGTCACATGCTCGGCAGAGGCTTGCAGATGTCGTCGGTGTCTGGTTCGCTTTGCTCGGGGTGTAACTTATACTAGGTGACGGCTTCTTGGAAGTAATGGTCTGTGCGGAATGAGAGCTGCTGTTTATTCATGTGCCAGTAGTAAGACTACATATTTCCTTAAAATCGAGGACTAGAGTATGTTGGACTTCTTGGGAGCTTTGGGAAAAAATATGGTAAAACATTCACTCCTCTCAGTCATGTTTTGTTATGCTGTAGTGCAAGATAGGAGCGGGATACTCCACATTCCTCTGGAGAAACAAGGAGTGTCTTGCAAGCCTTAGTGGCTGGCTTTCTTTCCCTCTCTAACTATGTTGAAAACATACTTTCTAGGTCAAGTTTTATGATTAGCCCTTTTTAAACATACGAGTTTGTCATCTTGTGTATATGCTGTTCTCATATCCTCTTCGAAAACCTTTTTTAAGAGCTTGAACATAAAATGTGGAGTTTATTCTTCTATTACCACTGGAGAAGGTGATTGTTAGTAGTGACTTGTGATCTTCAGGTGAGTAAGTAATGATACTTCACAGCTAACCAATGCACCTTTATGTAATGCTTTTTTGGAGGGAGATACCATCGTGGAGCAATGAGGTGTGTCCTAGGCTGGTAAAGAAATGACAGAATGCTTTCCTTATCAGGAGGATACTCACGTACAGGAACTCGAAACAAGTTCCCCAAATATTTAGGGGAATCCTTGTAGAGGTTTTGTGATCCCTCAAAGTAAACATTGCAAAATTACTCTAACCATGCAAGTCTCAGTTGTGTACTGTAAGAAGGTAGAATCCAGTTTTATTGGGATTTTTTGCCATTAACTCTTATTTACAGCCTGACACTTGGCAAAGAGGACTCTTGATATCTTTCAAAGAGAAGCTGGTCCTTCAGTTAGACTGAGCCTATATAGTGTTAGATGTTTGCTGGAGAGAAGCATTTACAGAAGGTAAACTGTTCTCTCTGAAGTGTACTGCTGGTGTCATGGTTTTGTGCTTTCAGTTGTGATGTTTGTAATCCAAAGTGCCATATGTTGTGGTTTTTTCTCTTTCAAAGCAGTCGGTGGACTGGAGTGGCACTTCAGCTCACAGTCTTTCCACTACATATTTGTTCACAATGAACTTGAAGTGTTCAGCCTGTATCTTTCACTCTGAACAGTGCATGGTACAGGATTTCTGCCAGCTATCCATTACCATTTTATTTTCTTATTAATGTCCTAATGCACTAGATGGTATTTGTGTGCTTAGTGGCCACTGTTGCAATTGATCTTTGTATAATTGTACTAAAATACAAGCTGTTAAATCACTGGCTAATCAAGGCTGGATACAGGTTTCCTATCAGCAGCTGGGATCCCAAGCTGTATTTGATTTTCTGAAATCCCATGGGAAAGTGTTAATGACAAGTGCTGCTCGTGCCAAGTGGCTGCAGTGTGGTGTTCCCTGACCTTGGACATGAAGTTCTGAAATGTCTGTTTGGAGCAGTTTCCTTTTCAGGGATGGCAATGTAGCTCCAGCACAAGATGGTAACCACTTCATCTAAATTACTTCCTGGAAAATCAGGAGTGACTAGTTCAGCCTTTCTGGATGGAAGGTGAGAAAGCTGCCTCAGAAGGGGAGAGATGACTGAAGGGAGTGACTGACAGAACTGAGTAGTACCTAGCTGGGCAGTAGCCCAAACAATCCAGGTGTTGTGCAGTATTATTATTATTAACCTGCAGGACATCAGAGCTGTTTTGGTGCAGATGGACTTAGTTGCAGACAGGTGCTAGCTGGGGGCTCTGCACTTCCTGATCATGCATGCATCCTTGCAGGTAACATCAGCTTGTCCCCACAGGTACTGAATTATTACTGTTATTGCAGCTTTCTCTTCCTACTTGACTTTGATTTTACTGTGGCATCTGAAATGGGCTTGGATAATTTTGGAACTGTGGCTTGCTTTGCCTGACCAGGAGTAGTAATGATTTTTCCTTCTGAAAGGAAATGGGCTGGTGAGCAAAGGAACAGGAGGAGCTTGGCAAATAAGTCAGGGCTCTGAACAAGTTACTGAAAGAGACAAAGATTAAGAACTAAACCTGTAAAGTTTCCTTTAGTCTGTGCACCTCTTTCCCCCACGGGAAGGGTTGTCAGGTAATATGCAACTTCTAGGGCAGATCTCTGAATCTGACCTGGTCACCTGTTTCCATAAACCAGTCTTCACTCATACACCACCCATTTATTAAGGGTGGAATAGTGTTTCCTTAGAACTCTCAACCTAGTTGGCAGTAGCAGATATTAAGGGATGCAGGGGAAAAGTGTGCTCTTTCCTGCTTTTTTTGCCCTGCAAGATCCAAGATGCGTCATCCTAGATGAAGGAAAGGGAAACAGCTGTATCTGATGCTCTTGCCTTTTCCATACATTAGTAATCCTAGTTTGAAGAATCAAACAGTGTTCACTTGTCATCTGGTATTTGTAAGACCACAAACAGTCGCTGTTTCTGTGTACAGCATCATCATTGTTCTTTGTCTCCTTAACAGCTCTGTATTCATTGGTGGTGGTGGTGAATGCTGCTGGAAGCATCAAAACGTATCGGTTTGTTTCAACCTGCAGTTGAAGAAACATGGGCTGGATTAAATGTGTTTATGATCTGTTGGAACACTAGTTCCATTACAAATGAATGATAATGCTTGGGAACCAGAAAACTCCTAACAGAACTTTTGTAGAATGCCCATGCTTGCTCATGTGCAAGTTCTTTATAAGAGCTCCTAGAGCCTCGGCCCGAGGTGAAATTTCTCTTTAAACAGGCTAAGCCTGCCAGAAATAGGAATAACAGTTTTCTGAACTCTGAGGATGTACTGAGGGTTGGTGTTAGTGTACTGACAAGTGGTTTCTAAGATATGCTAGAAGCAGGAAGAATAGCCTTTATCTAAGGTTATGTTGCTGTTGCTTTATGAAATACTTAGAAAGTACCCTTTTAATATATGAAGTACTCAGTCATGTGATCTGAAAAGGAAAACATACAGAAAAAAAACAAAACCATGAACTAGCACTTTGGTACTTATGGGGTATTTTAAGTATTTTGCCTTGTTTAGAAGGCAGTTGAGTTGAACATAGCATTTCTGTTACTTTTGGGGCTAGGCTTTCACCCACTTAAGAAACTTAATACCCAGGTGAACAATTATCTGACCTAAAAGTCTGACTCTGCAAGCAGCAGCTTTGTTAACTATGACTTATTTACAACCATACTTAGTCATCCCTATCTCACCCTACCCTCACAGGAGCATTCTTCTGAAAGAGTAGAAAGAGCAAAGTGCTTGTCTTTCTCTCTAACTTAATCTAGCTTTTACTAGAGGGTTTTCAGAGGGAAGAATGGTCAGCTCTATCTTATCTGTGGTAGTGGAGTAGTTACGTAGTTACTTGTGTCCCTGAATGCTGCCTCAGCCATAGGAGACCAGTCCTCTCCTGTATTTTGGGGCTGACTCAATGGTAAGCAGGCTATTAACTTGTTAATGTTCAAGAACTATGTTGTTTAATTTAGGCTATTGATGCATAAGGATTTGGTGGTTTTTAGGCTTATTGACTTGGTTCAACCACTGTAAATCAAGCATCTCAATAGCTTACTGGTTCAGGGAACAAACCTATGTTTTTATTAGTGAAATCCTGCTTGGCAGCGGCATAAATGTAAAATCTTAAGCTGTTTCTGAAACTGTGTTCTTGGTGTTAATACTGAAACTGAGTATTCAGACTTGCTGGCCCAAGTGCTCTTCTAATAGCTTAAAGCAGCCGATTTGTTCAGCTTTTCTTAAACAGGCTGAAAGTTTCAGTGGCAAACATTGTTTTTTCCATTGTATGTTTTATTGCTGTGGAACTTTAGGAATGTGATTTGAAATTCTTTATCCAAATTCAAGTGTAAACTAATATTAAGCTGAACTTCATCTTGCTTTATTTTTCTTTTGTGTTTCGCTGGATACCTTTCGGTGCATTACCAAGTGTCATGCACAAGTAAGTTGTTTTATGTTCTGTCCTGAAAATTATGACAGAAGGCCTTGTAGGTAAACTTATAAACATAAGACAGATTGTATTTTGTTTTGTATCCATGTATCTATAACCAAGAAATTGCTGCCTTGAAACACAGATAATGTTTTTAAAACAATTGAACTATCAGTCAGACTGACATGGTAGCTGAAATTTACTCAAGCTTTTATATGCAAGAGGTGCCCTGATAAGTTTGTTGTAACTGTTAACTGCATTACCAGGTTTCCCACACATTCCACTCTAGAAGAAACAAAATCTTTCTCTAAAGAGTAGGTTGATGAATTTGTGTGTTTTAAAAAATAAGAAGTGTTAGATAACAAGATGTGATGAAGCACAGAAAGTGTTTTTTAGAAAGGATGCTTAGAAACCATTCTAGACTAAATACAGAAGCCAGCCTGATACTGAAGAAATAACTAATCCTTTTCTCACAGGCATTGCAAAGCAGCTCCAAATCCCTTACCCTTTTGCAAGAATAGTAGTGAATCTCTTCTTCCTCTTGAAGAGACAATTCACTTCTGGTGCTGGTACAGACAGCACAACTATTTTCACTGCTGGTAGATTGTTTGCTGTTAAAACTGGGGCATATAGGTACGAGGAAGCAGAGTTGAAGATGGTGACTTCTAAATTTGCATCAAAGTAGTATTAACTCCTTAGAATACCTTGATGCATGAACAAATTTTCAATGGAGTTTTGAGAAATAGTCTACAAGTTATGGAAACTTGACGTTTTGGGTTATGCTGGTGTTAAACATTTAGCATTTAGAAGTGCAATCTTAAGGGGTATTATCCAGCTTGTATCATAGAACATGGTAATACTTAACAGCTGGTTGTGGGTTTAACTAGAAGATGTGCTAGAATAGACAAATGAAATGGTGATCTAGATGAGTGGCACTTAAACTGACTTTTAGACCTGGCTTGCAGTGAGTGACTTTGGCCTATGTTGCCCTGGTTAGGGGGAAGAGGAGACAAGTCTTGGGTTGGGTAAATTAATGATGGTTATTGTCGCTGATAAACAACCAACTACTGATGTACTTTTTGAAGAACTGTCAGTGTTGTTCAGCACAAAAATGGATGTTATGGAGGCATTGTGTTTCTGGGTAGCTCTTGGGTATTGTCAGGACAGCCTTTCAGGGGCCTCTCTGGTCAGTAAACAATACTATTCATGGTCAAGCACAAAGCACAGCAGTCTGTCCTTGCAGCAACAACATATGGTGTCTCACGAATGCTAAGTCAAGGTTGTTCAGGAGATCAAAATAGGTCAGTTATCTCTCAAACTGTACTAAGCAAACTCCTGATCAGGGCTGGCAGAAGTGTACTAAATGTTTGTGCAGTATGCTTGCACACCTTGCCCAGGTGGTAGGAAAACTTTGTATTAAAGCTTTTGCTGTAAATAACTTGTTATTGCATTAAATGTTTTAATTTTCAGAATAAATATTTTGGCTTAGTATCTCAGATGTTTCAGTGTCAGTACCACTGAACAAAAGTAAAAGGCTTTCAAAAGTACCACTGCCCTTTTTCAATTTCTTTTATGCACATAATAAAGAACAAATTTCTGAATTTTCAATAGTCCCTTAAATTAAAACATCTTTAAAATTAGGCTTTTTTCTTAGCACTGTAATCCCATTTAAATGTTCCATGCTTAGGCTTGAAAGTGGTGATGGAGGAGGGCATCCTTTGAGGTTGTGACACAATATATGTATGGCAGATGCAGAGCTATGAAGTTCTGTTTCACAATCCTCTCTGTGCTGCTGTTTCTTCGATCTGTCACTGTAATAAGTTTTCAGGAAGGATAAGAAGGTGGCAGGAGGAAGTGAAATTGCACATAAGCAGTGAGTTTCTCTCCATGTGCACTGACTCGTGCTCCAGTGCAACAGTTTAACCCACCAATTATTTTGTTGTCTTGCATGAACAAATTATTTTCTAAATTACCTTGTACTTGAAGATGTTTTTCAGGTATTGATTTAGATTCTTCTTATGTAACTCTTCATCTTAACTATAGGCAGTGCACTTCCTGTTTCTGTAATGATCAGGGGAAGGTGGGGAGCTGAGCTGAAGATCAGTGGTGATGTGCACCATGTCAAAAACACCTGCTTTTGTTAATAGATGCTTTATGTAGTACACACTGTTTTAATTAGCAGGAGGTTATCTAATCTGGACTGCAAGTGGCTTTTGGAGTAGTAGCACATAAATTCTACAATCACTGAGATATTTGGCAACAGTTCCTTGCAGTTAATCACTTATTTTTTTGATTAGGTACTTCCACAAATGTGTGTCTGGTATGGAGAATGCGGAGTTGCTTCTGGAGACAAGAGGTACAACTGTGCTTATGATGGGCCACCAATAGCATTACCAGAAGATGGCTATGACTTAATGCAGGTGAGCTTCTCTTGGAGGTTTGCTGCTAAAAAAATAATTCTCCAGCACTAGAATTCTGTATTGGGTTCTCTTGGACCTGTGCTATGACCTCTCATCCTAACCTGATGAGAAAGTAGATTGTCTCTGATTTCTCAGGTCCTACTGGGTTAGGGTAATTTACCTCAGTTTCTTTTCAGAGGTACAAAAAATCTCCAAAATGTGATTAGAGGCTGTCACAGACAAAACCTTAAATACAGGATTTGTTCACTTCCTTGCATATATTCCTCACTGGTTTGACTACTCTTTACTCAGATTGCTTTTTTGAAGACTCTCCCAAAATATGTGGTCCATAGTTATGCCCTTCTGATCTCTTAAAGGACAAGACTAAACTATTTTCCTTCAGATGATCATTCCTGATAAAGGAAGGTCCTAACTGATACTTGTTCAGATGGAGCAAATTTGGACAAAATTAGCTGTGCCTAGTGTGAGACTGTATTTCCTTACTTGGGCTTGAGCTGCCAAAGTGAATGAAACCACAGTCAAAATAGAGTTTATATATTTCATGCACAACATAGCATATTGCCAGATTTGTCTTCTGGCATCTGATAGTTCAAAGATTTAAAGAGTGAAATAACTACAGAGTTAAACAATGGTTAGACTTGTGGCAGGAGTGACTTCATCAAATATGTAGGTGAACTAACTGCTGTTGTGTATTGTTTCTGAAGACTTAATGTACAGTTCTTGTATCTTACTATCAGTTACACTTGTGTTAAATGCATTTGTCTCTTCTATGAACTGAACATGAAGCAGCTCTACCAGGTAATCAGAGGTTTTATGGTTAGTGGCTTACCTTCTGAGACTTTAAAATCTGATACTATCCAGAAGGAGTACTAGAGGATAAGCTGCAGGAATACTTTCAATTTGGATAAACATGTGTTGTCCTCTTACCAATAGGCTCTCAAATGCCATTATCATTCTATATATAGACCCTGATGACTAAAGATCATCTGAAGGAGCTTTTCGAAAGGAAGTGCTGCCTTGAATAAAAGAAGTGAAAAAAGTGATTCTTCTCTCTAGTCTCTAAACAAAAATGTTGTTTGCTGGACTGCTTTTCTCCTATGCGTCTCCCACAGCAACAGCTACTGTGTTCTGAAATATGCTGATGCAGAGCCCATGATTATAATGAGTTCTGAAGTTTTAAACATGCTTTTTCTTCCTTTCCTCTTGATCTCAATATTGGGGTTTTTTGGGTTTTTTTTAGGAACTCTGTCCAGGTTTATTCTTTGGCAATGTTAGCACTTGCTGTGATGTTCATCAGCTTCAGACTTTGAAAAATAACTTGCAGCTGCCTCTGCAGTTTCTCTCCAGGTATGCTAATTAATGGCAAAACAAGTAATTTTGTAGCACAATAACAAAGTATTTGTCTTCAAGTAGACTGTAGAAAAAGTGGTAATTTCATTTAAAGGATTATTGGAGCAAGCTGCTGGAGTGACTTTCTCATCCATAGCAGCAGGCTGTAATGTCATGAAACAACTACAAGTCTGGATTGACTTAGCTGGTAGAATAAATGTTCTCTTAGCTTGTCTCAAGCTGCTTTACCTAATGAAACCTTCAGAAGAGAGTGACCAAGCAGCATTGGGTCTTGTTCTAAGACTTAAAGAAGTCTAAGAAGTCTTCCTACTATCAACGGTTAAGTTTTTCTTCAAATTCTAGTAAAATTGTTTGAATCTGCTATTTGAGGCAGGTAATTTTATTAGTGACTTATGGTGCTTAAAGTTGTTCATCTGTAGTGTAACAACAATTGTCATATTGCTGATTAAAATCTTACAGAATTTAAATAATATGTTCTGTTGCTCTGAGCAGAATGTTTATATTTACAAGGCATATCTGACTTGACCTACATAAAACCTTTACCTCTTAATCTGATTGCTGTTCATTGGCTTTCCTACCCATTGGCTTTCCTTCCAGATGTCCATCGTGTTTTTACAACTTGATAAACCTCTTCTGTGAACTGACTTGTAGTCCAAACCAGTCTGACTTTTTGAATGTTACAAGCACCCTACCTTACTATGATCCCGTTTTAAAAGAGAACAAAAGTAGCATTACAGAGCTGCAGTACTTCATTGGAGATCGATTTGCAAATGGTGAGTAAACAGTTTGTTAATTTACCTTGGTTTTTGTCCAGGTAACAAGACCAGTGCTTTTTCAGAAAGAATTTGGAGGGGGAAACATCTCTTTGTCTTTTTGAAGTTTGAGTCATCACATAGGTAGTAGTAGGTCCCCCTTAAAACTTATGGAAGACTTAACTTCTGCCTGGGCAGGGGACATTACACTGACACTGTTAAGTTTTAAAGGTTCATCTGAGGATAAGCATCTGTACAAATGGTTAATAGTTGATAACCCTGATGGTTACAGCTTCAGAAAAATAAAGTTGTTGCCAAGTATTGAATGTCCAAAGTCTTCCTGATATTAAAACAGTCTGACAAGCATGATAATAAAATCTGTACACACAATGGTTCTCCAAGAGGTACCCAGTCTTGAAATGGTCTAGTCCTTTGCCAAAATCAGATGTTTTTAGAGAATAATACATTTGGATTGTATTTTGATTTTGTAGCAAGCTTAAAGCATTAATTCCATATTTTTATGCTTTTTGCAGTAAACTTTAATAAAATTGAGACACTTGAATGTCATCTATGGCCTACAAGTTGAAAGTACCTTAAATGCTTTTCATAGCTTTCCCTGAAAATATTAGGTAATGTTTCCTGTCAAGCAGAGAAGTAGGTTCTAGCATAATGCAGATTTGAGTGGCTTTCTCAGAGCAAGGTAGCTGTAACAAAGCATTGCAACCTTGAATACTATAAATACAACTGAAAGCATTAGTTCACTATCCTAAGATATTTCTATTTGAAAACTGTAAGTATGTTCCTGGAACTAGGGGAGTCTGTAATATTGGAAATACTTGGAAAGCTTACTCAAATTATAACATGGCTTTAATGACTCTTCCCAGCAATGTACAATGCCTGCAAAGATGTGGAGGCTCCATCAAGCAATGTTAAAGCACTGGGGTTGCTGTGTGGGAAGGATGTCAAGGACTGCAATGCAACCAACTGGATTGAGTACATGTTTAGTAAAGACAATGGACAAACTCCTTTCAGCATAATTCCAATCTTTTCAGGTAAGAAACTGAATAGTCCTTGCCTTTGAAACAGCTGTCAAAGGCTGGGTGCTATGGCTAGAGCATTGATTTTTAAACAGCTGTCTGGCAATGGAATTCTGCAGGCAGAGGCTTTCAAAGCAAAGTGAGATTAACTTTTTTTTCTTTTCTGCTTGGAAACCATACTTTGTTTTTTTCTATACAGCTTTTTACTGTAGAAATCTCAAAAGCACTATGATAGACTGAGCCTCGGCAACTGGCTACCTGTATTCCTTGGGAAATGGGCAGTACCTCATCCTTGAGGATTTCATTAACAGGAAATTATTGTTAAACATTTCACAATCTGAATAGATAAGAGGGGTGACAAATCATTGCTGTGATGATAGAAGTATGTGCTTGTTGCTTTTACAGACCAAAATGACCAGTCATTTAATCATTAGACAACTGTAAATAGTTGGTACCTGCTGTGGAAAAGGCATTCTTCATCTGTAAGATCAAGAAATGCTGCTTTACACAGGGTCTGTGGACTTTCATATAAAGGGTTAACTCAGATAACTGGGAAGGTCTGAATTTTTCCTGGTAGTAAACTGGCTCTGCAACTTGTGATTTGTCATAGATGTTCCTGTCCATGGAATGAACCCTATGAATAACGCTACCAAAGGCTGTAATGAGTCCATGGATGATTCAACAGGACCATGCAGCTGTCAGGACTGTTCAATTGTCTGTGGTCCAAAGCCTCAACCCCCTCCATTGCCTCCTCCTTGGCTATTGTTTGGTTTGGATGCTGTGTATGTCATCATGTGGATCTCATACATGGGCTTTCTACTGATATTTTTTGCACTGGTTTTTGGAGTCTGGTGTTACAGGTAAAGCATTCAAAACACTGAGCTCTGCAAGTCGCTTGTTTATCCCTGAGAATGTCTTTGCCCTGGTCAGATGCTTATGTCTTGACTGCTTCAGCCAGCCAAAAGTCATGTTCTGTAGCAGATATCACATATACTGAGAGAAAATATTCTAACAGCTAAAACCACCTGGTAGAAAGTGATTGCCAAAGTTGGTTTAGTTGATGCACATGTGTCATAGCATTCCTAGCCCCAGAATCACATATACCATTCTTCAACTTTCATAGCTAAGTATGCAAAAATCTGGGAAAACACACATTCATAACAAAACAGTCACTGCTCTATTGCAAATTAAGTCACGAATACTTTTTCCTAGTCTCCTATTTTGAAAAAAACTAAATGAAAGCTGAGCTTTCAGTAATTATAGCATATCACCCTTGATCACATGGCTGGAGCACCTCTCCTGTGAAGACAGGCTGAGAGAATGTAAGGGCTGTTCAGTCTGGAGAAGAAAAGGCTCTAGGGATTCCTTACAGCACCTTTCAGTACCTAAACGAGGGCTACAAGAGAGCTGGAGAGGGACTTCTTACAAGGGCATGTAGTGACAGGACAAGGGGCAGTGGTCTTAAGCTGAGGGAGAGTAGATGTGGGTTAGATCTTAAAAACAAATTCTGTACTATAAGGGTATTGAATCAGTGGAAGAGGTTGCCCAGAGAGGTTGTGCACTCACTGTTTCTGGAGGTGTTCGAGGCCAGACTTGATGGGGCTCTAAGTAAACTGATCTAGTGAGGATGTCCCTGTTCATGGCAGGGGAGTTGCCATTAGATGATCTTTAAGGTTTGCTTCCAAGCTAAACCGCTCTGATTCTATGGTTGTTCAGTTATAACCAGAAAACCAAAATTGCTCTATAATAAGAATTAAGTCTGCTTAATTTCTTATCCTGGAAAAGGATAGTGGTATGACAATTTGATATGTTCAGCAGCCTTACCTTAGTGGGCATCATGAAATGGTGTGTTTGAGATGCCTGGTTCATATTTCTAATGTAAAATTCTCCTGCAAATATCAACTTAGGATCAATTTAAAGAAATTCTTGGTGTTGTTCATGCTAGTGATCTTCTTGATGTGCATAAAGAATACGTGCTTGATGTAAGCTGGAAAAGTTTAAGATAGCTGACATGGCATTCCAAAAGATCACAAAGCTGTAGGCTGTTGTACAAACAGTACAGATGCCTTTTTGGACAAGCAGGATAACACAGCTTCTTGCCTTTCAGGAGGCGGCACTTTGTCTCGGACTACACCCCAATTGACAGCAATGTAGCCTTTTCTGTGAATTCCCGCCGTGACAATGGTATGTCTTGGGTAACAGTAATAGGTTTGTTACAAACTCAAGTGCATCCGTTTCCTATGGATGGGCTCTGGAGTTTTAGCTTTGTTAGGCTAAAAGTCCATTCTGAGAGGCCTTCAGCCTTTTGACCAGCATCTGTCTTCTTTTAGAGTAGTACTTACCCCTATTTCACTGGATGCTGAAAGCCCTGGGTACACCCTTCATGGATCTAGCTAAGCTCCAAGGGTTTGGTCATAGGGGTATAGGGAGGGCAACATGATTCTAAAATCAGTTTGATCATGTTTTGACTCATCCATGTATCCATTCAAAGCATGCTAGGAAAGAACTGTACTGTAACTTGTGTACCAGCTGAGGTAGCTTGTTTTATTGCTTGTATATCTTTCAGCTACTTCTTCCTTTATTTGCTACACCTGCTGCTGTCAAAGACAACTTTACATTACAGGGGGCAACATAGGTACGAGCTGTTTTCTGCCCCTTGGCCTCAGTCATGGATTGGTCCCAGGATCTGACTGTCAGTGGAGACATAGCTTCTGGTGCTTCCTACAAGCAGCTAGAGTAAAATTTCATTTTTCTGAGTGGACTCCAAGAAGAGGCTACTTAACTGACTTCTCAAATATTTACTGTTTTTCTTGCTCTTGCAGGAAACATTACCTGTGGTGAAAGGCTTGGTGAAAGGTTTGAGAATGGCCTGAGGATGACCTTTACATCATGGGGGGCTTTCTGTGTCAGAAATCCACGTCCTGTTATCCTCTTCTCTGTGGTCTTCATTGCAATGTGCTGCTCAGGCTTTGTATATATTAAAGCAACTACAAATCCTGTAGATCTCTGGTCAGCCCCAAGCAGCCAAGCCCGCAAGGAGAAGGAATACTTTGACACACACTTTGGACCTTTCTTCCGTACTGAACAAGTTATTATTCAAGCACCAAAGAGCCACCCAGACACCTACTCACCTTACCCATCAGGAGAAGATGTACCTTTTGGGCCTCCCCTTACCAAAGATATTCTCCATCAGGTAATTGGGACTTAGCAAGAGCAAAGACCTAAGTATACTTAACAGGTATAACCACATGGAGTTGGCTTCCACCTGCAATGTTATGTATCCATCAAAACAGTCACTAGATATTCTTAGTGAAAGTCATAGCCTTACTATAAAAGCTTTTTGCTGGAAACCTTTCTGTTAGAAAGACACTTGCAAGCTAAGTCTCTGTTCATAGTATGAACACAGAAAGAATGTTTTTGTAATGTGCTTCTGTTGATATGTGCCTCTGTCTCTGGAAACTTGCCAGAATATAGCATGCACTTAAGTCCTGTCTTGCAAGGGAAATGCTTTCTTGTGCTGCTCTTAAACTATGGTTGGTTTTTTTTTTTTTAAAGGTACTGGATTTGCAGGATGCTATTGTCAACATAACTGCTTCTTATGACAATGAGACTGTAATGCTGAAGGACATTTGCCTGGCTCCTCTTGCTCCCTACAACAACAACTGCACTATCCTGAGTGTACTCAACTACTTTCAGAACAGCCATTCTGTTCTGGATCACACTGTTGGGGATGAGTTCTTTGTCTATGCTGATTACCACACTCACTTCTTATACTGTGTTCGGTGAGCAGTACAATTGCATGTTTTTTAATCAAGTTGCCAGTTCAGCTTGGTTTGGTGTGGGTGCTGACTCTGGTTTACCTTAAACATGTTTTCAATGTTTCTGAAGAGTTCTGAACAGAAGACCAGTTTCTAAACTTTCTCTTTAGTTTATAGTTCAGTTGGTTATAAGGTACTCCTTATCTTAAAGGCTATGAGGCAGACACCTTTAAAACTGTATTTAAATTCAAAGCAAATGTAGCACAAGGGCAGTGCACCACCAGCGGTCTTGTCTTGTTTGTCTTGATTTTCAGTTATAAAACAGCAGCTTTTTACTGTTCTGTGCTGTGCCTCAGCTGTCAAGCAGAAGCTAACAGTTATTGCTGGTGATCTCTTTAGGGCTCCAGCATCACTGAATGACACAAGCTTGCTTCACGATCCCTGCTTAGGAACATTTGGTGGACCTGTATTTCCATGGCTGGTGTTGGGAGGATATGATGGTGAGTGGCAAAACAGTATTGCAGTGTAAGTCTGAGAGCACATACTTGTGTGCTGTTATTGGTGCTAAAGGTGCATTCTCATTTAACACAGCTGTTTAAATGCAGTCCAGAAAAGCTGGAGTTTTGTTAAACTTTCAGTATGTAAGGGTGTTTTAAGTAAGTTTTCAGTAGACCAGTGCTGGGATTGGAGGCAGACTACACTGGAAGTGCAAAATGCAAGCAATCTGTAATTGGAACATACTTGTCAACAGGACAAATGCTTGGTCTGCTTTGGGCCTTGTAAAAGATAAAGACGTGAAACAGCTCAGGTTGACATGCTGGGATGTATGTGTATTTTGCTTTGAGTTAGAATAAAGTTTTGTTACTGATCTGTTAAAGCGGTTAAGAATAAAATGTTCACAAAGGAAATTCTTTCATAATTACTCTTGAGCCAGGATTTTGTTCAAGCAGTTTATCTAATTAAACATAACTTGGTAGTATATTTGTGTTTAATATATCTAAAGTGGTGTTTAAAGGCAAGTGCTTATTTATTAAACTGTTGGGTATTTGTATTCACTTTGAGTAAAATCTGAGTATGCAAAAGGTGCAGTGTTTAGGAAGCCACATTTCTCACTAGATGGAAAGTCATAAGCAGTGGTTATATAGTAGCTTTTTGTCTAACTGTGCAACAATTTAACATTGTGGTGTCATTAACATGTTAAACAATGAATAATTACTCTGGAATGCAATCTGTAGTGCTTATCCACTTTGGTTCTTACTTCAGTAGTGTGTTTGAGAACTCAGTGGTGCTCAGTGGAGTTGTAGAGATGGGATTGCTTTGGACAATGCTAATTTTAAACTTATTTGTATCTGCTGTACTAGAACGTAAGTTCTATTTTTTAATGCCAAACATTTTATTTCTTCTGTAGATGATAACTATAATAATGCTACAGCTCTTGTTATTACTTTTCCTGTCAACAACTACTACAATGACTCAAAAAAGCTGATGAAAGCCTTGGCATGGGAAAAAGAGTAAGTAGTCTTCCTGTGTTCTGAAATGCAAGCATGAC
This sequence comes from Urocynchramus pylzowi, assembly GCA_013397555.1. NCBI lineage: Eukaryota > Metazoa > Chordata > Aves > Passeriformes > Fringillidae > Urocynchramus > Urocynchramus pylzowi. The sequence goes on from VZRH01003847.1 coordinate 778,418, forward strand.
TTAAAACAGCTTTAAATGTTGATTAAAAAAACCTCCTGCACTGTACTGACAATTTTTCAGTATAACTACAGGGATGTTTTGAGAGGCAGCAAAACTGGTTAAAAACAGACTGTGCTGGTCATAAGACCTTCACTTTGTCTGGCACACTTAATTTGCTTTGAGACATGGGTTCTAGTCCTCTTAGTGACCATCTAGCCCTGTAGTTCTTGCCAATAACTAACTTCAGAAAGGATTTATTTTATTCTGTAATACCTAGAATTACACAGGTAGACTCTTTAATTTACTGGACCATTAACCATGGGTGAAAAGGTCGAGCCTAATGCTGTAGTTCTTTACCTTTTATTTTTAAGAATGTCATCCAGATGAACATCTGAGGCTTTCATCCTCTCTACCACCTTGAAGAGCTAGCTTACACAGGCCAGCTGCTCTGGCTGTCAGTTCACATAAAAACTACTGTATTAGAAAGTTTGTGACAAGATGAAAGTGTGACAAGCATCTGCCTGTGTCACAAGCACCTCCCGAGCTGGGGAACTAAAACAAGGGCTAATAAATTGTTCCAGTACTGTAAGCAAGCTGTAGTCATCTTTCATGTGTGTATTCCTAGGTCTAGCTTTGAGGAAAACTGTGCTTAGAGTTTGAAATAGCTCATGTAAGGTATCTATTTGTCCTCAAATGCTAGAGAGAACATGAAAAGTATTTCAACATAGTGTATTTCTAGTTCTTAAAGTAGAGTTCTAGGTATGTGTAGCCAGCACCTCTCTTTTAAAACTGAGAAAGGTCCCCTCAAGCGACTGTCTGGCCACAGGGTACTCTTGTACCACACAGACGATGTAAATTTGCCATTAACTGACTTCCAAGTATTTCTGGTGGAAGATGTTTTATCCTTTTAAAGTGTGATCGATCTCTTGGTTTTGTTTTTAGATTTATTAACTTTCTGAAGAACTACAATAATTCAAACTTAACAATATCATTTTCTGCTGAACGGAGCATTGAAGATGAGATCAACCGCGAAAGCAACAGTGATGTTAGCGTTGTGTTGATAAGCTATATTGTGATGTTCGTGTACATCTCGATAGCTTTGGGACATATCCAGAGCTGTAGAAGACTGCTGGTATGTGTACAGTTTTCATTGCTATAAAGACTGAAGGTAGCACTTGCTGATAGCTGTGACTTAACTATTTTTGCAGAATGCTGATGTTCAATTTTTTTATTAAGAGCATTGAGTCCTCCTTGGGCAGGAGTTAGGGGGAGCATTGTTCTTGTACTAGACAATTCATGTGTGTTTCATAGTCTCAGCTAAGTTCTTTCACTTATGTTCAGTTAATATCAGCTTTAAGACTTGTAGCTTCAAGGTTGATATTTTTTAATATCTGGATCTTCAAAAAAACCCTGAAAAGTTTTCTACTACCTAGACTAAATGTTAGAATTTGGCTTTTGCCTTTTCAGTAATTATTCAGTGGGATGATGCTTGTTTGGCTGACGCTCAGTACAACTTTTTTTAGGTGGATTCGAAGATCTCTCTGGGCATTGCAGGCATCCTGATTGTACTGAGCTCAGTAGCATGTTCTATAGGCATTTTCAGCTACTTTGGAATCCCACTGACACTGATTGTGATAGAAGTAATTCCTTTCTTGGTGCTGGCTATTGGAGTGGACAACATTTTCATTATGGTTCAGACACTTCAGGTATTTATTCTTGCATACAGACTCTTCTCTGCCTGTCATTTTTGAAGGCTGTAAACTTGGAGCAGGAAGTCTTCTGTGTTCCAGTGCTCAGCTCAATGTGAGCAGCTCTGGACTCTTCACAAGATATCTTGTGAGAGTGGAAGAGAGCCAAAAAATCTGTGTACATTCTACCTTCACAAAAATACCCCCAATTTATGTCTCTGCATTTTTCATATTGCACTTGATATCAAAATAGTTGTAGAACTCAACTGGTATTTTGATCACTTGTAATTTTAGCATATTGTAAGCAGTAGTCATGAACTAAACTGCATGCTTAAGACTAGGAACTTCTGACACTAAGTCTTAGTGGGTAACAAGCTTTTTAATTTGACAGGTTCAATAACCCACTGAAACTGGTACTGCCTCTGTCAAATGTGTAGTTTTATCTGAAGTACTGAACTTAGTACTGTATTTTAAATTTGAAGCAAGACAACAAGTCATGTTCAGGCTGCTCTTGTTTTAGACTGTCTCAGCTGGTTTTCATCTAACTCTTGTTAATGCAGTGGGAACAACAAAATAGCTTAGGATATTTTAAAGTTTCAGGTTTTTTAAAGCCATATGAAATAGCTTTATAAATTGCATGATTCCTAATAACAGTAAATTATTGCCTTAAAACAGAGAGATGAACGCCTTCAGGGTGAAACTCTGGATAAACAGATTGGCAGAGTCTTGGGAGATGTGGCACCCAGTATGTTTCTCTCATCCTTTTCAGAGACTGTGGCATTCTTTCTTGGTAAGACTCCTTTAATATTTGAAGATAAGGGCCTTATCATAACTGCATGTTGCAAGAATAAATGCAATACTAAAATATAAAAGCAAAATAAGAATTTGTAGAGGCTGTTTAGCTTAGTTGTTCATTGTTACTATCAAGTTAAACTTCTGCTGGGGATAGGCATTGGAGTACTTTAAGAATCTGGCATAGTTTAAAAGATCCAATTCTGAATCTTTCAAGCTTTTCAGCCTGAAAGGCTGGAGGTTTTTACTGACTTGTAGTGACTGACAAGTCTAAATTTGACCTTAGGAATAGATCAAATACCACGATGGATGAACTCCTATATTGTGTTTATTCATCTTGCCAAAATCCCCCTTGGTTGGAAAAATGCCCCTGTGACAGATTTATGTTTGAGGCTCACTTTGTGATGTTTTAGAGGTAAATCTTTTGTTGACCTACAAGTATAATTTGGCCTTCTTTCATAACGGCTTTGTTTACCTGCAGAGTAATTTGTCATTGGATCAACTTGCATTGAAGTGGCATAATATTGAAGTAAGATGTTGCCTGACAACACTCCTTAACTGCCCTGTTATACAGTTTGCACCTAAATTTGGAATTGAGTAATGGCTTAGAACTAGTCACTCCTTTGCACAGCCTCAGTGCTGTTAAATAGGTCAAAGACAGGAGCTGTAGCCAGGCTTGTATGGGCTGTTTGCTTTGCTCTGGAAAGAAAGGCCCTTTGTCCTGCTGTAAGGCTTCCACTTAAACTGGATGTTTGTCTAGAAAATGCTCGTGCATTTCTAGGAGAAGGGAGCTCTCTTAACGAACTGGGTCACTTCCTCCAGGGACACTGTCTACGATGCCAGCGGTTCGCACGTTCTCCCTGTTTGCTGGAATGGCTGTGCTCATAGACTTTATTCTTCAAGTCACTTGCTTCGTGAGTCTCCTGGGCTTGGACATTAAGCGTCAAGAGGTGAGTATAAGTGCATCTGTAACTGCGGTGTAATGGGGATGATAACATCTGCAGAACTGCTCTAACTCTGGCATTTAAATCATTTTCAGAGTAATAGACTGGATATTCTGTGTTGCATCAAAAGCAGTGAAGAAATGAGTGGAGTCCAGCGTTCTGAGAACATGTTATTTCTGTTCTTCAAAAATCTGTTTTCTCCATATCTGCTTAAGGATTGGATGAGACCAATAGTAGTATGTATAATCTATTTCAAGTAAGCAGTCAACTTGAGCAAAAGAGCAGTGAGCCTGAAGGCCTAAATAGGGGAGAAAAATCTTCAATACAGTGAAACAAATGAAGCTTCTAGTATTTTTGTTCTCAGCATAAGAATAGAAATAAGCTTTTGTAACTGAAAAAGTAAATAGAGGCTTGATTGGGGATTGTCTAAGCCCAGATTTAAGAGTTGCATTGCAGTCAATCAAATTACTTTAGCCTATGTAAAAAAACCAGCATGTGTTGGCTTCTACACTGCATTAATCCAGAACGTTGTTGATGAATCTGTGATTCAGTTTAAGGTTACCATGCTTATTTACAGAAGGTGTTTGTAACCTTCACTGATGATTTCTAAAAATGATTTTCCTTACAGTTCCAAAGGGACCCCTGAGTAGCTCTGTTATACTACCACTGTTGTATTAAGCCTGGGTAACATATTTAAACTAGAGCCTCTTTGCATGGTTCCTATTAGCTTAACAAATGACTCCTATTGCCTGTTGTTTCTGTGCAGTTCTCACTTCCATGGATTTGGTTTTTTTTGCAGATAGCAGTGTTTGTGGGTATCCTGTCATTCAGTGCAGCAGTTATGCACAATGTAGAGATTGGACTGGATCAGTCTCTCTCAATGCCAGATGTAAGTCTTATGATCGTACCACTGTTCAGCAGTTTGTGGCTGAATTGAAACCTTGATACCTCGTTGTGCTGCCTCAGCATTCCATAACAGTAACTCAAAACTTTCCCTTCAAGGACTCCTATGTAATAGATTACTTCAGCCACATCAGCAAGTACCTGCATGCAGGTCCCCCTGTCTACTTTGTCCTAGAAGAAGGGCACAACTACACCTCTTTGGAAGGACAGAACATGGTGTGTGGTGGAACAGGATGTAATAATGATTCACTTGTCCAGCAGGTCTTCAACGCTGCGGAAATTGGTAGCTAGTAAGTCTTTCATACTTGTCTCTGCATAGTTACATGGAAGAGATGTAGCTGAGCAGTGTGTCCTCCTGATTTACTCAGGCTCAGCAGTTGGTCATAAACTAACATTCTATTTTATTTGCATTATATTGTGGGTTTGGGAGGGAAGGGGGTTGGAAGCAGCTGTGACAGTCTGCTAGTACGGATAAAACCTGTATGGACTGATGGGATACATTGATGTACTTGGGTTTGGAAAAGGGGCTTGATCCTTCAAGGAATCTTGGAATGGTAGTAAGAAAAACTTGTGAAAACCTCTCAGTAGGGTTATGATGTTCTGGGAAATGGCTGCATGCTCGTCTTCTAAACCTGGTGAATAAACTAGGCTAGCCTAGAGAGGCTAAGCAGAAATTTTATCTGTAGCTAACAACTCAAGGAAGTCTTTTTCCAATTCCTTCCACTGTAGTTCATTTCAGCCAAACTGAAGGAGGAGCTTTGCTTGAAAGCTGAGACAAGAGGGTGTGGAATAGGATGGGGAACAGAGTGGGCAGGATAATGGAAAGCTGAGCTTGGCAGAAGAACAGGATGCAGTGAAAAGGCTCCTGCTGTTTTCTAGCTGCAGTGTTCTGAACTACCTGAGCATTATGGCTTTTGGATGGGGTAGTGGAGCATGGTACTATATGAAGAGCTGAGTAGATTTGACAAGAATGAGTTGATATGACATAAGTTGGCACTGGAGAGATCAAGTGATACGTTTTGGAATTAAACATAAAATTATTGATGATGTATATGTTGTGTTATTTTTATTAGCACGAGGATAGGCTATGCCCCATCGTCCTGGATTGATGACTACTTTGACTGGGTAAAGCCACAGTCGTCCTGTTGCAGAGTCTACAATACCACTGGACAGTTTTGCAATGCTTCAGGTATTGGCATCCATCTTGTTACTAGTGCATTAGCTTGGTTTATATGTTTCACAGCCAAAACATTTTCTTATGGTACGAGTCAAGTGAATACCTTTTCTTACTGTAAGTAGGAACCTCTTGAGTTGTCCTCTTAATTTATTTGAACTGCTGTTTGAGTGAGCTTAAGTATTCTACTGGAATGCTGCAGATTGAAAACAGCCTACCTAGACAGCCAGTGTAACTTGCTGTAAAAATTCTGATCCTTCTCTTGGCTTTTTTAGAGCACAAAAACTTGGTGCTCTGCTTTTGTTCAGGTCCTTCAGCTGGGTGTAGTTCTCATCGGATCTAATGGAGATAAATGCACAAGTAAGAGTTCTCTGACAGCCCTTGCCTTAGTAGCAATAAATTAAATAAATTAATTAATTAATCAAATTAATTAATCAACTACAAATCTTATATGGAATTTCAGGATGGATCAGTTAGTTCATCAGTAAAAATGCTTTTTATGGAATTGCATCCTGTAGTAATGCAAGTCAGAATTTACTAGTGTTAGGAGAAGGAATACTTGACCCTGTAGATGACCTTCTTCCCGTATTTCTTCAGTCAGCGATCCATCCTGCACTCGTTGTCGACCGCTGACTCAAGAAGGCAAGCAGAGACCACAGGGTGAAGACTTCATGACCTTTTTGCCAATGTTCCTATCAGACAACCCTAATCCTAAATGTGGCAAAGGGTAAGAGCCTTATTCTATAGATCCTGCTTAGACCAACGTGTCAAAGATATTTGCTCTGGGTTTTGTCTGGAGGCTAGATATCTAATGTCTTCCTAAAAGCCATACAAACACTGACATCTCACCAGTTCTGTACTATTTTCTGAAAAAAAAAACAAAACCAAATGCATCATCAACTTAATGGAACAGCAGCTTTCCCCTGTACAAAGAGAGACAATATCTATGGTCAGTCTGTTCTAGGATATCCTGAGCAATCTTGAGATGTCTTGTGCTTTTAGTTTTAGAAACTGCTAGAAACAGCTACCAGCTGTTAGCTCTCTAAAGGCCACCTACAAGAGAGCTGGAGAGGGACTTTTTACAAGGGGGTGTAGTGATAAACAAGGAGGCATGGCTTTAAAATGAGACAGGGTAAGTTTAGATTAGATGTTAAGAAGAAATTCTTTACTCTGAGGGAAGTGAGGCAGTGGAACAGATTTCCCAGGGAATCTGTGCCCCATCCCTGGAAGTGTTCAAGGCCAGGTGGGATGGGATGTGAGCAGCCATAGTCCAGTGGAAGATGTTCCTGCTAATGGCAGAGATGGAACTAGATAAATGATCTTTATGCTCCCTTCCAACTCAAACCATTCTATGATTCCATAAAATTATTTGTCATAAAAGCTAATAAATTTGAATAGCTCTGATATCTGATGCATACCTGTTTTTATAGAGGACATGCTGCATATAATTCTGCTGTCAACTTTATAAACAACAAAACTGAGGTTGGAGCCACTTATTTTATGACTTACCATACTGTACTGAAAACGTCAGCTGATTTTATTGATGCTATGAGGAAAGCTCGGATTATAGCAGACAATATTACTGAAACCATGGGCATCAAAGAGAAGAACTACCGGGTGTTTCCTTACAGGTATGGTTAGATCTTTCTTGCCTTGGTGACAAATACTTGAGCAATGCAGGAAAGGTGCTGGCTAATAACATATTAGAAACCTGAGTTTTGTGTAACAGAAGGTAATGCAGAGACTTGGGGATTTCTAGTAAAAGTAGGAAGATATAATTTGTATCCACAGCACTGGCCTCTTTCTACTGTCATTGATAACTAACTTAAATCCTTTATTACAAAGGTAGATCTGACTCCATTTTTGGGCATTTTCTACTTTCATAGTTGGGTTTAATAGTTCAAACATAAGCAGGTATGTAGACATGAGTAGTTGCAAGCTGTGATGTGAATGTATTGACTTCAAATAAGTTATTTAAATGTAAAGCAAATGCAGCAGCAATGCCAAGTATAAGAGTACCACACTAAAATTGAGTTGGAGTTGGTATCTGTACATCTGAAATACTGATCTCTGCATCAAAGAATCCTACCTATACATATGGTCCATCTGCAGTAGCTCCTGCAGATATCACAATGGGTCTGAGCACCTATGTTCTGGTATCTACTGTAGCTGCTTATATTGAAATATGGGAATTACACTGACTTTGAGACCGTGTTCTTTATTTGAAGTGTTAGTGAGGAGTTAACTCCTACAGAATGCTGGCTGTTACATGACATTCCACTGATACAAGGAAGCCAGTTTCTGTTGGTGACTTCTGTTGGGGGGACCTACTTTATCCTTAGCACAGAAGCTAATCTAATGCTAGCATAGAAAAGGGAAGATGGCTAATGACAACCTCTCTTTTTTCTACAGCGTGTTTTATGTCTTCTATGAGCAATACTTGACAATTGTGCACGACGCTATCTTTAACCTCTGCATCTCTTTGGGATCAATATTTCTGGTGACAACTGTGCTTCTTGGTTTTGAAGTATGGGCAGCTGTTGTGGTTTCAATAACTATTGCTATGATAATCGTCAACATGTTTGGAGTGATGTGGCTCTGGGGCATCAGCTTAAATGCAGTTTCATTAGTAAATCTTGTCATGGTAAGTCAACAAGACCCTCTCTTTGCTTTTGTTTCCAAGTTTTGAACAGTTCTGTGTGCTACATATATACTTGTGATACTGAGCAGCATTCTGCTTCTAAACTTTGACAGGCCTTTGAACAGTAGTGGAACTATCTTAACACATCTAGAAGAAGAGAAAACAAGTTTATTTTGACAACTAGTCCCAGTACTAATAAGATACAGCAGTTAAACTGAAGCTATCCTGCGTCTGATGGAGGTCACTCTTGTTCTGCAGCAACAGCTGCATTGCTGCTGTCTAGGCTAGGTGCTGCTCCACATCAACACAGGTGGCTCGTGCTGAAGGGGAGGATGCATAGATTTGTCTTAAGGTTTCTGCTGTATTTATGTTCTACAGAGTAGATCTGGGATGTGCTAACACCAGTATTGTTCCCAAATAAGTGGATGAAATCATCTGGGCAGAGAGAGCCTTGGTAAAGCACTCCATAAGTAGTTCCAGCAAGCAACTATTGGTTGCTCTGGCCTACTGTCTTCTCTAGAGGTTTATGGCAGGTCTGAGAATTATTGTAAACTGTTGGCTCATGTCACAATTAGATGTATGTTCAAGCAAGTCTATCTACTAGATAAGGCTAAGATTAGCCAAATGTTCAGTTAGTGTTGTAAATGGCTGATCAGCTGAATTGTCATGGTATCAAATCAGAATGTATATTCAGTGTTATTCTAAAGCAATGTTATTGCAGCTAATAGTTGTAAACTGATTCTAATGTTCAATGTTCACTACGTGCACTGCATCAAAGCCAGCTTGCTTCTACCTCAGGGAACTTAATCTCTGAAACAACCTCATGTTCCACTTCCTGTTTGACTGTCTGTTAGTAATGACTGTGGTGGTAAAACACCACACTGTTTTATCTGTGTGGTAAACACCTGCAACAGCCTCTAGGAAGCAACACTAAGTTTGTAACTTCCCATGGTACTTTAATGTAGGGGACTGATGGCAGCTGCTAGGAATCTTTCTAGCCCATCCAGAATTCTGAGACCTTGCCATCAAAGTGCTCATCTAATTGAAGTTTTGACGTTTCCTTTCACTCTCCAGAGCTGTGGAATCGCTGTGGAATTCTGCAGTCATGTGACAAGAGCATTCACCATCAGTACCAAGGGCAGTAGAGTGGAGCGTGCGGAAGAAGCTCTGTCTCACATGGGCAGCTCAGTGAGTGTCTGCTGCGTGGGGAGGGGAACACGAGTAGCCAAGTAACAGCCCTACTCTTATAGGAAATGTTATAGGTGACAGTCTGAAGTCATAAAGATGGTCTTGCTTTTTCTTTTTGGAACACTTGAAGCTCTTAAGGTCAACATAGGCTTCTACTAGTAATAGGGGTGATGAAGACTCATTTTTAATCTGATGTTACTACTGCCTAATAGTAGAAGAGAGCTAAATGCTTTAGCTGAACTAGTAGTTTAGATAAACCTCAAATTGTCCCATTAAAATTCAAGTGTTTCTCTTCCAGATAGTCAGAGGTGACTAGGAAAGGTGGTTGTGAATATGGGATGCAGTTGGAGCTTGCAGAGAACAAGCAGGACTCAGTGTTTAGGCAGTACTGTCATGTCATTTGTCTTAGACTAAGTGACCTGTATGGGGTTGGAATGGACAGTTCTTGTGATGTGTGTACCACACCCAGGTACAGAACTTAACTGGAATATGAGTTAAATTAAGTAATGGTTTTCACTTGTATCTGCCTGAAGCAAAAATTCATTAGGTGGCTGCACAGATCAGAGTGGATTTTTAATTGTACTGAGCCTGTCCTGTGCGACCAAAAAGATGAACTCTTCTCCTGAGTGAATCTTGATTTGGTTCTAAACTGGCAGGGCAGGAGGTATACTGCATATATAGAAGCCTTAGATTACACAGAAATGTTACCAAATGGTAAACACTTGAAGGAAATGGATTACATAAACTCCTACTTATCACTTAAATACTGTTGTTATTGCCAGGTTTTCAGTGGTATCACGCTGACCAAATTTGGAGGAATTGTAGTATTGGCTTTTTCCAAATCTCAAATCTTCAAGATATTCTACTTCAGGATGTATCTAGCTATGGTTGTGCTGGGAGCAACACATGGACTGATATTTCTTCCAGTTCTGCTTAGTTACATAGGTAAGATGTGACAGTCTACTCTATACACTTCAAACAAAAATAGCTGTCGGTGGACTTTCCATGACATGGAAAGGTTTGCAGAGATGAAAAGCAGCACCTGAATGTGCCTCTCTCATCCAAGTGGCTGACTGGTGGCACTGCAGACTCTGTTGTGGGCTTGCTGAACTGAAGCAAGCACTGTCTGGCCCACGTGGTTGCACTTTGCTGTGCTTTATGACTGTGCCTGCTGTCCCAGAGAATGGCAAGATTAGCATGTTTCAACCTGGGAACAGGATGGTGGGTGGAAGCAACAAACCTTCTGTGGGCCACTGTTCCTGCATCTGCAGAAACAATCTTGCCTTTCAGTGAGGATGGTCCAAGCACTGTCCTCTTGAATTTGACATGCATAGTGCAGTCCTTAATTAAGGCTCAGTTTAAGTCTACCTTTAATGGGCTTAAGAGTGATGGGTATTCATCTACCACTGCCTTTGTGGGGCTGACAGCTATTAACAGCTGAGCAGAAGCATGTTTCTGACTGTTAAGCTGGCCCTAGGCAATAAGGTCATGCATGCTTCCTGATGACTGATCAGCCGAAATGTGGAGCCTTTGAATAACTGTGTTCTCTCACTCAGGCCCATCAGTAAATAAAGCTAAAACTCGTGCTGCACAGGAGAGGACCAGAGGCACAGAACGGGAGAGACTCCTCTACTTCTAGTTTTTAACAGTGTTCAGTGGACTGCCTGCACTGCGGCTTAGGCCCAGCTCCTAAGAACTGAAGCGCAGCAACGTTCTATGACTATCACACTGTAACCACCACAGACTTGACTTCTGCACAGATTCAACTAGAAGATACCAGCTGCAGCTTTGGACATAGCTTTAAACTCAGGAAATGCTAAGTGTGGCTCAAGTAACAGTATTATTAAATTTACATGTGTTAATAAGATTACTAAACCACTTCTGTTTTCAAGAGGTTGCATCTTTTTCCTTCAGAAACCTAAACCAGCTGTAGTGAGAGTTGAATAACATTTTGTCAATGAAATTGAGGTGATGTGTATGAGAATGGACTGCTAAACCACTGACACTAATTTTAAATGCAGGTCAATGCAATTTTTGTCTCTATTTTTAGGGGGAAGCCATCACAAGTTGTAATATTTTTAGTACTATTTGCCAAAATGTCTTGTATATACTTTATTATAAAATAGCAATTTTGTAGTTCAAAAATCTACTTAAATGCAATAAATTAAGTTTATACATTTCAGTTGAAGAGTCTTTTAGAACGTTGTGGGTTTCATGAGAGCTTGTTCTCCAAAAACTTGTTTGAAGAAGGTGACATGTTCTTCACAGTGTTCACCTACAGGAGACAAAGTAAAAGTTCTGTGTTCACTTTACAACTCACAAACCAAGACTGTGTAGTTTCACTTACCTTCATTTGTTGGTACTAATTGTTATCTTTAATGTGTTTGAGTACCAGAGTTGAACAAACAAAGCATTGGAATACTGGGGTATTTCCAGTCCTGGGACTGGTATTCTTGAGGTGAAGCAGATGTTTGATCTAGTTCATGGATCTAACCAGCCAACCATGAGAGCCCTTTACAGTTGAGATGCAAGAGTGTAGGTTGGGATTTTGCACCTACAGAATGTCTGGTGATTACAAACATGTTGCTGGTGCAAGCAGTTTGGCTTGGATTTTAAAGAAAGAACTGTAGCACAAAACAGGCCTTGAATTTTTGTAATTAGAGGAAATAGACAATTGAACTTAAAGGTTTCCCAACCTGGGTGCTGACTTCAGCAGAAAGCACTAATTGGAGATAATGGCTCTGCTAAGCTAAGCAGTGAGAGCAACTGCAAGTTAAACAGGTTCATCTGCAAGTTTATGTTTAGTACAGCCTCTTTACTCCTGGGTGCAGTAGACAAAGGAGTAAGACGAGTTAATTTGGAACTGTGCTTAGAGGTGAGTATAAAATATAGGCTAAACTGTGCTAAGATCTAATCATCTAATACAGGATCAACTGGATTGCATAACTGAGTATCTTGGTGAAACTGCTTATTGCTTACCTGGTGTGAAGCTGGGGTTTCCTCGTAACCGCTGGTTTCTTTGTTCAAAGAATCGGAATATGGTGTAGAAAAGCATCTCATCCTCTGCTTGTTTCGCTGCATCGAGGAATTTGCGGGCTGAAATGCTGTCATGTCCTCCAATACCCCTGATGAATCTCAAGGCAGCCAAAACTTGGTGTTTGGACAACAGAACTTCCACTATTTCATCATTTGCTGTAGAAAGTCTCTGTGAAGTCAATCACAGATGTAAGACAATGCTTCTAATGCATGCAAATGATTGATGCTAGTTAATGACTTCAAGCCTGGTCAGGGAAGCTGTTTGACCAGTCTTACCCACATGTGACACAGAGTTACTAGAGTCAGAAGTGCTTACTTTTAACATGTCCAGCGAGAGCTGATGTGCAGGAGGGTAAATGCTTTCCAGGGACAGTAAGAGACAAGCCTAGGAAAAAGTAGAAATAACCTTAAAATTCTGAAGACTTCCCACCTCCCTCACTAGCATATTGGAGCTAATTGTCTACATACCAAGGGCTTTGAGTCACTGAGCACATGGTACTGCAGAAACTGATGGAGCATGTAGAACAAGTTGTGTTGAACAAGGGTTTTGATGACTAGCTCATACAAGTAGTGCTGTGAATGTAGGAAGAAGACAATCAAAGGCATGTCTCTGTATGTGTTTTTACAATCTACAAGTCAGTATTGTATAGAACTTACACATGTGACCAAGACTGGACTAAAACTGCATGTGCTTTCATGGAGTGGGGCAATGTACTTAGCACATAAGTGATTTACCTGAACTGCAATCTGGAACTGGTTGAGAGAGCGAATGTATTCCATCAAGACAGCTATAGTGAACTTGTGGGGTGCTTCCTGGACAAAGAAGCAAGCATTAGGTGAAATTTGCATGGCTTCTCCGTTAATAACCCCATAAAAATAGGCATCAAAATACCCTAATCCTGACAAAGCTTGCTGCAGCCAATTTCAAGCAGTCAATTTCAGTTGCTGCCAAATTAGCCCTTAAATTTATCTCATTAGCCCTTTAAATTAACTTACCTTCTTCTCTGTAAAAACAGATAAAACATGTGTGTACATATCAGACTGGTCAATAACCGCTTGAGTGCGGACAGGACGTTTCAGGAGTGGATTACTTCTACTCAGGCCTGTTTCTACAACCTAGGAGAAAAAAAAGTCTTTTAAAAAAGAAAGCTGTAGTGTAGTACAGTTCCAAGTCACTCTCAGTTGTACAGACTGTTTTCTGTTTCAAACACAATTATAAATTTGTGTTAAGGAAATTCATATCTGTGGTCATGTTATATTAGATGCATCTTGTTCAGTGTGGCTTTCATATTAAATTTAAAACTGCCTTTGTTTTTTTTTTTTTGTATATAAATACAGTTGCTCTCAAAGCCAGGGGATGAATATAACTACACTAACATGGGCCCTCAGGCTTAGAAGAGCTTTGAGTATGTGACTGCACTCTGAGTTAGTGCTTGGAGTTGGTACTTGAACAGAAGTAACTGAGATGTATCAGGACTGCCTGTTATGCCATGATAGAGTGTGCAGTGAAATCAGTCCTATGGAAACCAAGGGAGTAGGTACTGGTTTGGAGTTGCTTTTTCAGCTTCTTCCTTCTCTCTGCTTCCATCACTCGGAGATGAGCTAGGCAGCACCTGCCACACAAGTGTCAAGTGGGGGTCTTAGTGCATTTTCCACAGTAGACTTTCACTTGTGAGGCTGAGGCAGTTGGGACCTTTTGGGTCAAAGCCCAAATTTCCTAAGCAGAAAGGAGCATGCCTTAAGCTTGATGCCACCTGAAAAGCAAAAGCATTCTCATGTCTCTGTAAGCTGCTATAGCTAACATGGTTTACCATTGTATAGCTTTGCTCAGCTTCCAAGTACTTCTTATATTCGTGATTCAGTTTGTCAAAAACAGTTGCAATCACAGACAGTGATCCTCTTTCTGGCTCACTAAGCACTGAAAAGATAAAAAGAAAGAACTATGAGGAGAAATAACCAGGCACCTGAATGTTGCCTTTTTCCAAAAGTGATCTCTATTCTCTATCTAATTTTTGACGTTTAAGAAATACTTTCAATTGTGTCAGGTGTATTTGAATTGAAGTGGGAGGAAAGTTGAAGTTTTCATGCTGTTGAATTCCTTCAGAATAGTGACTGAGGGTAGTTAAGGCAAATGACAGCCTGAGGACCAAGGCAGCTTCAGAGGTGATCTCAAATCAAAGAACAGCTAAGCTAACTTGGGTGAGTATTTATGAAAGTACAGTTGTACTTTCAAGATACAGAAAACACACTTGAACTTACTTTGAGAGCATACAGACAGGATAACCATTTTGCATTCTTTTCTTTGGAGAAGGAAATCCATTAGTTTTCCTTTATCTAGCAAGAGGTTAACTACAGGTTCAAGTTTCACTTGAAGACTCCAGAGGTAACCTTGATTTGAAGAAGTAAACAAAATGAATTGTCTTGTACAATATAGCCTAGACAACTTTTTCACCCTTAAATGAAAACACATTGAAATTGTTTATTTGCCTTTCTATGCCCATATTTTAGAGCAGCATTACCCTTGAAAAGTTGTAGTAGAGATAGATGATCCTCAGTTAACACTACCAAGAGCAATCAACTCAGCAGATGTACCCAGTAAGTCCCTTCAGTTTTAAGCTGCTTTGTGCACTGAAAGTGTAAACTAGTCATCCTGATATCGAATATTGTAGAGTCCAAGAGCTCACCACTTACCTTCACTTGCACTGATGATAATATCAGGTTGAAAGACAATCCAAGAAGAAGAATCTAAATGTTAAGGTTTTAACACCTATATTAACATTGATGCTAAACTGTTTCTCCCGAATTTACATTACTATAGAGAAGCAGATCCCATTAACATACTTTCATTTACTGTCACTTCTACTTCTGAGGTTTTGAACCATGTTCTTGGAATGATATCTTCAATTTTATGGTGTACCTATTCAATAATTTCATACATGTCTCAGATAATCAGGAAATGTAGTATTATACTAGACTTCAGTATTTACAACTCTGTGAAAGCATTATGAGGCTATTATGATGCATATTATTTTGTCTTGAAGTACATGTGCATAATCAGCTAAAACTGTTCTGTTAAGGAGCCAAGGTAACAAATGCTACCTTCTTCCCTGTTTGATACATAGAATGAGGGTCTTACTTTTTGAGAGGATTTAAAGGATACAGAGTTTACATGGAACTGGAGCCTGACTTGTCACAGAAGCTGGGCCTGCAGAAAAAGTAGTATCAGGTGAAGAACAGTAGTAACTCTGGCAGCTGTCCTATACCAAGTATTTTATGCTGAAAAGCTAAGTATGGAGTGTAACACTCTAGCATGTAGTCAAAAAGAAAGATCCATTTGTGTAGCCAGATCTACAAAGAAAATCTGACACTGAGAAGGCAAACAAATTCTTCAAAACATGATTGTTTTGTTTTTCAGCCAAGTGAAATAATGCATGCAGAAATATTCCAGCTATAGTACTGTAATTCTAAACACACAGACTCCATTTGCTGCATTTAAATGTATACTCTTTAAAAGGAAGAGTGGTTTGTACATTCTGATCCTAACCTTTGTTTAATATAAATCTCCATCTGCAGATTTATCATACTTGCTATCAGATGTTGGAGCTTTTAATGTGCAATCTTTTTGTATAGAAGCATCTTTCTCTTCTACAAAGAGAACCTCACTGCTTTATCACCTGCTACTGAAACTATGCTCAGGCTGTTTCTATACTCCCAGCTTAAGGGTAACTACCTGTCACACTTCTAGGACTGGAGAACAGAAAGGTAATCCAAGAAGAATCTAAGCACTGAAGTCCTAACACTGACTGCAGCATTACTTCTAACTGATCCTAAACTTGATTCTGAGCTTGTATTGTCTTTCAGTGTCTAACTCCATAAGTCACATAGTCCTGACTTAAGCCAGAAAGAGCTTTTGAGCACCCACAAGCTTTGAAAGCCACAACCAAAAACTGCCCCCACCCAACACTTTCCAAGAGTAAAAGCAAAGTACTATAGGAAACGTGCACTTTAAACAGCAACTCTCCTGCAGCTGGCACACATTTGGAACACCAACTTCTGCTCAATTGCTTCTTACCTTCTTCCTTCCTCGCCCTCTCAGATATGTATAACTGAAGTGTTAGTAACCTGAAGCACTCCTGTATGTGAGCTTTTACATTTAAATACTCTTGCTAAGTGTTAGGTTATTCATTATATAGTGGTTCTACCTGCTACAGGTATTTGATAGGGTTGTATTGATCGAGGTGGAAGTACAAACTGATGGATGGTTGTGGACCCATCAAATTCTCCTTTTAGCTTGATGTCAAATATAACTGAAGTCTGCAATTAAAAAGAGGAAGTTAGTATTGACAAATGTGAATCACCACCCATTTGCATGCATTCAGCCTCTTTTCACATTTCCATCTAGTATTTTCTGTTAGAATCATAGAATGGTTGGGGTTGCAAGGGATGTACTGAGGTTGATGACATTTTTCACTGATCAGGCTGCTCAAGGCCCTATCCAACCTGGTATTGAACCCTTTCAGCCATGGGGAATCATGTTCCAGGGTCTGACCACCCTCACTGCAAAAAGCTGCATCTCTTGCATCCCATCTAAATCTATCTCCCTTTGGCCTAACACCACTGCCCCTAGAACTGTCACTACATACCCTAGAAAAAAGTCTCTCTCAGTCTGTCTTGCACAACACATGACTTTGACACTGCACAGTTAAGGATGCTAGAAACTCTGAGGAAAATTGTCTGTCTTCCTCTGATATCCTCATACTTCTACCATTCAGTCTTGTTCAACTCAAGTCACAAACACCTCTAACCCAGTATGGACCACCAGGGAAAGCAGCTTTGCTTTCAGTGCCAGTGAAACTTCAATTACTGGTGTTACTGTCGTGATACGGTAAGTTTCCCAGGACTGATAATTTAGTATCCAATTTAAGTCTACCGCTTTGTATAATGCCTTAAAAGCTTACACAGTGCAAGAGCAAAGCATTATAGGAAACTGATAAGAAGCAAAAACAGTGTAAGAAAAAAGCAGGCATTACCAGCAGCCCTGATTATGTGTTAGCCCATCAGGATAAAAGGATAAATTTGAATCTCTTACAGTGTTATGGTTTTGTTCCTGCAAATACCCTGGCTTTTGGCCAAGCTAAGCCCAAAGAAAAATAATTTCTAAATTAAATTATTAGGTTATTAAAACCTGCCTTTATCTTCTCAAAGTTATGGCACAACACAATATAAATAAATCAGACCTCAGTATCCTGATGATGTACAACCACCAAGTTATCCACTACATTCAGTGCAAACTTCCCAGTTCTGTTCAGCTTTAAAATATGTGTCTTCTTACAGGAGCCCTCTCTATGGAAACAAAGAGAAATGAAAACCAGTCAACAAGCCTATATAAGATGTCTTTTTGTCCTGGCTTTGCTGGGACTCAATTTATTCCTAGTGCTGTATTTTGGATAGTTAGTATGAGAATAACACTGATAAGCCACTGATGTTTTAGTTGTTGCTAAACAGTGCTTACTCTAAGTCAAGGACTTTTTGGTTTCCCATGCTCTGCCAGTGAGCGAGCGTGCAAGAAGCTGGGAGGGAGCAGGGTCAGGACAGCAGACCTGAACTGGCCAAAGAGATATTCCATACCCTAGGACATCATGCTTGGTATATAAAGTGGGGGAAGTTGGCCAGGAGGCACAACCACAACAGGTGGTTGGGATGGGCTGGGTGATGAGTAATTGTTACTATGTCACTTGCTTTTTATGGGTTTTATCTCCTCCTCCATGCACTTCTCATTACTACTACTATTAGTTTTTACTTTATTTCGTTTATTAAACTGGTTTTATCTCAACCTATGAGTTTTACCTTTTTCTGATTTTCCTGCCCCTCCCACCAGGGGTTTGGGAGAGCAGCTGGTGGTACTTAATTGCCAGTAGGGGTTAAGCCATGACACTGACACAGATGTGAAGTGCCACCAACGTTCTTCATTCTGCTCCTACCTGGGTAAGTGATAGAGCACTACTTCTGCTCCTGTACTGTTGGAAGTCCTTGAGTGATGCCTCAAATAGAGAATGTAAAGCTGCCCGTATCTAACAAGACAACAGGATTAAAGCATTATTTTCAATTAAGAGCTCTACCAGTCTCTTTGAGTCAAACATTTTATCCTAGAAGAGATGAGATTACCCACATCAGGTAATCATTTAACTAAAAGTGAAAGATTAAACAGTACTTGAGTATAGGCCATGCATTGTGATTTATCAAGTTTGGCGTCCGTGAATGATTCTTCTACCAAAATATCAACTAAAAAATGAAACATTCTCCAAACTTCTGTGGTAATCTAGAACAATGTCGTGTAAGACTTCTCCATTTGCTTCCCCTCCCCCACTTGCTCCAAGAAGGTTGTCTAGATGCTTTGTTCAAGGCAGTAACTGAAGTTGCAGTGCTTTAAAGCAACAGCACTGCTAAAACAAGAAACAAGAGCAACCATTGTAATGTCCTTGTCTTCTCCCAGAATTCCCAAACTGTCCCACCTTCCCAAGAAAGACCTGATGTGTGAGATACATACATTGTGGCCATAGCAATATCTCTTTCAGAAAGGCTGAGCTTGGATGACTTGGGCGCTGCAGGCAGCTCAATTTCAAATTTTGATAGTTTTGACATGGTCCCACTCTGTTAAAGAGCAAAACAAGAACTGTCACGACCTGAACCACAGAGGGATGAGCCGCCTTTGCCCAAAAGCTGCATCACCAGCGCCCCCACCCGGCCAAGGGCGGTCATAGTCCAAATGAAAGCGTTTTGTGCTTTCCGTCCTTAAAAACCCCCACGTTAACACACACTTCTGTAACTTCAGAAGCTTTATCGTCTTGATTACTTCAGCTACAAAAATATTTCTATTTTAATTCAGTCAAGACAAATTTGTATGCAAATCCCACGTACAATTGGTCTGGAGATCTCAAACAGCAGTTCCCTTAACTTACTTGCCCTCTCCCAGAAAAGTATATGCTCCAACTCTTAAATAATTGCTTCCTGGGAAGGAGAAAATATCACTTCCTCCTAGCAGTCACAGTCTCCTTTAGTTCCTGCCTTCTACTTAGAGCACATCCCTTCTCCTGCCCAAGGCTTCCACTCTCCTCTTCCTCTTTTCTATGGAATTTATATTTAAGGAAGTTTTCACAGTTTCCATAGCTTCTACTGAAATTAACTTCTTATTCTTCCCGATTCATTCTTGAGTGTGACGTATGAATACTACAGAACTATTTCCTTTGCTACATCTGTATTTTCAAGTATTTCTTTAGTACAGGACCTTTCTCAGGAGATCTTTAAATATGACCTTCTGAACACAAGATAAAAATTATTTTGCTTCAAGCTACAACTTGACACAAAACCTGAAGGAGGGGGAACCATAATTAAGTTGTTAAAAAGAAAACTGTGAAAGGCAAATAGGTTCCTCCCAGCCACCTAAGGGAACATCATTTCAGGATGCAGTACAGACCCTACACAAGATTAACACAAACCAGGAAACTCATGTGAATAAGATGCTTTTTAATCTCTTCCCTTAAACTGCCACAGAAATCTTCTTAATCCATTGACAGGAGCAAGACAAATGCTGTAGTTCTTTTCCTTTTTAAAATCACCTGACTGCATCATTAACTGAAAACAAATTCTGGTTTTCACAACACACTTTTTCCAAGATAAAAAGAAAAATAATTTTCCCAGTAACAGTAAGCATTGCCCACAGTGAAGAACACCAGAAGAAATAACTACTGTAGACAAAGCCCTCTATGGCTTGGGACAACAGTTGTTTCTTAAATGATACCTTTTTTTAATTTCTTTTCATCCAGTCATATCTGGAAGGTTATAATTATAATCACAAGAGAAAGGCAGTTATTTTTTCTTTGTCATACTACAGAGAGCAAATGTTCATATTAAAAGTAAATCATAAATACCTATTTACCTGACAAAAATTTCTTTAAAGACATTTAAGTTGTAAAATATTTAGTCACCACCAATTTTTTCTTTCCTTTCTCAAGGTCAACTGTCCAGCCCTGTCTGGACACACATCTTTCCAAAGAGCATGTAAGATTACCTAATTATAAGCCATCACCTAGGAGCAACCTTATAGATTTGCTTATTGTCATACAATGATGTGAACACATGCACCTTTTGGAAGAAATTCAAGCAATAGAATATTTAGATGAAGAAGCAGTTTAGGAAAAAAATTAAACGACAAGTTTGGAACATATCCCTTTACCTTGAAATAGAATGGCTGCAGGACATTGCCAAGGACAGTGGTTGAAAGAAGGATAACAGAGCTCTCTGGACAATACATGTACCAATTGACATTAATACTCTGATTCTTCAGAAGCTTTAAACTTCGTTTCTCTGGCAATACCTGGAAACACAGAATATTAGCATTATATTACTACCAGGATTCCAACAGCATAAATGGTAATTAATGCACAGGAGCAAGGAATATTAAGCAAGAAACAGATAAGTGTAAAGACATTTTCCATGCTAGAATTAAAAATCAGGAACCTGCCAATTACAGCTGAGGCCCCACGTTACTGTAGCTAACACATCAAATACTAATGAGCTTAAAGGTGCTGTGTTTTCCCACTCATCCAGATCTGGCTATGTTCTGTGCACAGTGGAGAAAACACCTAGTTTGATACAACTAGTGAAGTTTTATTAAAAAGTTCTTCTTACAATATTCTTGCTGCCTTCACTCCCCAGCTTCTCTAATCTTTTATATTTTGACAACTAAGTATATAAATCAATTCTCTTCATTTCAAGGGCTTAAATATCTTCTCTTTAAATGACACTTATTTGATTTAGTCCTTTTACCTGCAGGGTTAACATTCATAATCCTTTCAGGTGCTAAATTATATATTTTTCCCCTCAATCAGCATGAAATAATGCTGCATTTTCAGTTACTTTCTTTAGTACTAGTTATTAGTAACAGTAATTATGAGAAACATTGTAGGTTTCTCATAATTAGCTCCAAGACTGAAACTACTGGAAGTGCACAACCTTTTTTTTTTTTTTTAGGAAGTGTTTAAATATCCCTCATCATGAATGTTAGAAAGAGTTATCTATTCATCAGACATCTTTAAAAACACACGCAAAGGAAATTACATGTTACATAAAGGAACTCAGTGAGGTCAACACAGGAGACAGCTGCAAGTTGCAGCAGGGTAGGGTAGGGTAGGGGGTACTAGCTGGTCAATTATTAGTTCTCTGCCACCTTTTAAGAATCCACACACCTTCCCCAATGCTGGTTTGTTTTGCAAGAAGTGGTACTTCACATAAGATTTAAATACTCATTTCCATACAAGCCAAGAGCATCTCTTAATCTATAGTTCCCAAGGCTTAGTTGAGTACTCCTTTATACAAGGTCTTAAAACCTGTAAAAGATAGATTTGCCTTGCCCTAAAAATGTATTCTTCTTAAAAATTTTTTAAATTATAGTCTGCAAACCAAATGGCAGAAAATGCTTTTTTAGCAGTACTCTTTCTCAGTTACAGAGACAAGAAAAGAATTCAAATATGCTGTTACAAATTTACATTTTCACATCTCTAAGCATGTCCTACGGGAGTTATTTGTATTACCTGGTAGAATTCAATTCCTTGATCTGTGATGAAGACAATTTCTGTAGAACTTGTCCAGCAGAATCCTAGAATATTGGCATTCTTTGTCTTTTAACAAACAAGCAAACAAACAC
The DNA here is from genome assembly GCA_013397555.1 of Urocynchramus pylzowi. Lineage (NCBI taxonomy): Eukaryota > Metazoa > Chordata > Aves > Passeriformes > Fringillidae > Urocynchramus > Urocynchramus pylzowi. The sequence continues at coordinate 800,466 of VZRH01003847.1, forward strand.
TCTTTTACTTGGAAAAATTAGCCATTCAGGTAAGCTAATATTACTAAATGAAGAACAGGAGACTAAAGGCAATTTAGGTATCCAATCTCTGGAGTTAATACTTTTGGCCAAGCAGACATCCAGCATGCATCAGTCACTTTTATAAAGCATTCCCAAACTACATATGAACACAATTACTGTACAACCTGGATTTTTGGCAGCATGTAAGATTTACAAGTTTATTATACAATCAAATTTTATTTTCACCCTAGATAAAAATAAGTTCCTCTGTTTCAAATTCTACTGCCAAGTCAACCAGTTCCTGACATGAAAAGCAGGAAGAGATGTTGAGAGAAATGAAAAACTAAATGGAAAAATTTGCCATGACTTCACTCAGAATCTACTCCTATTACACTCAGAAGTTTCATTACCATAAAGGTTTTGCTAGAATGGTTTACTTAAACTCATAATTCTAAATAATGAAGCAGACAGTGTTTCAGCTTTAAACACTACAGGGATAAAAGGATCTGTGTAAATCAGATGTATAAAAATTTACTTTATCATTCTATTACCCAAAAATGTAATTTGTTTTAGTTAAAAGTTGGAAAATACCAACCAATTACAATGGTACTTGTTTCTGGAAAATAATCATCAAAAATTAGAAGGATTATTAAAAATTAGCAAACATAATATGAAAACTAGTAATAGCTAGTAATATTACTGATTAATGACATTAGGAAAGAACATCCACATTAACATATCTGGCACTATTACAATCACTGTCCACTGTTTCTGTATCATCAGGACTTTGTCTCTTCTCTTTACCAAACCTTGACATTTGTTGCCCCCACAGCATTTCTGCTCCCTCTAGGAAACAAGTACATTCACAAGACAGGAAAGTTTTTTCTGGTATTGTTAATACCTGTTTGTTCACTCAATTTCAATAGACAGTAGTGCTTACATCTCTCATTTCCTTGATGTTAGTGTTTTGAAAGGTACCTCAGTTAGTTCTCTTGCAGTCACCAGCCTAACTAACATCAGAGTTTCACTTAAGCACATCAGCTGGGGACATTTAACTCACCTTACATTCCTGTGTATATTCTAGCTGAGGGCTATCTGGAATAAAATTCAAAAAATCCTGCAAAAACACCCATTAAGTGGATTAGCAATTACGAAGCACGGACAAGATACATACATAGATAGCAAAGAATAGATATTAGTTTATCAAATTGTCTTAGATGCAATATATATACAGAAGGAAAATTTCTGTTCCACCTCACCCTTGCCAGAGTTGGTTCCCCCTTACACTTTTTGTTTAAATGATGACACTAGCAAGACAACAGTGCTGCCTGACCAGCCTCTCAGGATGATGGAGGAATTTTCACTACAGCTGTTGTTAGCCAACAGACTTCTTGGACTTCTTGAACATTTGTCTCAAAGAATTTTACTCTGTAAGTAGAAGATTACCAGCTCAAATTCCCTAGCTGCAGGGTGTACATTTCTTACCACACTTTTCAAAGTTCTCTGCACAGCCAGGATCTTGTTCCCCAAAGAAAATTTGATGCACTTCACTTCTCCTTTGTCCTCCATCCTGTACAGAAAGAAACAGAAGTTATAGAAATATAATCTAAAATAGTTTCTTTTAGGGTATATAAAGAATATACCCGTTTAAAAAACAATAACAGAGATAAAAAAGTGTAATGCAAATGCTTTTGAATACAGATTATTACTCTTGCCTGACTAATATATTCAAAACCCAGACTGACAGAAAATGGCAGCTCACTTTTCAGAAGTCCTGAACACATCAATTGCAGAATCATGGCTAAGCTCACACAAATCAGCACCTGAAATCACTGCAAATGCTCAGCTCTGTTGGTCTGTGATGTGGAACTGGAAGACTTGTGGGACTCTCCAAACCTGCATCCTCAGTTCAGTGACACCAGCATCCTGCAATCTGCTCCGTTACTTCCAGAACTACTGCTAGTTGACACAAGCCTCCTTGCTTTCCCTCTAGGACACAGCCTCTGGAAGAGCTTCTGATGTTAAAAAGAGAGTGAGGCTGTTTTCACACTATTAAAATAAACTAAAAAACTACTCTTACCAAACAAGCATCAGCACAATTGGCATGAATAAGGTATATAGTTCCTCCAGCATATGTTATTAAATCAGGCCAAAGAGAGAGACAGTCAAGTATGAAAATAGTTGGAACAGCATAAAGTTTACTAAATATTTTCAGCTCCTTCAGGATTGACAAGTGCAATAAAATAAAAAAGTAAAATGAACCCAGCAACTTTCAGGACAGGTCCTATGCAATATCCAAGAGATCACAGTAAACACATCTTGATTACAAATTGCTTCATCTGTATTTGGATTGATATGGAATAAAGGAATACTTCCTTACATATGCACAGCAGAGTACAAAGAGCCATCACTCTTAACGGAGACATATATAAAATACTTTACTGTTGTCAAATTCTGCAAAAATGTTTCCACAAGAAATGGAAGACATAGAAGAAGAGACAAAGAACAGAACATGAGAAACCTACATCTAGGTTTGGACATTGTGCTTGAATCAAAGACATCACTTGCTAAACTGTATCCTTGGATAAGTCATTGCTGCTGTAGGAATCACTCTCTCACACGTATAGCATGTTAAAATAAAAGACTGTTGTTTAAAAAAAAGAAGTCACAGCCTAATTACTTTTTTCCCCCCCAGAGACCATAGGGAGGGAAAAGCATAACCTATTAATTGCAAGATTATATCTAAGAACAAGTCAAAATATGATCATGATTACTTGTCAGTTTTATGGCTGAATTACAGTGGATCAGGACTAACCACCACATAATTTGAAGACTGCATCATTCTACCCCAAGATAAAGGTCCCTTACCTGAAGGAAATAGGATTTCTATCCTCCAAACCTTTAACAACAACTCCTGTAGCTCCACCAGATCGAACAGCAAAAACCTACAAAAAAAGTTTGGAGCATGTATTTAACTTTTTCAAAGTCATAACTTTCACCTGCTTCCCCTTCTATAAGCCACACCTTTTAATTTTTTTTACTAGACACAATTTTTGTTCTTCTGCAGATCTGACAGTTCAGACTGAGACAATCTGGAATTCCAAGTTTACTTTGAATTGTCAGATTGCATGTACTGCAACAGTCTTGCAGGCATATTCTGAACTACTGGGCAAGCTAAACCAGTAAAAATCTTTATAAACCTTTATCTTGGTTTTGTTTCTTTTATATTTTCCTAAGTCATGTACTACTTAAAGTATCTAAGACACATTGTTTAAAAAAAAAAGGACCTCAGCTTGGGGACTGGGAAGAGATGTAACTCAATGACCCAGAAGTCTGATCCTGTCAGAACATGTTATTAAATAGGAATAGTTTAATAGTAATAGATTTTCATAGAGATTTTCAATAGATTTTACCTAAGGAGTTTCACCCAACACGCCCTAGCAACTGAAAATTCCTTCAGCCCAGCTTCACATATAAGTGTACAAAACCTGCTAGAGGTATGACACATATTGAGCTGGAATGAGATAACAAAAAAAAAAAAAAAAAAAATCATGCTGTTACAAACTTTACCTAGCTTGGAAAAAGCAAGTCAGGCAAATGCCTCATTGGTACTTGTTGTATGTGCAGCACTAGGCACACAGATCAGGCTCAGGGTGACAGGGACAATTTTCTGTAATATCACCCATGCTGCCAGTCTGCTATGCTCAGGCAGGAAATACAGGTATCAAGATTATAAATTGCAAGCAAGTCCACAGCCTTACTAGAATGATAAATACTTATTTTAACTAAGTTTAGTATTATGGAGATAGAAAATGAAGGCAACACTCTCTTAATCTCTGCAAGATGAGAAGATTGCATCGACAGGTCTCTCACATGGGAAACTGTCATTGAAATGCTGCTTACAAATTATTCAGAGACACACTGGAAATCAAACTATTTTAGATAACAAGAAAACACAGAGAAATAAATTTATACTGGAAATTTTGAATCTTTCAAGTGAGCTCTCAACAACCAGTTTCTATGTATTTCGATCACATTCACACAATGATACAGTGTCTCCTGATAGGGTATCTCAAGTGGGCCTCCAAGATAATGGTTTATAAGAAGAAATATCTGGAAAGTGGCCCAGTGGAAAAGGACCTGGAGCTGCTGGATGACAGCTGCTGAACAAGAGCCAGTGTGTGCCCAGGTGGCCAAGAAACCAATGGCATCCTGCCTGTATCATCGATAGTGTGGCCAGCAGGACCAGGGCAGTGACTGTCCCCCTGTACTCTGCACTGGTGAGGCCACACCTCAAGAGCTGTGTCCAGTTCCAGGCCCCTCAATTCAGGAAGGACACTGAGGTGCTGGAGCGTGTCCAGAGAAGGGCAACAGAGCTGGGGAAGGGTCTGGGGCACAAGTCCTGTGAGGAGTGGCTGTGGGAGCTGGGTTTCTTTAGCCTGAGGAAAAGGAGGCTCAGGGGTGACCTTATCGCTCTCTACAACCACCTGAAAAAGGCTGCAGCCAGGTGGGGGACGGCCTCTTCTCCTGGCAACCAGCGACAGAACCACAAGACATCACCTTAAGCTGTACTGGACATTAGGAAGAATTTCTTCCCTGAAAGGGTGATTAGACAGTGGAATATTCTGCCCAGGGAGGTGGTGGAGTTACCACACCCAGAGCTGTTAAGGAAAGACTGGCACAAGAAAGTGTCGTGGTCTAGATGACAAGATGGTGTGCGGTGAAAGGTTGGACTCAATGATCTCAGAGACCTTTTCCAGCCTAAGTGATTCTGTAATCATTCTGAACAGACTGCAACAGCAAGAAACACAGCCCAGAAATATTGCTCCCTCTCCAAACATGCCACTGATCATGCTGACACATGGGGCAATGCATGCCAGCTATATGGGGAAGGAAGCTTGAAGGTTCTGACTCCATGAATGCCGAGGTCAAAGAATGGTTCCAGGAATAACACAGCGGAATGTATCCACATCTGTATAAGGCTCGTGACAGCCTGCGGATCTTTCAGCTGTACTGAGCTGAGCTCTCAGGAGCCCACATGGATATTAAGGAGAACCCACTTAAAAGCAATAAAGCCAAGAAACAGCCACTTGGGTCTGTGCCATAAGGAAAGTCGTAATTATTCATTTTTAATGACTATATTGAATTTCGGGAATTGAAAGGGGTGTGAAAAATTCAGGGAAATTAAGCTAAGAGCAAAGTGACAAAGTTTGCAAGTCAGGTGGGGACACTTGGAACAGAAAGGAAAAGTGCTGACTCCCATGAATTCCAGAAAGACCTTACGGCAGTGAGAGTAAGGCGGGTGAAAT
>VZRH01003847.1:806144-819086 GCA_013397555.1 Urocynchramus pylzowi
CTCCCGGCGGCCGCTTCCTGTTTACACTCCCCTCGCGCGTGACGCGGGACGCTCCCGCCTTAAAGGCGCAGCGGCCCGGGAGGGGAGCAGGGACAGGGAGCGGGACTGGGAATGGTTGGTAGTTCGGAACGCCAGTGTAGGAGAGGTACCAGTGAGCCTAACGATCGGAAACAGACAGCTGGGAAGCTGCAAAATCTGCTTCAGGAAAGGCGTGAATGCTGGCAAGGTGGGAGAAAAGAAAGACGTGAAATGAGCATAGCGTTACAATGCGGGAACACATTGCAAATATTTCGGAGCGCACGTATTAGAGGAGGGAAATAAGGGAATTAAGGTGCCAGGGTGAGCTCTGACTCTAACCAGTGTCACTTATCAGGGCACTGGTCTAGCTGGGAGAAGTTATTCTGCTTTTAAAAGCAAAGGTAGTGGACTTTAAAATGGTTAGGGCAAGCAAAAACACTGTCTGTCGTAACCAAGCGAGGAGGCTGCAGCAGCAGCAGGATAAGGCTTTTGGCCCAATCTTTTATTGTGATTTTAAAACCATCCAACCAACCAAAAACAAACCCAAAACTTTTATGTGGAGAAAAAAAGGAAACAACTACTTCTGAGATCTGCCTTTATTTGTCCACAATTACTGCATCATCACTGTCACTATTGGTCCTACTCCTTGGCAAGAAACTGCTTTTTAATGTTGTAAAATAGTTCAGGAAAAATATTAATAAAGCATGATTGAAGTCAAAGTCTGGCTTGCTCCTCAGCATTTATGCTGAGCATATATTTTAGTTTGGACAACAAAACAACGATGGGATTTTTTTTTTGTTGATGCACAGGCTAATGCCGTAGCTCACTAGCTGTAAGCCCTACATTATGATCTAGAAATTGTGTGAGAATATCAATTATGTATTTCCTTATTGGTTTAGAAAGGAAAATTTAAAAATAGGGGGGGGGAAAGACTAAGATCATAACAATTGTTAAAATTTCAGATTAAAACGGTAGCACAGTTTAGTATGGGAGAAACAGAAATTTAAGTACCAGGTACTAACACAGTATCTTGCAAACAACTGTTGGATGACTTGTGACCCAGTTAGTCCACCTGCACTAATTTCACTTCAGATACTAAAGAGATTTCACATAAAGATACTAAAGTCACAATTAAGAATTACAATAAGCTGTTTGTTCTGCAGAACACTCCTGCATCATCAAGCAATTCTGTTAACTGGAGATGACAAGTATATCCAAAACATCTGAAGTACCTTAAAGCTTATCATTTTTTACAAAGTAACAAAATTTATTCTGGCCTGTTAGCCAGAAGTTTAGTTAATCCAGGATGAAAATTTAAGAAATTCTACTGACATTTACCCTTTCCTACTTCTCTAAAAACCAGCATGAACTTCCTACAATTGCATTAGAAACTGAGGTATCTTTGAGGGGAAATCAGCAGACAAGTAAATAACACACACAACTTGTAACTCATCTGATAGTAATAAATCTTAATGGCCAATTTCAAAACTAAGATTCTATTTGCCCAATAATAATCCTGGAACCTTTTATTTCAAAGGAGTCTAGGAAAATGCTTCTTTTAGCAAATTCTTGTTTTCAACTACTTGGAAACATGCCCAGGTGTCTTAAAATCTCAAAGCAAATTCCTGAGCCAATTTTACTGCTGGAAGTGAAAATATATGAATATATACTATATATTATATAGTATATAATATATACTATATCTTATATTTGGGCCCAGTAGCTTTAAATTAGACTCAAGAAAAATTGCTTCATTTATTTGGGGCGAGTTTGGTTTTTTTAAGCCTGTGCTACACAGATTTTAGCAAGAAATTAAAAATTACAGTAACAACTGAGGCTTTGGTCCAAGCACAGATACAAGCAGGGGCCTGTTTCAAACAGTAGCTCAAAAAACACCCTTCCCCCACTTCCTGTTATTTCTGCCTTCTTCCTCTCACTTGATGCAAATAGATATAGCAATCATAATCTTCCTTATACAAGAACATTTTAAGGTATTAGCAACTGTTCTGAGATTTTTTCCCCCCTAAGAAATGTTAAGAATATTAAAACTAGTTATAAGCCCAGAATAGGACTTTTTTTTTTTTTTTTTAAAGCCCTCTCCTCTGAAGGAGATCTGGATATCTTTGACAACAGCAGCTTGTACTTTTCCTAAAGAGGTTAGCACTTCCCTTGCAGTACCTAGTCTGTTCTTTCCCTGATGCCATTATTTTGGGAAACTGTTTCACTGAGAAATTCAGAACAGACCTAAGTATCCAAAAGATACAAATTCCTTCATTTCAGAAGTAAGGGGTAAATGCAAGATACTTGTCTGATTTAGAAAAAGGAAGACAATCCAAGTGTTGGGATAAAACTGGTAAAACCAAGGTCATTTACTGTTTATGTAGTACCCACCCAAACAGTCATTTTTATATTGTTGTAAGGAATTTGTGTAGTCCTACCCTACAACTGCTCTAGTGAAGCACCAAATATCAATGAAGGCCCCCATGATGCAAAGAACCATGCAAGAATACCACCACAAGATCTTAAATGTTTACTTCACCACCAGTTTTCCAACAAAAAGAGATTAAAAAGTCACTTTCACAGCACACTGTGAGGTCACATGTAGTATCACTATATTCTGCTTGATAAAGAGCAGCATCAGAAACTAGAAACCAGAAATCAGTTAAAAAGAAGTTGATTAGAATTCCTTAATTCCAAACTATCCCACCACAACAGTTCAACTTTAAATGTGTTTTTTTGAGAGAAACATCAGTAGATTTTTAGAAGTTGCTGAAAAAAAAAAAAAAAAGACTGACATTAAGAATAAATATACTGTGGAAACCAGTACCAGCCATCATTATTTCTAAACAAAGCTTTTTTTGCTTACAGGTGCAAAAAGAATACTCAGATTTGTCTATGATTATCTTCAGGGCAAAAACATTTGATGCTCCAAACTGATATTCTAGGTAGAGATAGGATTATTATAGTTTTATTTTTGGCTTGCACCAAGTTCTTGGAACCACTTGTGCATTAAGAGCGAAGCTTCCTGAACTGACTTTTTATTATACATTGTATATTATACATTGTATAATGTATAATATATATATATAATATACATTTTATTATACATTGTTGACTCAGGATTTACTGGCATGTCACTCTACTGGTTGGATTTCAAATATGTTTCCCATGTAATACCCAACAGTATTTACAGAGATAATTAGAGCCACATTCCCCTGTACTTCAAATGAAAAAGTCCAGACTTTTGCATTTATAAATATATTACTTTGCTAAATTAATATTTTCATATGATTGCAGTGCATAGTTTGCCTTTTCATTTTGCCCTTGGAGATGGATGAAAGACATTGTGTCCATAAACCATGTTTAGTTTTCCAAGTTGCATTAGGAAAAAAAAGAGAGGGACTCTTCTAGTGTGCTTTCCCACTAGATACTTTGGACAACATTTTTAAATTTGATTTTTAAATTTTTTTTTTTTAGACTAAAAGATATGTAAGCTCTGAATCATGCAAAATATGACCACCTGAGCTACACTAGTCTAATGTAACTGGGCAATTGGTGAAGTTGTCAGTCTGTTCAAAGTGGTAGTGACAGTCCATTCTCACAGTGCCAGCCTGATGTGTGGGACAAGTTAAAAAAAAAGCAACCACTGAGGCATCACCATGCTTGCTGTGTTTTCCATTTTGGTATTCCCAGCCAACCATTCTCTTGACATTGGCAGTTGATTTACCACTGCACCAACGTAGTTAGAAGCAGTAAATTTGTGTTTTGTTTCATCAGCAGCTATCAACTCAGTGCTATTCATCATATATAGGTGGGTCTCCATCACTGGAAAACGTTGACAGTTTCTTTCCATGATTCTGCACGTGATCTTCATTCATCTTCTCCAAAGCTTCAATCTAGAGAGCCAAAAGTAAAACCATGCTGAAATGATAAAACCATGCCAGCAGCAGAAGGCTTCTAAACATCATTAAAAAGTAGCTTTTGAGGCCAGAGCAGGTATGTAAAATGCTGCTATTTCAAAAATTTGGTCACATGTAGCAGCTCGAATACAGCCAGGTACACCTTCAAACATCTGTTCTCAACAAGTTACTAAAATGAGCAGCACTCCTTTACAGTTTGAAGCTATGTAACCAAAATGTACCAGTTGCAGGGAGGACTGGATGATTTCTTAAGACTTCAGCTGTATTCTTCAAAGTACAGAAGTGTGCCTTTCTCTAATGACACAGAGATCGTGGAACTGTGACACTCTGTTCCCTTTATCTCTTTCTTACTACTTACTGTTCCCTTTATCGCTTTCTTGACCACCTGCCCCAGGAGTCACCTAATTACCAGCTCCCACCTACTCCATACTGGACTAGCACAAACCTGCAATGTCATTAGTAATTAGGGAGAGTAGAATTGCCACATTGCCCTTACTTTAAGTAGAAAATATGGAACGTTTGGCAACTTGTTTTTTTTAAAATCTGATATCAGGACACAGGCCGTGAGGAGTTACAGCCAAAGGTTGAAAACTAAAAGCCAACAGTGACCAGAGATTCCTAAGTCCATATTTACATTAGCATGATTTTAAGCTTCAAAATTAGAAATGCTAGCCTAAACTTAAAATTCAAACAAATTAACATCTAAACCCTGAAAAACAAGCAGTAGAATATTTACTATTTTTAACCCAACTTTCCTTTTGTTGTACAACCTTTAATGTATGTAAAGCAAGACAAAACAGCTTTTAAACTAAACCAAATCACTAGATTTGCCTTAATCCTGAAATGAAGCAACCAGATTCAACATGAAGTCTTTTCTACTTGGGAGCAGGGGCATCAGGAAAGGGGGTGGAGAGGTCTGTCAATCTGAGTTTCTGTAAGTGTTTGTACTAGGTTGAAATGCTCAAGGTTTTAAAAACAGATGCAGAATGACTGCGGAAATTTTACTCACAGCAATCACACAAACTAAACCTGGAAAGTTAAAGTATTATAATAGCTACCATAGCTAACCAAATTTAAATTGTTAGACAGAGAAAGCTATACCTCTGCTTGGAAGTCGACTTCATTGTCAGCTGTAATATTTAAACCTGAGACAGCGTTGAAGAGTTCACGCTCATTAAGTGCTTCTGCCACGCCTCCTTTCTGGAAGAACTAGTCAATATAAAGAGCACACATTAAACACTTTACTACACAGAACAAAATATTCCTTTGACTTTCCCCAGTTACTACATTTATCCAAAATTACATTTTTGTTTTTGTTGACCCACAGATAAATGTAACTGAAGGAAGCTTCAGTTTTAAGTTCTAGTGGTATAACTTTACTTTTCCGCATTCTTTTCCACAGAGAAGGACACTATCAGCATGGAAAATGTGCAAGAGTAATCTTCTATATATCTAAGATATCTTTTATCTCAGAAAACATGCAGCCTAACAGAAGATTGTCAGACAAGGAGGTCCTACCTGTGAAACATTCCTACAGTCTCTGAATAAAAACTCAAGTCCATGAGGATGGGTTGGCTCCACAGACTGACTGACATCAATGAGCCAGACCTGTAGTCACAGAGAAATAGCAATTCACTTTGTATTAGTATTTCACAGTAGATAAAACTTTTTCCCCCCAAATTAAGAACAAACTCACCTTCCCATCATGCCAAAGCATGTTGTATTCACTCAGATCTGCATGGACCAGGTTGCACTCCCTATACAACTGCTGCATCATCTGCAAGGAACCAAATTAATGAAGGAAGTATGCTGTATTCCAAATAGATATTGCTAGCATGACTTAAAAAAAAAAAAAGCCAAAACAACCCCAACCTTTCCCTAATCACCCACATAATTTACATAATTTTTACTCAAGTCTTCAATACACTTCCATCCAGGGAACTTCAGTTTTGGCAAACTGCCAGTAAACTAAACTTTTATCACTGAGCTTAGCTTTGGCAAAGTCAGAAGAGCTACTCTGGTAAACTCAAGTCAGTTCTGCCAAGCAGTCCAAGTGCAGGAGACAGATAAGCACATTCTCTAAATACATGTCATTTTCACTCCTATCACATGGGAAGGAAGTCTCACAGCTGTAGAGACTGAGTCCTAACAAATTCACTTAAGACACAGCTGTGTTGCTCATTGGTCTCATTCATTTGAGACCCAGACCACTCCTGTTCCCAAGCTGTGAGGCTGGTTGCCTGGTTGGGTTTTTTTAATATCTATAACGTAATAGCAAGTAGACAGTTAGCAGTTGGTGTGTTTGAACCAAGCAGATAAAAGGAAATTAAAGCATCCACCATGCAATATTCTAATTAATTCCCTAGTTTCTAGGTTTGCTGGAGAGTCCTTAAGTATTGTAAATTAAGTGTTTGGTAAGCCCAGAAAGACTTCAGAGAATGTTCTAAACCACATATTGCTTCTAAAAGGAGCCCTACTTGCTCACAGTTCCTCTGCTGCTAAGCATCTGTTTGTCATCAAATTCCAGTATGGTTTCCACTCCGATTAAGATTAAATTTAATTGCATTTTTTTCAGTGCATAATTTCTTACTGATTCTAAGTCACACATTAAACAGCAGCAAAACAAGACTTTGGACTTTGTATCTTGAAAATTATGTAAGCATCCTGAAAAGTAAATAAGTGCTCATTTGTCCTTACAGTTATTCCCTTAAAAGAAAATACAACCCAGAACTGGAGGAGAGCATCATCTCTAATAAGCATCGTCTTACATTAAGAATCTGATAGTAGGCCTTTTTCATATCTTCACTACTAAGTGTTACATCCTTTAGTTTAGGAGCTGGGACTTGATCCTGGCCAATGAAAGACATGACCAAGACGTGTTTCTTAAGGATAACCACTTGAGGACAAGGAATTCCTGCATTTTGCATTCTGTGGATCAGAAAATAGATACCGATTAAGAAAAACTGAACAAAAGCTTCAAAGTCCCCAAAGTTCTAGTTCCCTCTATCTCATTTGAAACCTGAGAGCTGTGTGAAAAACCTGATCCAGAGTAAACAAAGTCTTTGACAGAATTGAAAACTGAATAATTATATAAATTGCACAGTATTTTACACAGTAAAATTCAGATTCTGAAGTTATAAGTGAATCTAAAAATGCTCACTAAATACTAATCACTTTTACAACTAGAACTTGTTAACTTCATGAGCCTGTAAATTCGCTACAAAATCACTGAAGATGCTGACACAGCTTATTAAACTGTAAAAAAACCCAGGGGCTTATTCAACCTGAGACAGGTTGTATATTATTTTGGCCTAAAAGTCAAATACCCAGACACAGAGTATCTTCCTTAAACAGAGAACAGGAAACTGACAGGCATTTGGCAACTACACTTCCTTTTTCTTTCTTTACCTTGTTAAGTTATGCATTTCTTTCTCAGCCCACATACGAATAATTTTTCGTGGATTCAATTTACTGAAGCGGTCTTTAAACCTGTAGTCATCCTTAATGTATTTGTCACGGTTCTTGAATTCATTAAGAGTTGTTTTAAACACTTTGATGGCACATTCTGGAGGAATAACTTTATCTTCAGTTGCACTGCTGATGGAAAAAGACAAATATATAACAAAGTTAACTATTCACATATTTATAAGTAAATGCATAGTTTGGGTTTTATATATTTGGCATTTTGATTCTAAGTTACTTAGCAAATAGGTTACCTCTCCCAATTTATTAAGGCATATCTTTTCTCCCCAATTCCAACTCTCTCGACATCTCTAAATACATTATCTGTATTTGAGTTTTCTTAATTCTTTCTCAAACATCACTGGTTTAAAGTCAGTTAAACGCAATGCAGTTGCCATAATGCACTCTAATCCTTCCAGTATGGCAGGAAGGAATCAAGAAGTGAGCAGCATCCCAACACTATTCTCAAGATGACTTGAAAGTAACAAACAGCACCTCCACTGAGCTGCAAATATAGAGTTGGCAACAGAGCAATCTCTATGGAAAGACAACCTTCAGGTAGCCCAAGATCCTCACAGCAGCTCTGTGGTCTAGGGCAGGTTGGTGGAAAGAGCCTCTCAAAAATCTCAAGATTTCTTTTTTATAAAAGGAGTACATATTTTTCCACAGAAAGGCATGGTGGATTTGTCCCCATTCATTAATAGCCTCCAAGGAGGAAAGTGGGGATTCTTTTACTTTATGGTTGGTATCATTTGGTTTTCAGATTTTATTATTATCTGCATATACACAAATACAGCCTTTAAGTGTCAGAAATAAAAAAGGTGCAGATGTTTACATATTTTTGTGTTTTCTGCTTTTTAAATCATCTCTTGAACTTAAAGCTATCATCAGTAACAAACAATATACTCACTTTCCTCCATAGGCATGAAAAACAACAGATTCTTTTCCCGTGCTGATGCAGCCTGTGATGGTCTCCAGCATCCCAGAATTGACCATCTTGTACAGAAGTAAACGTGTTTTAGGATCCACTGCTTTCTCCTACAAGGGATGAATAGGATTAATAGGCAAGACACGAATACTCAATTCAATAAAGCAATTCTTCGTTTTACCATGAGTTTAGAATATTTATGTACCACAAGAATTCAACTAAGTGGAAAGAATAATGTATTAATAAAATTTCTCTCAACTGACAGAGTGGAGAAGAAGAAGCCAAACCAAAATAAACATCTGAAGCAAAGGAAATCTGCTCCAGGACTGATTTAATGATTTAATACTCTTAGTTTCCCATCAGCTGTGCAGCACATAGAATATTTCACTAATTGCACATATAGACTGGCTCAACAGCACTTTCTACAGTGTTTTCAAGAAGCTTTTACAAATCATGAATCACAATATCCCAAGTATTATATTTCTTTGATATAAGTAACAATAAAGCAAAGCAAAACACATAAATTTGAAGACGTCCACATCAGGAATTACCAGAGGCTCTACTCCAAACTCACCCATACAGTCTACCAAGTAAACTCCTAAATTATTAGGTCAGTTGGTCACCTCATCCTACTGAAACTTGTTATGAAGACAGATATTTGGAGCCATATGGTTCAACTGCAGAGGATTAGTCCTCTGGATATTTCTATAAATAACTTCAAGGCAGTTTATGCATCATAGCTGATTAAGAGGCAAGTTTAAAAAGACAAAGAGAAAAAAACAGTAGCTGGTTGCTCTCACAGTAATGCAGCTCAAACAAAGAGCCTTTTTTAGAGTAGGAGTTGGCTGATATAATTTCCTTCACCAACATTGACATAATATTGCTTAGCTGTTTTACTAAAAATGGAATGTTGCAAGAAGTTACCCAGCAGAGCTTAGCTATTCCACAAGATAAGGAGTAGATAGAGAGACTTTATTAAAAACATACAGCAGTGGAGTGCTCCTTCTTCTCATGGAGCCTTGCACTTCGACGTTCCTCAGAGTATGCATGCTGCTTTAAGGCATTGAAGACTTGATTTGACAGCTTTAAGTCCATCCCAATTCCATCCCCAACTTGGAATTCAGGTGCAAACTACGAGCAGAAATAATAGAAATTTAAGCATTGTTACTAGCAGATGCCAAAAGCTGGCACAAACAAATTTCTCATTCTGATTTGGAAAAATTCAGGATAGATTTGGAGCTATGTGAAACCCACTTTGTGCAATGTTGTCACTATGTTAAAAAAAACACTGCTTTAAACTCAGAACTCAAAGTTCTGCCCAAATTGATGTGAGATTACCTAACATCCTGCAAAAATAGCACTTGCAGTATTTCCTTATTTACAGAAGTTGCACCAGTTTCATAAATAAATGAAAGGTATGTACTACAGATAAACAGACTGAAAAGCTGTAAATCAAACAATTGACTGAAAATAAGTTACTTGGCTTCTCAGACAAAATTAATTACAAGAAAGATTACACAACAGCTATGCTTTTCAAAAATAGCTTTCATGTGTTATTTGCTTGTGTGCCAGACTTGCTGATAGTTTTGTTTTCCCAAAAGAGTTCTGTGCAAATTCTTGAATTGCTCAATAACAAACTACTTTTAAATAGAAAACCCACAAAACTCAAACTGCCAATGTGAATAACCAATAAAGCAAAGACTGCATTGTTTTCATCCAACAGGGAAAAAATAAAAGTCAGCACCCTACCCAGCAGCACTGGTGGACAAGCATTAGTTCTTTGGCTGAATTGCAGCATTCCAGTTTTACAAACAAAATAAGTTTCCCTAAGTTTTCACTTACATTTTCCATGCGAGCAGTGTTTTTTCTTCCACATACCACTTCATCATGTTTTGTAGTAATGTCTTTTCCTTTTCCTATGAAACCCCTTCTTGGTGTAGTAGTAGGTTTATCTGCCAGCAGTGAGAAAAAGAAACCAACTTTACATCTAAACAAACATAACCAATGCTTATAGCAGTCCCACAAAATCCACAAAAGTAATATAATTTTATTTATAAAACAAAATAAATTACTTAATACAGTCTTCTCCTATCCTAAGCATGACATCTTCTTTGGCTATGTTACAACTTACAACTGTCTTCTCTGGGGTGTCAGACACATTTCTGGCATGCTATGACAGAAGTATTCAATATCATGTGCAGATGATATGTAAGCATATCATCCAAACACAGATGACAGATGAGCACATCCCACAATACTTCCCATGTACACTGGTTATTTTGCCAGATTCAGCCACTGAAGCCAATATACTGGCAGACAGAAGCCTGAAGTTACCCACCCAACCTCCTGCTGACACCTCCCATTGAGGTGACCTGGTTTTAAATGTAGCTGGTGTCTCTCCTTACATTAAAACAAGACCTAATTTAACTCTGTCATACTCTCAGGTCTGTTGGCTGAAGAAATTGTATTGTTTGAAGCTGTCACATACCTGCTCTGTACGGATCATGACGGGTATCCTGCCAATCAACCTCATCCTCTGAGCTGTCACTGTCATAGGGATGGACCTTCCGATAATTTTCAAAGGATATGGAGACTTGAGAAACAAAACAAATGAGCATGTCTGTGATTATCAGGGATTTGCTACTTCCTCACAGCTCTGCCAACTTAAGCTAAGTGTCAAGAATAGCTCCAAAGCAAAAATACTCCTTCTGATGAAGGTACCTTTGCTATCTCCATTGATCTTCTTCTCTTCACGCCGAAGCTGCGCATCGTATTCCCTGTCAAATTCCATCTGCAGCATCTGAGCTAGCATTAGATCACTAGAAGTGTCAATATTTTCTCCTGTAATAAATGGTCCTTCAGCAGCACTACATAAGATGAAAACAGGAATTTTTAAAAAATTAAACACAGCAATCTAAGCAGAAACACTGCTTTATATCAATTTCCCACTCTATACAACAGACTTCATGCAGAGCTGACAGAAAGGAATGGATCTCAGCTGTCTGCCTCCTCTCCAAGCCAACACTAAATATTAATAGATCATTACTTCATTTCTCTTTGCCACTCATTTACGATGCAAATTTTACTTAAACTTTTGCTTGTTTACCATTATGCAAGAAGCATTAATCTCTATTTTTAAGTTGTCCTTCAGGAAAAAAAAAAAGGAGGCATATAGGTGTATGCATGTGTACACCTATTTATGTGTTTAAAACATCCCAAATAGTGTTGCTTTGTTCTGCTTCACAGGAAAGATAGCCAACATTTGTACAATTTTGGAACTAGTAAGCTCCTTGCCTTTGTTTAGGGCTTTCAGGTAGTGGGAGGATACAGGTGATATACCTGATAGTCCTCAAAATAACATTGTACACTGTTGACAAGAGTTTCTAAAAGAGTAGAAAAAAACCATTTCTGACATTTCTCTAAATATAGCTTACAGACTGCGTTAACACCCCCAGAAAATGCAAAGAAAATATCAATAAGGAAGGAAGACCAACAGAGAAGAGAATCTAAGAAAGACTTTTAGCTGGAGAAGCCATCTTCACTGAAGATCTGAGGAAGCAGAGTTAGGGGCAACAGGCAAATCGTTTACTATGTTGCTATGCACTGAGCACATTGTAAGAAAATGCACAAGAGAGAGAAAATGGCATCACAACTATGGAGATCACTAATCCAGGACTTAAACTTACGCAACCACTTCAGGAAAGGCAGCATTTTCTTCTTCCAGCTGCAATTCTTTAGCCAGCTGTTCACTCATTACATCAGCAAGAGAACATGATATTGATGTTGTGCTAGGGGCTCCCCATGGACACTGTAAATAAACATTTTATTCAAATCAGCAAGACTTGTGCAATGGCAACACAATAATCAGGATAATTAGCTATCGCTGGCTCCAAAATAAGCTCATGTAATCTTGCAAGGGCTCTACTATAGATACTTGGGGAACTACTCAAAGAGTCATTTCATAAACTCAATAGGGAGAACGGGGGTTGAAAAACTGTTAATAGTCACTTACTAATGAAGGAAAAAAAGTCAGTTTGTCAGTGTCGGTACCCTCTGGAGACAGGGGTAAAGCTTTCCCAGGAGGTTTGCACACAAGCAGACACACAACCTATGTAAAACTTCTCTTGGAATAACCCAACAGCAATGGCTCCTGCCCTGCTCCTAGAGCCCTGGAAGGCCAGCCATGGTAAAACATGCCATCTAAAACCGCAGAGGGACACAACACCTCGCTCGGGGAGGCGGGGGCCGGGGAACGACGAATCCAAGCAAGCCGGGACTCGCTGCCTACCGCCGGGATAACCGAGCTCACCAGGCTCCAACTCCCTCCGAGGGAAGCGACTCAGTTGTCAGGCTGTCACAACAGCTCTCACCACCGAGGAGATAATTGCCGGTAGCGGCAAACCGCTCTGGGGTCGCTCTGCAAAATGCCCCTGACCCTGGCGGTGCTGGCAGCACCCCGCAGCGCCCTCTCCACGGCCTCGGTGCCTCTCCCCCTGCAGCTCCCGGGAGCCCGGACAGTCGGGCGCGGCCCCGCGGTGCCGGCCCAGCGCTCACCTTGCTCTGCCAGGCGGGGCCCGGCCCGGCGTCGGGCGCGGCGGCAGCGACTCCCACCGA
>VZRH01003849.1:10303-27847 GCA_013397555.1 Urocynchramus pylzowi
CCCATAAATTCCTAGACTGGTTTGGGTTGGGAAAGAGCTCAAATCCCATCCAGTGCCACCCCTGCCATGGCAGGGACACCTTCCCCTGCCCCAGGCTGCTCCCAGCCCCAGTGCCCAGCCTGGCCTTGGGCACTGCCAGGGATCCAGGGGCAGCCCCAGCTGCTCTGGGCACCCTGTGCCAGGGCCTCACTGCCCTCTGAGTAAAGAATTTCTTCCTAAAATTTCTTTAACATAAATACTGGGTGATAATTCTGCCTGCCTTCTCCTCCCTGTGTTTGTGACCTGGGTGTGCTTGGCATTGGAAAAATTTACAGGGTTAAGTCAGAGGCATGAGTGGGTGTGGTGCTATGCCAGGCATGGCCCGTGCCAGGCTGCCAGGGCTCAGGCTGCTGGAGGAATCTGGGGAGAAAAGTGTTCTAAAGTAGGATTGGTCTGTTTTACTTCATGAGAAATCCTGTCAGACTTGCAGAAAGAAATCATGTCCAGGTTTCCTTTCAGACACCTTTCCCAGAGCAGCTGGGGCTGCCCCTGGATCCCTGGCAGTGCCCAAGGCCAGGCTGGGCACTGGGGCTGGGAGCAGCCTGGGACAGGGGAAGGTGTCCCTGTCCATGGCAGGAGGGTGAAACTAAATCATCTTTAAGGTCCCTTCCAACTTAAACCATTAAGTAGTTCTGTGACAACTTCTGCTTTGTGGTTATAAAAAGCTGGTTTTTAAAGTTACGTATTCCATGTTATACTTTCTGCACTCCCCAGAAAGATGTAAGTGAAATAAACCCATTCCTCCAGCAGGGAAATCATCTGCACAAACCAATTTGTTAACGAGCACAGAAGTCTGTGGGATCACAGAATGGACTGCACAAGGAGCATGGGCAGATTTGTTTACAGCAAAGAAATCAGAGCACAGCAACACAAGGCCACAAAGTGTTTTTCCAAATGACACCATGCCCTGGATGAGCCAAGGAATGCCCACACTCCCTGGAAAAGGGGCAGCAGCAGCTCCTGTCCCCACCTGTGCCCCAGCAAACACAAGGGCTCAGTGCTGCACAGCCCTGCAGGTGTTTCACCCCCCCAGTGCCCAGGCAGACAGAGCCCAACTTTTGGGCAGGTTTAAGCAGCTTGAAGGATCTGATTCCATGCAATGGGGCACAAAGGCCTGGTGTGTTGGTGGCTGGGACTGCTGGGGTTTGTTCCTTGAGCTTTGGTGCAGCATCAGCCTCATTACAGGGTTGAGACAATTGGAAGATGGCAAAGCTCACGTACAGCCAGCAGCAGCCAAAGATTTCTTTGGTACAGAGCATTTAAAAAACTTTCTAGCTAACAGCACATTGCTAAAGCTCACAGGCAATTGCTCTAACCAACCACTAAAAGCACACACACACCTGCTGCACACAATGCTTGCTTGACTTCTCTTTATTAACAACACACAGTACTCCATTATTAAGTTTAAAACCTTCTACTATCTTGCTAAGCTTATCTTCCTGCAGTCTTAAGGTCTGTCTTAGCCAAGCTAAAACTCAAGCTATTGTTTCATGCCCTTGCTTGCTGTACTACTGTAACTTTTCTATTTTCAGACTCTGCAGCTGCAGCTAGCTCTAAGTTTTCTGCTCTTTCTGTTTCTGTGTTGCTTTCACAGCTTCCTGAAAATCTTCTTACCTTTACTGTGTTTCCCACAACCTGGCTGGGCTCCACCCCATTGTGCTGAGTGCTCCTCTCACAGGAGGAGTCCATGGTTCTAAAACTCCAGCACTGAGCAATTCTGAGATCTTTTCAGAAATTCAGACTGCTAGAAATATCTACCAGAGCATTAACTCAGCACAATTAGCACTGGCATGCTCTGTATGGTAACAGAGGTACTTACTGCAAAGGATAAACTCAGCTGACAATAAAAATTGAAAACCACATGTCTGGGGTGCAGTGTCACCTCTGTTTTAGACTTCCAGCTATTCCAGGAAAATCTTCTCCTGTTCCAAACAGAAGCAGAGGGATGAGTGCCCATTTTCTAAGATTTCAGGCAAACCCACAGGAAACCCACAGGATTTATGAGTTAGGAGGATTCTGCACCTTAAGACACAGGACTCAACTACAAACTCAAGACTCAAACACTTTTCTGCACCTGAAGTTACAGAGGGATAAACGTCAATGAGTCTGTAAAAAAACTCTGCCTATTTCTACTGTCTTTATTTCTGTTTAAACTCATTAACTGCTTTACTCTCATTCCATAATTATCTACAGGTAATGTATTTATAGTAGGAAAAGCACATTATGAAACACCTTTTGCAGTAATTGGGTTGGGAGATTAGAAAAGGGAAGGAGAAAGTTCTTGCAAAGTCAATCCAAGAAACATTTCCTTTAGCACAGAGAGAGAATTTGGGTCCAGAGCATCAAAGCAGCCTACAAGAAGATGCTTTTTAAAAGTCTGTGAAAATTCCTGAGGAGGACTGTCCAGCAATAATATAATTAATCCATGATACGTTGGGGTGAGAGAAAATAAACAGCCAAAGACAAAAGAAAAGCCAAAGATGACAAGAAACCACAGCAAAAGTAATCAAGAACATCCCCATGGCCAGCTGCAGGTGCAGTGTTGATTTTTATTTCTATTTCTGGCAGAAAGGAGGAAAGAAGGTGACAGGGACAAGAGTCCAGTGTCCAGCTCACCACGGAACCCGTGCACAGGCCACCCCAGGAAAAGCTAACTCTGGAAAGGGAAGGGCAGGAAATCCTCAAACAACTCCTCTCCAGCTTGCTGAAGGCTTCTCTAAATATAGCTGGCTATATAAATCCTTCCCTCAGAGTGGAGGTTAAAAAAGGGGGAAGAGGTGGAAATTCTCCAAAGATCACCTCTATTTGTTAGGAACTAAAAAAGGACAAGGACTTTAAAAACAAAATGGGTTAATAGGGCATTTTTCATACTGGAGAAAGACTATTTACAGCAAAATTGAAGGAAGTGATTTGTTAAAAATGCTCCTGCAGCCCTCAAAACAAAAAGAGGTTTCTCCCAAGCACTGGGTAACAATGAAATAAAGGAAGCCTGAAAGATTCTTACCAGTGCAACCAGGAAAAATCAGCTCCACTCTGACCTTTTCAAGGTTATTCATTTGAATTAATAGCTCAAAGGGGGAAAAAACCCATCTAGACAGTAATTAACAGATCTGTGGAGCTGCAAGATGAAATAATTCAAGTCAGAAGAAGGGACATGTTCAAACACATCACTCCTGAAGCAAAAAGGGGCTTTGGATCATTATTTCTTGAGTGAGGGGGCACCTTCTGCAGGAAGATCTCTCTGTTTTATGAAGAGGGAGCAGCTGTAAAGTTATTTATAAGTGAGACTGAGCAGAGGGAGAGGTGCAGGGAACAGGGCACATGCTCCCAGTGGGATTCCAGGATTCCTGGAGCGTGTCCTGCACATCCCCCAGGGCTGGGACAGGGCTCAGAGTGCCACGTCTGGGGGCTGAACAGGGACCAGATTGCAGAGGAATTTAACCCAGATCTACTGAAATGGTGACAGAGCCACAAGGAGAACAGCCCTGAGCAGCCCAAACATGCAGGGATGGGGAATGGAAGCAACCACACAAACACAGCCAGGCTGTGACAGCTCCTGAGAGGGATGGGGGGGAAAGGGACAGGAACAAAGCTCAGGGAATCCCAGAATCCCCAAATCCCTGGGGCTGGAAAAGCTCTCCCAGCCCAGGCAGTCCCAGCTGTGCCCCATGGCCACCTTGTCCCCAGCCCAGAGCACTGAGTGCCACCTCCAGGGGACACCTGCAGGGATGGGCACTCCAGAGCTCCCTGGGCAGCCCCTGCCAAGGCCTGAGCCCCCTCTCCATGGGCAAATTCCTGCTGCTGTCCCAGCTGAGCCTGCCCTGGCCCAGCCTGAGGCCGTTCCCTCTGCTCCTGTCCCTGTTCCCTGGAGCACAGCCCGCCCCCCCCGGCTGTCCCCTCCTGGCAGGAGCTGTGCAGAGCCACAAGGGCCCCCTAAAAAATTTCCCTAATTCTCTTTCCTGGTAAGAAGGGAAAGTTCCCCACAAACGACCCAGCACAGCTGACAGGGCTTTACTCAAACCCCATCCAATTGAAGCCAGGGTGGGCAGAGCTCCCCTGATCCAGATATTCCCACAGGAAGCAAATCCTTCCCCAATTCCTGCCTCCCAGCAGCAGCCACAACATAACGAGGTACAGAAGACTGAACCCAAACATGGTTCATTATTTAAAAGAGCCCAGTGCCAACCAGCTGAGATCAGTTTTGCTCTCGTGTAAGAGCAGAGATGAAGACACAACTTAAAAGGAGCTTTCAGAAGTTCAGTTCTGAGCTGGATGTGTAAGGTTGGGATCCAGATTCAGATTCCAGAATCCAAAGGAGACACAAGATGGAGAGAGACCTTTTCCAAGGCCTGGAGGGACAGGAGCCGGGGAATGGCTGCCAGTGCCAGAGGGCAGGGCTGGATGGGAGATTGGGAATTGGGAATTGTTCCCTGGCAGGGTGGGCAGCCCTGGCACAGGGTGCCCAGAGCAGCTGGGGCTGCCCCTGGATCCCTGGCAGTGCCCCAGGCCAGGCTAGGCACTGGGGCTGGGAGCAGCCTGGGACAGGGGAAGGTGTCCCTGCCATGGCAGGGGTGGCACTGGGTGGGCTTTGAGGCCCAACTCAAACCATTCCACAATTCCAATAGACATAATACATTATGTCTTCAAAATATTTATCTGTGGAAGAGGTTTTACAGCAACTTCTGTGAGCCAGAGAGAAGTTTGCTAAGGGGATCCATGTTTACCCCTGAAAGAATTTTCTACCAAGGTCATTGACACAGAAAGCAAGAAAGAAAGAAGGAGAAGTAAGAGAAACCTGCAACTGCCTGTTCCAATGAGCATTTGTTTGTCCCTCATGACCAGTGAGTAAAGTGTAAACTTAGGAGTTTTGTAAGTATGTATAAAAAGCCTGCACGCTGTAATAAAACAAGGTTTGAAGCCTTCTGAAAATGGAGTTTTGTTTTGTATTGTCTCCATCACAACTACAACATATATCCACTTTATATTGTTAGAATAAGAGCCTGATGTCAGCATCACAGTCTTTTAAATATTCCTTGAGGAAAAAAGAATTTCATTGGCTCCCTGGTTTGATGACACACACAATGATCATCACAGCAGCACCAAAAGGCAGGTGGAAATTTTAGTTCAATATGATTCCATCTTCACTGAAACTTTTCTGAGAAGACCAAAGAAGTCAAGATATTTTTACCTCACTTTGTACATTCCAGATAATGAAGGAGGTAAAGATAAAAGGTCAGTACAGAGGAAAAAAAAAAGCAAAAGGAATGAATCTGTGTCAGTCTGTCTGCATTCCCTACTCAGTATCTCAATCAAGAGTATATCAGTGCCTATTAAAGGATCAGGTAAAGCAATTAAAGAAGCCCAATTACTTTTTTTTTTGAGCAACCAAGGCTTTGCTTCCAAATCTGTTCTGAAAGTCAAAGGGGCTGGAGTGTGTCCAGGGCAGGGAACAGAGCTGGGAAGGGGCTGGAGAATTCCTGAGGGAGCTGGGAAGGGGCTGGAGAATTCCTGAGGGAGCTGGGAAGGGACTGGAGAATCCCTGAGGGAGCTGGGAAGGGGCTGGAGAATCCCTGAGGGAGCTGGGAAGGGGCTGAGCCTGGAGCAAAGGAGGCTAGGGGGGCCCTTGTGGCTCTGCACAGCTCCTGCCAGGAGGGGACAGCCGGGGGGGTCGGGCTGTGCTCCAGGGAACAGGGACAGGAGCAGAGGGAACGGCCTCAGGCTGGGCCAGGGCAGGCTCAGCTGGGACAGCAGCAGGAATTTGCCCATGGAAAGGGGGCTCAGGCCTTGGCAGGGGCTGCCCAGGGAGCTTTGGAGTGCCCATCCCTGCAGGTGTCCCCTGGAGGTGGCACTCAGTGCTCTGGGCTGGGGACAAGGTGGCCATGGGGCACAGCTGGGACTGCCTGGGCTGGGAGAGCTTTTCCAGCCCCAGGGATTTGGGGATTCTGGGATTCCCTGAGCTTTGTTCCTGTCCCTTTCCCCCCCATCCTCTCTCAGGAGCTGTCACAGCCGGGGGGGTCGGGCTCTGCTCCCAGGAACAGGGACAGGAGGAGAGGGAACGGCCTCAGGCTGGGCCAGGGGAGTTTTCCTTTCTTAGTTTCACCTGCACTTTCCCATTGGAAGGCCTTCAAATTCTGCAGGCTGGAGTTTCTCCAGCAGAGCTGCTCATTCCTCAAGGCTCATGGAAATAAAACACTCCTCAAAGCTCATCACTGCACTGAACCCTTTATTTACTCCACCCACAACAGCCAAATGCCACCTTTATCCAGAGGAGTCTTGGTGGTCCCTGCTCTGAGGCTGCTCCTCAGATGTTCCAGATGGCTTTTGGGAATTTGCTGCAGCCTTAGAGCCAGGATAACCCACAGGTGTCATCCCATGGGCTGCTCCCCCTCCCAGCTGGGCTCCAGCTGATCCAAGCCCTCCCAGAGCTGTTATTGCTCCCTGGTGACATTTGAAGGAACAAGTCTGGTCACTGTGCAGCAAGTGACAAAGCTGTGCAGAATGGTTTGGAACAGGCAGTTTTTCCTCAGGGGATCTCCAAAACCTGCGAGACAATTTTGTTCACCATTTAATCCCAGACTGGTTTGGCTTGGAAGGGACCTCAGAGCCCAGCCAGTACCACCCCTGCCATGGCAGGGACACCTTCCCCTGTCCCAGGCTGCTCCAGCCCCAGTGTCCAGCCTGGCCTGGGGCACTGCCAGGGATCCAGGGGCAGCCCCAGCTGCTCTGGGCAACCTCCCCACCCTCCCAGGGAAGGATTTTTTTCCCTAATTCCAATCGAAACTTTCCCTCCATCAGTTTGAAGCCATCACCTCTTGTCATCAAAAACTGTTGTAAAAACTTCTTGAAAGTTCCAATCTTATTTCTTCCTCCTTCACTTTAAATTCTCACCTATTCCAGGGCTGTGAATTGCCAACCCAGGCTTGCTCCCATTTTATTTCCTAATTTTCTGGATCTTAAAGAAAGAAAATCTTCCAGAAGCTTTCCTGCCTCTATTGCTATTATTTCAAAAGGAGAATAAAGCAGAATCCTGGAATATCCTGAGTGGAAGGGACCCACTGGATCACTGATCCAAGCCCTGGCCCTGCCCAGCCCCTCAGCAATCCCACCCTGGCATCCCTGGCAGCCTCGTGCCCATTCCCTGGGCAGAATTGCTGCTCCAATGAATCCCTAGTGCAGTCACAGACATTTCCCTGCAGGCCATGCCCTGGGGCTGGGTGTCCTTCCAGCAGAAAGCTGCAATGCTGGGGGAGCCCCATGGAGTGGGGGTGGGCAGCACCTCTGGGTCAGGGAGGCTCCTGGGAAGCCAATTCCTGAATTCCCACACAAACTGCAGCCACTCCACAATGACTCCAATGAGGGATTAAAAAAAAGATTCAAATAACTCCCTGATGATTTTTTAATGCAAATTCCAACTGCAGTGCCAAGAAGGAGCTGTTTTTCCTGAAGACTTACAGGATCCATTTGAATAGCTTCAAATGTATGAGCTGGTGTCATTTTTGCATTAGGAGATCCAAATATATTCAAATAAAATATCCAGTGTTGTGCTCTGTCACACAAGGGCCATTTACAGATTCCATGGGCCACGGTTTTCCAGCCACCCATCTGAAAAATAAATACCTGCAGTGTGCTTCTTCCATCCTTGGAAAAATCTATGATTTACACTTCCATTTCCAAGCATTAAACACTGAATTCCTGTTCACTGAGTGGGAACACAAAAGTGGGCACTTGGAAATTCCACTACAGAGTAGCTGAGTAACCACAAGCCTAATTTAGAAAACTTTTGAATGTGGGAAATATATTCCAAAATGTAAAGGCTTTTTCCAACACGTTTCCACTTCTGTTGGGAATATACTCAAATGATCCAGAGCAAATTAATGATCATTTTGCCCTCATTTGGGTACTCAAAAGGAAATAAACATTTTCAGACAGTATTTCATGGCAATTATTTTTCTATTCATCTAAAAAAAAAATAAAATCATTCCATTTGGAAAAACATTCCAACACCTGTGCCATCCAGGATTTCCAACCAAACCTGCTGAGGGAAGAACAAAACCCTCTAAAGAAAATCCAGAAATCTCTCTGCTTTGTTCAAAAATTGGTATTTTGGAACAAAGGAATGTGAGCTGAGGAATTATGATGCTCATTTATCCCCAAGCCACCTGAAAAGGAAGGAAAATGTCCCTTCAAGAGCTTTCTGCAAGTCATCTTGGGAGACATTTCCCCAAATCACCAGAGAGCAGCCAAATATTGGAATGTCTGGAGCCTCTTAGAAAATCTCCACCAGGAAAAAGGGTTAAAGGACAAGGCAGAAATGAGAAGTGTACTTGGCAGAGGATGCAGGCTTTGGGTTTTAATAATCAAAGGCCAAAGGTGACAGGAAGAAGTCCAAATGGCTCTCTGAAGCATTGGAAAGTGGACACAAATTGTGGAGAAATAAAAATTCCAATGGATGGAGGGGTGCAGTGAGAGGGTCAAGCTCAGTTCTGTGGGATCTTGAATGGCCAAATGTTTAAAATGTCTTCAGGTGGTCAAAAATTTCTTCAGGTGGATTTAACTGGAAGTGAGGCATCATTCACTTTCCCAGGAAATTCAAGGTGTTTAAACACCACTCCTTTACTTTGCCCTCTTCCCAAAGCAGCCCAGGAACTGAGCAGGGCACTTCAGAACAGCTGAACACAAAACAAAGGCAGCAGCTTTCATTTATTAATAACAAAAATTCAACCTATTCCCCCTGGCCTGGCTGGTTTATAATCCAGAATATCTCCATGCACGAGCTGCTCCCACACAGGAAAAGAAACCACCACCACCAAACCCAACAGACAACAAACTAAAAAACCCAAACACAACCCAACTTCCTCTGCAGCTCCCTAAAAATCCTGCATGCATCACCTTTGGCAGAGGCAGCTCTTGGCAAAGACGTGGGAGCTGCAGAAAATGGGATTTGTCAGGCATTCAATATTCAGCTTCACATCTCTGACAGGACAGAAGCAGCTCTTTCCAAAGCAGCTCTTTCCAAAGCCCAGGAGCTGCCCCAGACATTTGGATCCACAGCCCACTCCCAAAAATTCCCCCAGGATTCACTCCAAGAACACTGAAAGCTGCAATCCCTCACCCTCCCCACTTTTTTTGTGGCATTTCTGGTTTCTTTTAGCCCTGTAACAGCAGAATAATGAACACAGATCATGTTAAAACCATGGGAAGGAGTGGGAAAACCATGGAGGTTCCCAAACTGCCAGGCATTTGCAGGGCAAAGCAGAGACTGGAGAACTTGGCTGATAATTATACTGATAACATGAAATAATTAATTCATTACCAACCAGGAAAGAAATATTTGGCCAATTTACTGCCTGTGAGGACACCATTCACTGCCAGTTCCTCCCCAACTCCCTTGATTATGCCAGCAGGAAAATCCAGGGAGAAAAGGGAAATTCAGAGAAAAGCCCTTCTGGCTGATATTAAATGTCATATTTATTTCAAAATAAGCATTTTTAGAAAGTCAATGAGCAGCAATTTTTCACTTGCTCTTTTCATGAGAGCTTTTGAGAATGCATGTCCCATGATCTGTATAGAATCATGGAAAGCTGCCCCATTTCCTGATAGGCAAAGGGTGGCCACTGCAGCATTTCTTTGACTAATTCCTTCCACTGGGTTTTCCATAAGTGATTCATGGCTGCACTCAGCTTTCCTGGAAAACATTTCTCAAAGTCTGCAAGGTATGGAAAGCAGGATATTCTCCTGGGCTGGCTTCTAACTGGGAATCTTTGTGCCTCTCTCTCTCTTTACAGACAAAAGCAGTTTTAATAACTTCATTCTATCAACTCTGATTTAATTATTTTCCCCTAAATATCAGAACAAAACTTACACATATCTTTCACCCTATTCCCTGCATATCCTGATTTCTTAGAACTCCAGCCTTAGAAGCCTAAAAACCAGGTGCCTGTTTCCACTATTTTACTTTTATTTAAAGGAAATTTAGAAAGAGCCTCCCTGAACACTTGTATCACCTGTTACATTTTGTTCTTTTCTTGGAAGTCACAACATTACAAAGAGTTGTTTTACCTAGAGGGACTGTGAAATAATTACAAGTTCCCTGAGACTCCATGGCTGACTGGCTCCTAAAATCCCTCAGGTGTCACTTAAACCCAAGACACAGCAGTGAGACCAACTCAGACCTGCCCAAAGTCCTGCTCAGCCTCTGATCCAGCTGAGTCTGGAGGGTGCTGCGTAAATAAATCTTCAAAGCAGCTCCCAGGCCCCTCATCTCCTCCCATTTTCCAGAAGAAATTTAAAGGAACTTAGATTCCCATGCAGATCAGTTGTGGGGATACCAAAGCTCCCTGGGACATTTTCCACACTACTTGTACCCGGGCTGCTGCCTCTGTGCAATTCCACAGGAAACAGGTTCTGCTCTCACTGCCAGAGCAGCTGGGGCTGCCCCTGGATCCCTGGCAGTGCCCCAGGCCAGGCTGGGCACTGGGGCTGGGAGCAGCTGGGACAGGGGAAGGTGTCCCTGCCATGGCAGGGGTGGAGCTGAGTGATCTCTGATGTCCCTTCCATCCCAAATCATCACTTCCATTCCACGATTCTGTGATTCATTCTAAGATGAAAACAGGTTTTCAGTGTTGTAAAATGTTCCAAGTGAAGGTCAAATAATAAATCTGAGAGTGATAACACACTTGGAGGGAATTCATACGGTTTCAAAGAATCCCAGACTGGTTTGGGTTGGGAGGGACCTCAAATCCCACCCAGTGCCACCCCTGCCATGGCAGGGACACCTTCCCCTGTCCCAGGCTGCTCCCAGCCCTAGTGCCCAGCCTGGCCTGGGGCACTGCCAGGGATCCAGGGGCAGCCCCAGCTGCTCTGGGAATTCCATCCCAGCCCTGCCCACCCTGCCAGGGAACAATTCCCAATTCCCAATCTCCCATCCAGCCCTGCCCTCTGGCACTGGCAGCCGTTCCCTGTGTCCTGTCCCTCCATCCCCTGGAAATTGTCTCTCTCCAGCTTTCCTGGGGCTCCTCCAGGCCCTGCAAGGCCACCCTGAGCTCCCCCCAAAGCTTCTCCTGTCCAGGTGAACATTCCCAGCTGTGCCAGCCTTTCCTCCCAGCAGAGCTGCTCCATCCCTCTGCTCATCCTGCTGCCTCCTCTGGGCTCTCTCCAGCAGCTCCAGCTCCTCCTGGGCTGGGTACCCAGACTGTTCCAGAATTTCTGTTTACTGCTTCTCTCAGCCCCAAGCCCTGCTTTGGAAAATCCCCCCACTCCTTTCCCCACGGAGGCAGAAAGGGCCCAAATCTCCCTGGAGGGCTCTGCCCTGAGCTATTCCTGGGGTTTGCAGCTGGTGCCACTCTCCAAGGTATTTCTGAGGAACCTCATTAAGCTCCTGCAACAACAGTGTTCCAGTCAGAGGAAAAACTTCTGCTGTGTGCTCAGCCTCTCAGCAAACACTGACAGCAGGACTGTGCCCGTGTGAGCAGCTGAGCCTTATCATTTTTTCCAGATGAACTGGGTTGTGATTGAAGTACTCCTCTAAAAAGCTTGGAGTGCTTTATGGGAGGAGCTGGACTAGGAGGAAAGCACATGAATGTGCTCAAGTGTTCTCCCCAAAAACAGCCTGGCCACGATTCAGAGCTCCTTTTAGGAGGCAGAGTTTCACAAACTCTATTTGATATTTTTAAGCACCACAAACTGATCTGATCCAACAGCCTCTACCTTGATAGTGTCTAAAGCCAACTCAGCAAATGACAGCTGACATTTCCAGCCTGCCCAGCAGAGCAAGGAAAGAGCTTCAACAGCATTTCCAGTTCCACCTTCTGCAACCTCAACGAAACAGCAAAGATTGAAATGCCAAATTAGGGAGTTTTCAAATCAGAGCATTTGCAAGGCAAAGCCCTAATCAGGACAGGCAGCAACAAAGGGAGACTCAAATAACTGGGGGGGAGAGAGATTAAACAATAATTTGCAAATACAAGAAATAAATGCAGTCAGAGCTCTCTGCTCATTAGTGAATTTGGTGTCCAACATCCAATCTATTTTAAAAAATAAAGATTATTCAGCTTCAGGCTGACCTGATTGGGTTGCCACATTAAAATCTTTCAGCATTTCTTTGCTCATGGTGATTGTTGGTGTTTAGATTTGTTGATGCAGCTGTTTTCCCCAAATCCTCATGGTCTGTCATGCTGCAGCTGGATTTTATTCTCCTCACTCAGCTTTCACAGGATGCTTTCCCTTGGGCTGAGAGTTTATCCTTGGGCAGTTTTTAAGGATAAAATGATGAGGGAACTGCTCTCCTACAATGATGATTAAACCATCAGCACCAAACACTGAACTGGGGCAGTTTAAACCAGGCTTAGTCCAGGACAGGGTGACACAGAAGGAAGATTTAAGTAACTCTGCTTTCCAATTTACAATCACTGAGTGATCAACACCTCATTCCTGTCATTCCATCTGCTCCTCCTAGCACCAAGGATTTTTTACATTTATTCCTTTAGGAGTTTTTTAGATTTTTACCTTTTAAAGCATCATTACTCACCAAGGCACTGGAAAGGATGGATCTACTACAAATAACTCCAGGAGCTGATGAACAGTGAGAAACAAACACCTCTCAAAAATAGCCCCCCCTGTCAGCATTTCTTTGCCAGCCCAAAGTGGTCCCTAAATAGCACCAAGCCAGGTCCCAGCTCCTCCTCATCCCCTGAATTCCAAAGCACAACAGGGCTGAATTTCACTCTTTATTTACTTCCTGCACTAATGACTCCACAGCAATCTTCCAGAGACAGTCACTAGAATAATCTTCATTTAACCCAAGTCCACTCTTCCACAAGGGACAGGACACAGGGGATGGCCTGAAGCTGGAGGGCAGGGAGGGACGGGATACTGGGAATTGGGAATTGTTCCCTGGGAGCTGGGGAGGGGCTGGCATGGAATTCCCAGAGCAGCTGGGGCTGCCCCTGGATCCCTGGCAGTGTCCCAGGCCAGGCTGGACCCTGGGGACAGTGGAAGGTGTCCCTGCCATGGCAGGGGTGGCAATGAGACCATCTTTGATCTCCCTTCCATCCCAACCCATCCTGGTTCCATTCAATGAAAACCTCGTTCTCAGCATTTCCAGATCACCCCTGAGAACCATGGGACTCCCAGCAGTGCCTCAGAATTATTCAGCTGTTCATTATTTTATACTGGTTCATTAATTCACTCTGATTAGCAAAGACTTTGCAGCCATTTTGTGCTTCCCACACACTTTCAGGACTTTATCACCTGTGGGGTCAGAAGTTTAGGATTTTTTTTTTCTTTTCCCATTTAACTGCCATTTCTGAAAAGCTAAAAACAAAATTCTAAGAGCTAAAGCAGTTGTCCCTGAAGTATTTTTCTAATTTTTAATGGTGTTTTTTCAGCTGTGACAGGTACAAGAACTGTCCCACTGAGTGAAGATATGACCATAATCCTGATGGAGTAGGATGAAAAAGATTTCTGTACTTAACAACTTATTATCATGAAAAATGCAGCTGTATTGTACCAAAACTATGACTTGAGGGAGAGCAAAGATAAGGATGAAAACAGCAGGTGTTTTGGATTGTTTTAATTTCTAGTTCCTTCTAACATGACAGCAGGATTTGTTTAACTCAAATATTAAAGATATCATTTCAGGCAAGCAGAAGTTACGTGTTCATCCTCTGACACATCCTCTGTGACTAAGGGAAAAACAAAAGGAAATAAAAAATTAAACTTGAACACAGGAGGCTTTGGAAAACAACAGGAGCTGGTCAGAGCAGGCTGGTATTTCTGTGATCTTTAAAGAATGACATTTTCCACTGCAGTCACAGAAGGAAGAGTGGAAGATAAACTTCAAAAATATTTTCTAAGAATGTTCTGGGAGGGTAGGAAAAAACTCAAAGCAGTTACAGGAAGTTTCTGCATTTCAAAGAACAAATCAAGTGTACCTGGAAATTTCAAAAGGATTTCAAAAACACAATAAAGATCATGGAATGGTTTGGTTGGAAGAGACTTTAAAAATCATCTAATTCCAAACCCCTTCCACTATCCCATCCAAGCCCTTGATAAAATAATAAAAGGAGCCACAGAAGAGTCTGGAATTTATCCCAAATCACCTGCATTTTTGGTGAGGTTAATGCCTGACACACTGTAATTATCTTAGACATTAATTAGTGACACATCAGCAGCACACTGGCATTTAAAGCTTTTAAGGTATGTAACAACAGAGCTTTGAGGATGCATTTTATTTATTTATTTATTCATATGGCAAGAACCCACCTGTTTTGATTAAAGGGGCAAAAAAGTCAGCATTGGAAAATAATTCTTGAAAATATTTTAAATCCCTGAATATTCCTGGCAGTGGTTTTTGATTAGGAACTCCCACCTGCTGAAAGCCAACCCAGTTCTGCATCTCCTCCCAACCTCTGCTAGGGAAATGTCTGGATTTGCTTTTTTCCCAGCAGGGGAGGTAAAACATCAGTGCAGAGCAGTGGGGAAGGACAGAACTCCCTCTGGCAGCTGAGGAAGGCAGACACAGCTGCTCATTAAGGGACAGCCTCTCCTGCCACCACCTCCTGTGAAGAACTCTGGGCGAGGTGAGGAGCTTTTGTGTTGGGACAGATCCCTGAAAAACGTCCAAAAATGTCTTTATTTATACCTTACATAGACTCTAAGCCTTTCCCAAGGGGAGAATACCCCACTGAAGTGGGAAGCTTTATGGGGTGGGCTGGTTTTAGTGGGGCTTTGAGAGGCCCTGCTGATCTCACCTGCTCTGAGCTGATTTTCTCTGCGTTGCACAACCCCAGGCAGGAGCTGTTCATACTTTCCACTGCCTCCCCTGCAGCTGCTTCATCCTGGAGCCTCAGGAAAATTCAAGCCTTTCATCAGAGTTTCCATGAGCCAGGCACTGCTGGCTCCCAGCTGGATGAGATCTAGCCCAAGGGCCAATGAATCCTGCACAGGAATGGCCACACACCCCAGAACTGGGCAAACACCCCCAGGAATTCCCACTGATTCTCCCTCCACAAGTTCTGCTTGCCACAAGAAATTCTTTCTTACTATCTAACATCACAGCCTGCAAGAAATGGACACTTCAGTTCTTACTTCATCTTCTTTTTCCACAGTAATGGACATTTTAGTTCTTATTTCATCATCTTTTTCCACAGTAATGGACACTTTTATTCTTATTTTCTATTTCCATAGTAATGGACATTTTAATTCTTATTTCATCTTTTTTCCACAGTAATGTACATTTTAGTTCTTTTTTTTTTTTTTTTCACAGTAATTTTTTTTTCACTTTAGTTCTTATTTTGTCTTCTATTTCCATAGTAATGGACATTTTAATTCTTATTTCATCTTTTTTCCACAGTAATGTACATTTTAGTTCTTTTTTTTTTTTTTTTCACAGTAATTTTTTTTTCACTTTAGTTCTTATTTTGTCTTCTATTTCCATAGTAATGGACATTTTAGTTCTTATTTTCTATTTCCACAGTAATGGACATTTTAGTTCTTATTTTGTCTTCTTTTTCCACAGTAATGGACATATTCCTACTGCAGCTTTCAGGAATTATCAACAATTCTATACTAAAATAATCACAGATGGGAGTTGTTCTTAATGAATAATATTATCTCACTTGTTGGTTATCAGAAAGGAGGAGGATATTTTAACTACAAACCCACACAAGTGTTTTGTTTAACTATATGGATTATGAATGGCAAAAAAAAAAAAAATACAAACAGGAAAAAAATCCATTTATTATAACAATACAGCTTGGCTCTTCTGGCACTTCAGCAGCTCAGCTTCCTACCTTCAGAGAAAGGAAACAGCACCCCTAGGAAAAAAAAGGAACAATTCTCCTGCCTTTCAGCCAGTTCCTCTTGGAAAACAGCCTGAATTTTAAGAGGCCTCCACACAAACAGCCACTTGTTTTGAAATCAGGACTAAACCTTCAGGAAGTTTCCAGAATGGTTTTCAGTCCATGCAAGAAAATAAAGGGATTTTGGTGTACTTGGCTGCATCTAAAAGTCAGAAACTTACATGCATGGGGTTTTTAATGATTATTTTTCCCAAGCTGTGTGATGCAGACATTATCAATAAATGAATTTATCAAAAAGCCCTGAACCCCCACAGCACTGCTGTGCCAGAGGTGCTGGCTCAATTTTCCTGCTGCCTTTTGCATTCCAGCCACACAAAAGAACTCAAATCCAACTCCTGAGAGCTCAATAACCAAGAGCTGTTTGCCAGCACCAAAATAACTCCAAAAAAAACCTCAAAAAGCAAAATCAAATCCAGCTCTTCACTTGTGACCCTCTGAAAATCTGCCCAGGGGAGAGGGAAGTTACATTTTAATAAATGAAATTCCCTGAGTATTGACAGCTCTGCTTCTGTGAGTGATCAATCAATGACTGCTGTAATTAATGAAATTAATTCTGGTTATCTCTGGCAGTAAAAAATGCTGGGAGGAAGAGACCAAAGGTCTAAAGCAGGTACTGCTGGATGATTCTGCTTTTATCTAAAGCTGGCAGAGCCTCACAGACTCTATTTAGGATATTGTCACATCCTAAATCCCTGTGCTTGGCAGACACCACTCACCAACCACCTCATTTTTCATATTAGGATTCCCAAACATTTTAGGACAATGAGTTGCATAGTTTAATTATCCATTACACCCAGGAAAAAAAAAATTTAAATGGTATTTTAGAGCTCTGTCCCAACTTCAGGTTCACTGAACACAGCCCATATTTCAAACATTCCCAGCATATTTCCATATTTTATGAGGAAAAAAAAGCACCTGGTCAGAACAAGAGATAAAAACCCCAATGAAAACCACCCCAAATGGCCACTGAGGAAAGGGTTTAAATAGCAGGAATAAACCCCAGAATTAAACCAAACCCAGGCAGTCAGGTGTCCCAGGGCAGGACAGGGCTGGATGATCCTTGGGGTCCCCTCCAACCCAAGCCATGCCAGGATTTTCTGTTTTCACACAAGAACAACTCCCAGACTTCACTGGAATTTCTGGTTAACATCAATACATGAATTTGCAGCGTTGTTTTTTAATTATTTCCCTCATTGTCAGTTCTCCTGACCTTCAGTTATGACACCAAGTAATGTTATTTATTAATAACCAATATTATTTATAAATTTATAAACACTGCTTATTAAAACTTCAATAAGTGCTGACTGAACTACTTCAGCACTAAACTGTCACAGAATTCAACTTCTGGTGCTATAATTTAAGCCTGCTGTGCATGGCACAGTTCAGTGACTGCTGATATTAATAATTATTTCATGCTGATACTATTGAGGGGTATTTGGACTGAGTTTTAAGCCAGTCTCACCTCTAAACCACTGCACTTATTTTGATATTTTTAATTAATGAATGGGACAATAATCCTGGGAACAAAGCTCCATTTGCTCCTCAAAAGGAAGACGCCAAGGAAATGAGGAAAAGCTCTCCACAGCACCATGATTCAGATTTGGTGTTGCCAGGGATGCCTCAGGTTTGAGCTTTTATATTTTCA
>VZRH01003853.1:0-22301 GCA_013397555.1 Urocynchramus pylzowi
ATATATATATATATATAAAGGTCCAGCCATGGTAATGTACTATTTTTTATATATTTAAGAACTGTTGAAAATGCCATCTATGTCTGCTTAGGAGTATTTATCAGGGCTACAATGCCATCAAGACACAACTCCTCACTTATTGACACTTTAGTCTTGCCATTGATACTATGACTAAGAAAATATCTAAATTTAAAGCAAAATTAATGGTTTGGAATTAAGTAATTTTTAAGTACATTTGAAATTCTTCTTTTGCCTGTTCTTCTCCAGTGCCATCTGCACAGCTTACACAAAGCTATCATCACATTGCACTGATAAAGGTTCTTTAACCTTTTTTCTCCTGTAAAACAATAGTTAAAAAGTACTCTTATACCACATTCTAATTATATTGTCCATTAAATATTTTTCTTTTCTACAGCAGGTAAGCATTTTATTACAAAATATATTTGTTTTAATACCTCTTCCTCTCAGAATCTATTTGATAAATCCTTTTTGTCTTTAGAATATTAGCACATTTTATTATGTCTCTACAGTTGTTTGGTTAAAGGTACAGAAAACAAACAGATGCTAAAAAATTCTGGAAAAAGTACATCTTCTGTCTAACAACCTAAATGTTATTTAACACATGTTTCTATGAGAAAATATTAGCAAACAAAAGTATTTTTTACATACTTCAACCATTTTATTATACTCCATTCTGTTTTGAGATAGACTCATGTATTCATGTTTGCTTGTTTGAGTGTGTGTTTTCAAAATTCAGGGTTATTTCAGTGAAACTAAGTATTTCATTGCAAACTCTTTGAGCCTCAACTTAGAAATATGATTTTTTGCTTAAAATCCAACTGTTCTTTTTGAAGTATAAATCCTATAAATTAAAGAAAGAAGGAAAGAATCGCAGAAGAATCTGATATATTCAAACATTTAAAAACCAGGAGTATAGAAAACTTATGGCAACAATGGAAAATATAGTTAAACAAATGAATATGAGATCTGAAATCAAAAAGAAATATTTAAATGCACTTAGCAAAAAAAAATTTTACCTAAAGCATTTCTACAAATATGGAAACAGGCAATCTTAGGAAGAGGGGATAAGATGGATTTTTTTAACTTTGCGGTTGATTTCTGAATTAATAAAACCTGATCTTTAGGACAAAATAAGTTTCCCTTATCATTCTGTTTGCATTGTATGTCTGAGAGGATTCAGAAGAGAAATAGACATTTAAATTAAGATTCAGACATCCAACTTAAGATTCAGACATTCACTCAATCTATTATTTTATCTACCAAAAAAGAGCATCAGAAATGTCATCTACCAAATAAGAGCTGCTGTTTGATGGTTGTATTAATAGGACAGTATCAAGCCATGTTTTCGATGTAAAGTACTTCATTCTCCCTGGGTGGGGAGGAAAAGCTAGCAAATAATAGGAATCATTTAGATGGTGATTTCAGGAGATATAAAAAGTCTTTTTCTTATTTTGTTTAACATTATAAAAAAGAATCCAACCCTATTTTTGCATCTTTTACCTACATTAGCAATAATAAGAATATATTTATTTTTAGAACCAAAGTATCAGAGATATATGTATGATAGTTTTTTAAATTTAAAAAAAAAATCAAAATAGTAACTTTATTGAACAGAGCTGGTCATGCATGAAAGGACAGTTCGGAATTTAAGAAGTGTTATAAATCAAATTGCTTTTCACACTGATGCTACTACTAAAGGCCTCAGTAGAAATGTAATTTAATTATAAAATCTTTTCAAATTCATGTCTTCAAATATTTTTAACAAAATTAGAATTCTTCTTTGAAATAATGTAAAGTAAATGAAAAAAGACCCCACAAATCTGTTTTGATCTTCATTGCCTCAAATAGTAGGCCTTTTGGACACAAATAATGACTCAAGTAATGCTAACATTTCAGGCAGATCTATTTGACATCAAGGGTTGTCCCTAATATCTAAATAATTCAAATTAATTATTAGTGAAGGAACACCTGGGGTTATATTACCAAAATTGTTTTAGTTTTACAATTTTACTGCCAGGAAAAAATTTTAATCACTGTAAGCATGGGTAACATGCTTATTTTTACTCATTAATTGTGCATTTACAAGTATACCAATTTTGATCCTTTTTGCAAAGTTATCTTTTATAAAAGAGAAGTCAATTAACATTAGAGATTCATTCCTATTTGTTGATGTTCAGTCTGCATATTTTATATTACGTATTTTCCTATTTATTCTTCCTGATACCAGTATGACTCGCTGACTGTATTACAGCTGGACTGCAGATTTGTTTATTCTACCACAGTTGCTTTTATAAAGCTAGCACATCATACTTTATATGCATGGATAATATAATCTATGATCTATGCTTACTGATTTTTTAAAAAAAGAATTCCCAAATGTCTTATCAAAGATATTCTATTAAGAAGCAAGTTATGCTACAATGGCATGACATAAGAGTTTTGATTTAATTACCCTGCTTCTGAAAAGACTTAATTTAATTTAGTGATACTAAATAGTTTAGGGGATTAATATTAGCTATACATTCTACATTTCTGAATTTAAATGTGTCTCATATCACAGAAAGATGGAAGCTAATGTTTGAATGTAATTTGATAACCTATCTGAAATAAAAAAGTAAAGATAATGATATAGCTCCCTGTGGCAATTAAATGTTTCAGAATTTTAAAATTTTAAATTATTTTTAAATTTTTAATTATTTTTTTCTTACCACATATATTACCTAAGAACTCATACACATTACTGGTGAAGAATTGACATATACAGTAACTAAAAGAAGCATTTGAAGCCTAGGCATAAAACTTACATGCAGAGATAAAAAGGTAAATTTGTTTTGACTGATAACAGCATGAGGCTGAAGAGGAAGCCATCTACAGTGTCTTATCTCAGTGTTTCCACCATTCTTAGGTCTGTAGAAATGCTGTCTTCAATGATCCATCAATGATGTCTTCAATGATCAATTCTATTCAGTTTATCAATAAGGGCAAATTGGAGAGAGAATAACAGTTTTTTAAATTTGATTCTTATTACCTATTCTTAATCCTTTAAATTATTAGTCCAACAGGACTCCACAGGAGGTCTGAAGGAGAAAATTATGTAAAAGTGGGGGTTTTAATTTTTAGGCATAATATCCTCATAGCATAGGATGTCATAGTTCAGAAATGATATTATGTCACCATTTACTGAAGCAGAAATAGTTAATACCATTCAGAAACAGGTAGGACCATAACCAAAATGTTATCCATAAGATCTTGCATGATATGCACTAGTAAG
Source organism: Urocynchramus pylzowi (assembly GCA_013397555.1). NCBI lineage: Eukaryota > Metazoa > Chordata > Aves > Passeriformes > Fringillidae > Urocynchramus > Urocynchramus pylzowi. The sequence goes on from VZRH01003853.1 coordinate 3,293, forward strand.
TTTAGAAAACCCAGAAAAGCCTATGCCTTGTGAGACAGTTAAGACGTGGAACTTTTAATAGTAGCCTCAGCTGCATAGTACTTTTAAAATATCTACTTAATTATTGTCTAGAGTATCAACTTTGACACAGTTTTCAAAAAAAAAAAAAAAATAAAAGGAAGCAAACTCAAGAAAACCTGGACCTGATTTGTAAATTTTAACAATATATAATCTTAAAAAGAAATAAGCCTTCCTACTGGAAAGACTTATCTCAAGTTCAGAAGCTTTTTGAAGATGTACAACCAGACCTTTCTCCATTTAAAGACTATTAATGTGTCAGTTGTGAAATCTATTCACTATTGAAAATGTCAGTGCATCATTTCACTACTCAGAAGTAAAAGCTCTTTGTAAGGCTTTCCTATTATACTGAGTATTATTCATTCCAAATAACAGGGGAAGTGGGCATTAAATTGTATTATCCAGTTCAAAGTAATTGTTACAGAGGAAATAAAAAGCCATAGGAACATAGGATTTGCAATAATGGACCAGACCAGTAGTTTATCTAGCCAAATATCTTAACTTTGACAGAAACTAAGATAGAAAAAGATACTTTTTAGCAGATTATTATTGAACAATGCTGCCCACAGGAGAATTTTAATACCTTTTTCGTTCAAGTCTGGCATATACTTAAAGTTATTTATTACAATAAAATAAAAGAAATACCAAACCTCTTTCTTTTTAGTTATCAAAAGAAATGTAAGGGGATTTTTAATAGCTTTTATATATATAGCCCTCATTACTGCTTCATATGGATATTATTCTAGTATGCAGAGATTACTGCCTGGATTATAATCACATTTCATAATACATTTCTCCATATTTTATGGTCTAATTTTTAATTTCCATCTTCTTTTGCAACACTTTACAATCTATCACTGCAAAGTAGATTTTAGATGTATTGTCAGGTGCTTCATGTTGTTACTTAAATCAGAAAATATTATTCTTCCTTGGTATTTTCTAAGGTGTCAATACTAAACAGGAATGTGATTTGAGTCAGAGTTTTCTAGAAAAATACTAAATTTTCCTTCTCACTGAATACAGGGCACAAAACCATCAAGGCTGTCTCTTGAACATTGCATAGAGATGAGAAATATTCAAACTAAGTTATGGACTCAGGAGCTGGGAAAGCATTCTGAGGGAAGGAAATGAAATGGCTTGTATGGAGATACCTGACAAGGCTGTTACATGGAACAACTGCTGTATTCAAAGCACAGCTGGGTACCTAGACACTGGAGGCATCTTGAAATAATATCAATAAGTGTGAAGGCATGGATGTGTAATGGTAACTTATCACCTAAAGAGGTGAAAAGTAGTCTGGCAAAGGTAGAAAATATCATCAGAAAGCAAGAATTGCTATCTGTCACTAGCTGGTCTAACTGTAAGAACAGGAAAGTAATCTGGAAAAATAAAAATTGGTGAAAAAAAATCTATCATCATCTATTGTTAAAAAATAGAAATTTTCAGCAGCAATTGACTGCTGTCCTATAACCCTTTATGTCTCTATAATATAAAAAATATTTTTTTAAAATCCTAAATGGAGCCTTTGGCTGAGGACTCCCCATTCTCCCTATGCTTCCTAATTCCAGTTATGTTCTTAGCACAGCAATGAAATCTTGTCCAGCACAGAGCAGAATAAGAAGGAATAACTTGGTTTAAAACATCTATAAGAATGTGTACAAAGTACAAAATTGCAGACAATTTCCATTCACTCTAAGTTTGATACAGAACAGATTTTATGCAGAAATTTGAACAGCCCTGATCTTTCTTAGTTTTGTAGTCATGTCAATGTTCAGAAAATTAAATTATGTGAGATAGTGCTTCAGTGACAGAGCAAAAGAGAAAAATGCAATCTGAAGCTGGTCTTAATAACTTTAATCCTATTTCACAAGACTTTCTTAATGTGGTCATGCTGATGCATAGACACTTCTCCAGAAAATGCTTTTATTTCATATATCCACAAATAAACTTTCCTGTCAGCTGAACTTCAGGATGCAGATAAAGTCAGATAAATGTTCAATTTTTTTTAAGACTACTAAATTTGAGGCTTGATACACAAGAAAATGGCATACTTCTGTCTTCTGTACAGATGGATACATATATATTATATGAATAGTGCATAAATTGTATAAGAAAAAGGGCAAAATTAAATAATGTTTGAAAAATAACATTTTAATAATGTATAATATACCTACAAATATTTGAACTTGCCAGATCAATCAGTGCTCTCAAAAGTACATTCTGAAAAAAATGGTTGATTTTTTTCCACTTTGCTTTTCCCACCATTTTTTTTTCTTCTAGCAAACAATATTTCACATACACTTCCCACATCCACTTTTTTATTTTAAAGTGTTAATAGTATTAATATGGGTCTTAGAATTAAAGAGAAGATTTGACTACTTTGAAATAGCAAGATGAGATGGACTGAGGAAGGGAAGAGACTGCAGTTATACTTCTTTCATACATTTGACAGTAAAAGTGAATACAGTGTGTTAGACCCCTAAAGGCCTTAGCATTAGAACAATCATCATAAATCTCCTGGAAGAAACCCAGCTTTTCAATGTATTCCTAGAATTTAGGTCACTTAGAATGGGATCTAGAGAAGTTTTGTTCTTGGATCACAAAGAGTTAAACTCTTCCATGAGTTTGCCTTCATTTGGGCAGTCAAGACATTTTTTTTAATCCTGACTTAGGGCAAAATGACAAAGAAATAAGGACTAAATTTTTCAATAGAAAATCTAAATGTTTCTTTTCTGGCTTTTTCTACTCCAGCTCATTCAGTAGTGCTTTTGACTGGAATGTGTCAAACATTCCACAAAATGACAGAGATCAGAGGCATAATTGTGACAATAATGACCAAAATCACATAAGGATCTTTTGTTAATTTTCAGAATTAGACTACTTGAAACACAGGGTGAAAATCCATGAATGCATGATTGCTATCTATGGTCATTTACACGAAAAACTGGAAAAATAAAGGTAGTTTGTAGTGTGTTTGAGTTTGTTTCAGAAAAACTGTAACAAGCAGACTAAGTGTAGCAATAATTACCCTTGAATGATCACTAGCTCTCCAGAAAATTAGGTTGTGTATGCAAGAGTAAGTGTACATCAGTTTCAATAAAAAATGTGTGGTCAAAATATATTGCACCAAATAGCTTTAAATATGCAAAGGATAATTTTAGAAAAAGTTACATGGAAGCAGATTCCAGAAGAGTAAGCAATAACAAGGAAACTGGGGCACTCGGTTTCTAACCATGTTTCACTTATTTTTTTAAATGCAACAGGATGAAGGAGAGAGAAAAAAAAATCCAAACAAATTCAAAGATAAACCAGAAAGGGTAACATCTGTAAAACAAAATACACATGGCCACTAAATGAGGGAAAGTGAAGGCAAAATGAAAGAGCAGTTCATTTTTCACCCTGGTTATTAATTGTTCTGTCCAAAGTTTTAAGATGGAGATAGCATCATAGGGTGCTCCTCAAACCAAAACATTTCTTTTAGTTTTCCTTTACAACTGTTATTTTGTCACTGAAGTGACAGTGTTAAGACAAATACAAGGAATTCAGGGATAAATAATACTCTTTGAATTTAACAGAAATTTTACATTTTGCATCACTGAGAATAGAATCTTGGGCCATAGGTAAGGTAGCTACTCTTATGAATCCTTCGTAAAAAATATTGATCAACATAAATATTAATAAACTTGTTTGTAATATTACTAATCTTTTTCTCCTACCTGATGAAGATATTTCTCCTGAAAAATTTTTATAAACCTCTGGACACCTTACTCGATAATAATTTTTCCAGTATTATGATTTTTGACTACACCTTTTCAGTATTTTGTCAACTGTGAATGGCACATTGCAATAAAGGTTGTTGCTTTAAGCAGCAGACATTACAAACATGACAATGAAGCTGTGACTCAACATCTATCATTCCATTTATATTCATTGCACTTTTTATGTCACTATCTGTTACATATCACTTTGTTTCTTTATAGATCATTAGAATATTTTTAAATTTTTTTCTGATGTGTTATGTATTCCACAATAGTCCAGGAAGGTCTATTAGTCTAATAGTCTTCAGCAGGCTTATCTTTCTGCTTCTAGAAATGATTCATTAAGTATTTAACAGAGGAAAAAGTTAAAATAAACATTAAAAAGCATTCAGAATAAAATTACGTAATTACACACGTCATTCTAATCATTATTATGGGAAGGTACTGGTGCCAAAACATTTTTTTTTTGCCTGTACAATTCAATATATAGGAAAAAAAAGAGGAGATAATTGGAAAAATTAAATATGAAAGTAAGGAATTCAACAATCAGAGCTGGAAAACAAAAGCATTGGGATATAAGAACATTTTCACATAAGGAACACAGAAGGGATTTTTCTTAGCAAAGAAAAAAAAAGTGCATTATACACTTATATAAAATAATAAATGCTGTAAAAAAAAAAGTAACTGGTAATTTTAGTCTCCCTCTGAGAATCTCCTTTACTAATATCATAAAAAGAAAGGAACAATTAATTTAATTTAATTTAATTACTTCCAACAGATTCATGGAACTACTTTAACCTCATGAAGAATAGTTTTAGTTCAGAACTTATTTTTTGCAGGATTTTTCTGAGGCTGCACATTCAGTAAGTAGGAAAAAAGATGTCACTTTATACATGGATGCCTGTAATAAATAGAATGATTTTTAGTTAATACTAAAGTCAGTTTTTGGAACATATTTTAGAGTTAATTTTTTCAGTCTTATACTAATCCCTAAATACAAAGTTCAAGAGGTGTCTACATGCTGAAACAGACCCCTGCATGACCACCTAGTGTTGGTTTTGCACCTTGACCTTGAAATGCGGATACCAGCTTTTGTCAGTCACCAGTCTAGATACATCCCCTACTTTGGGGATTGCTCTAAAGTGGTACCTACTGTTTCATCTACAGATCTTCATGAACCATGTATTCTGCTTTATTAACAGGCCACAAGTGAGCATCAATGCGTGCTGTGCTGCTTGCCTTGTCCCAGACCCTGCACACTGCATGAAGCAAAGGGAGGGGAGAGTCTTCCTTACTCATAGGCAAGATAATGTGTTTATCTAGAGAAAAAAAAAAAAATAGTGAATATATTGAATATAGGGAAATATAGGGAAAATAAAATCAGGAGACAATGATATACTAAGGATTTTACAGAACAGCAAAATCTACGAAAGAATATCTTCAGTAATTATAAAACAACACTTTCTTAGAAGCCTGTAAAAGTCTGAAAAGAGTTTGTTCCCAGCAAGTAACTCATTGGAAATTGTTGAATTTAGAAGTCCTCAAGTAAAAGTTTTGTGCTTGTTGTGTCTAGCCAGCTCACTTTTACACAAAAAATTTACACACAGATCAAATTGAGTATCTGATGGATTGGGGATGTTATCATAGCTTTGCTTGTGCTTTTTATGATTGTTTTGTTTTATTCTCCTAAGTTCTACACTTTCCATGTTAGTCATTAAAAAAAGAAGAAAAAAGGAAAGGAAAATAAAATACTAAAATTGGAACGTCAACTACCCTTATATGGTTTTACTTTAAGAATTTTTTACTTATCTGAACTAGTGTCCTTGATTACAAGATGGTACCCTGCTTTACAGTTGATCAACTTAATAATAATTTGTTGTTCTCTCTTTCCTTAAACTTACAACAGAGTTTGGGGTGGTTTATGATTTTAAAAGTCATAATAATTGCAATTTTCCATCTTAGTCTCTTGCTTTTACCATCAACAAAAGTTAAGGTTATCTTTTTCATAGTCTGACTAGTGGAATAAGGAAAATTACTAGTCCTGAGGGACATGTAAATCAGCTAGAAGAATTGCTGTGAAATAAATGCTATCACACTCTTTATATAATGAAATTGGAAAGTTCAAGCTTTTCCACACCCCTAGCTTCAGTTCTACTATCAAACTTCATTGGTTTCAGCTTCATCTCAGTCACAAGACCAACCCTTAAGCAGTATTTACTAATTCCCAAACACTCAGCATCAAAGAAAAGTTACAGATGTAATTCTAAATAGCCTTGACACCCTTGTTTGCTGTCTGAATAGCTGAAATAAACAGGCAGACTGCCAAATATTTCTCCAGTGTAGTTATTTCCCTTTCAGCTATATAATTTTAATTTACATGGAAATCATTGATACTTTAAAGTGGTGCTTGTCCATCAAGTTTGTTTATTTCCTAGCTCCCTAACGTCCCTTAATATAAATCCAAGTCATTGATTGGTTGAACAAATGTAATTGGCTCAAACAAATGTTTATCAGATTGAGTGTCTCAATTCCTTCTGAACTGACTGAAGTCCATCCCATGAAGACAGACCCATTCCAGGCATAAATATATTCCATTCAGCAGTATTCCACTGATTTCACATTATACTCTTCTGAATAACATAGACTGAGTTGTGTGCAATTATATTTCATGAATGCTTTTTTATTCATTTGTCTATTCCTAGAATTGTAAGATACCGGTGTTTAAAAACAGACAGAACCTATTCAGATTGCATTGGTGAAACTGACATGTCAAATAGCTAACAGATTTAAAGTGACAGGATTTTATTGTAGTTTATTGCCCTTGGCTTTTGTGCTTTTCTTGTTTTTCCATTCTTCATTTAGATACTAGACACAGGATCAAACTGATGAAATACCCCTGAATGAGTCATTCAACACTGCTTTTGCTGTCTGCAGGGAGAAATAAGCACCTTGGGGCATAATTCATGCCACCCTAAAGTGGAGACCCATGGAATACCATATTAATTGCTCTTTTAAAGTCTTTGTCTCTCTCCATCTACAGTAGGCAAGGACCTTGTGATGACAAGCACAGATGTCTGCATTATAGGCATCTAAAAGTAGCTTATTCACTTTCTGTCTCAAATGCCTTCAGAAAGATGATGGGCATTTTCAACTCCTGCTGAATATGTAGAAGCCAAGGAGATCAAAACTTTCTGATCATTAAGATTAGATACCATCTTAAAAACATATTGAGACAGATTTTTTAATTTTCCTTTTACCTTTATCTCAGTATAGTGAAAACAAAAGAATCTAGATTCTGCAAAGGACAACAATGATTCTGTAATATTTTTAGTGGTACTGCTAGTGGTGCTGAAGACTCAGCATGGTAGTAATTGGGGGAAAAAAAAAGCAGAAAAAAGTGCACACAGTTGCCATGAACAAGGTCTTTACCTAAAGTCCTGTTGATTTTCTTTTTTCTGCAAAGTTACAGATGTGTTTATATACACAAATGTAGATTACATACTCTTACAACTTATTAAAATGCATGGTCTAGTTCCAGATACATAAAACTAGAAGTTCTCATACCTCAAACAACATATCTCTCTCTTTTTTTTTTTTTTCTCCCTAGTTTTTATTTTAGGTTATAGAAGGACAATCTTTTTAAATTCCTAACTACTAAGGGCAAGAATTTAGTAGAGGACACTCTTTCTTGTTTTCTTGTGTCAATATTTTTGGAGATTTTTTTAAATGTTCACAAAATCTAAAGTTCTTTAGAACTTTAGATAATATTATTTTTATTAATAGATAACAGGCAGTATATTATATCAAAATATCAAAAACATCTTTGAAAAGCTGCAAGATTTTAACCATCTTAGGGAATAAGACTAATATTTATTAACTCTGCCTTGTTTCTTTCAGATGTTGTTGGTCTGATTTCACTGTCAGTAATAAGAGGATAAACACAGGATGTTTCTACAAGGAGAAATAAAATCTGAACATATTTTGGCTATTCACTTCACATTTTTAAAGACAAAATTATCTCATTTAGGAAATCTTTTCTAGCACTGTACTGTGACATGCACTCTTAGTTTACCCCTACAATCCATATTTTGAGTTAATACTTTTGTTGAAGCTGCAAAGATTATGCAGTTCAGAGTCGTGTTGTTGATTCATCATATCCAAAGGCTGGAACGAAAGATAAACTGTTCTAAGAAACCCATATCTAAAATTCCACAAGTGCCAAAGTCTATCTTCTTTAATATTTAAATGGAGATATAACATAAAATATTAATGACATTCACAGACAGGAACACCTGCTTGGATGTTTGTTTTCCCTTGGTTGCAATAACCTAATCTTATCCTGCTGTGCAGGCAGGGTTCATTTTACTGAAAGGTTTGCTTACATGTACAGAGGCAGCAAGTGGAGCTGTGAATGTTGAATTATCAGATTTTATATTTCAGAATTTAGATGTCTGTAGTGGCACCTGAAAATTTGAAATAGTTGACGTTAAAATATTTAAAGTTCTCTAGGAATATACTATTTAACATTGCAGGAATCAACTCAGTCTATCCTAAATCTGTATTACAGCAATCAGCCTTATTCAAAACCTTTCATAGGCTTTCTGCTATGGCTATGCAGAGTTTTAGTACTCCCAGGAGTGGACTAATTATGCAGTAAGCCATAATTAAAGACATTTACTTCCTCTCTCTGATCATATAAATGTTTTTATGTGAGTTTAGGAAGGCCATATTAAGGAACACAGACATAAACACCATTAATTCAAAGCTTAGCTGAGGGCTTTTTCTCCCCTAACCTCTGAAGTTAGTGTTTATACACATAAATGCAAAAGACTTTGAGGTTAGACATTACAGACTAGACAGGTCTTCTACCATCAAAGTCTTTAGCTACCTTAAATAATGTGCTTCCCTTTTTGTAGACAATACTTGAAAAATAGCAGGAAGGTACTATGCATTTGTCTCAATGGTATCCATTGTCAGATGGTAACAAAATGCTTTGCAATTGATTTATACCAGTGACAACTGAAATCACAAGAATAAAAGCAAATTAATTATATTCTTTAAGTAAATAATTTTAACTATAGATCTAGTCAGAGAATGAGAAAGCAAAAATATTTTAGCAAAAAAATGATTTAGAAAAAATATTTTAGAATCAAAATTTTCCGTCTGCAGAATTAAACATTCAACTGTAGTACGTCTCCCCAGTGTTCAGCAGACTGATGCCAAGACTTACTTGCTATAGATTGACTACACTGACTTTAAATACAAAGCCTCAAGGACAAATTTCTAATTCCTCATCCAATCACAAAAATACAAAAGCTTATTCCCAGAGGTCTCTTGTTTTAAAGTGCACCATTGTGATGAGTTCTGAATGGGGTAGCTGAAGAAATTCTACATGCTCTTATAATTCGATGATATAACCGGATTTGAAAAATTAATGTTGTGGAAATTGAGCTCCATTATTATTTCTGTTAACAAAGCTAAAGTTTGTTAATAGTTTTCTGATAACCTAGAGAAGTAGGGAACTTATCTCATTTACTTCCAAGATTCAATTTGAAATTAATTCTATGGAACACCCCAGGGGTGTTTAGATTTCTTTTGCAGAAAAGGAGTTCCATCCATTCTCACCGCATCAGTTCTTCAAACTGCATTGCATAATTAACAATCTGTGAAATACATCTCCCCAAAAAGTTACAGATACCTGACTCTGAAGTGTATAAAGAACACAAACAAATCTGAAATAAGACTGTTAAAATTTCACTGCCCTCAAGAATTCAAAGACATTTAGTTAATATTTGATACATGCCCTTTTGTGATGATATGGATGTTAAGATACAGACAGTTAGTGAGAGAAAATAAAAGCAAACAAACAAAAAACAAAATTTTTTAAAAAATTATCACCCCCCCCCTCCCAATTTTTATAGGTGTTACCTTTCATATCCCTGCTTATAAAACTGAAATGTGCAGAAGTGTGGAACAACCAGGAGGAAAGATCTAATGGTTTTTAGATATACCATTATAGAGACTCTATAATATTATAATAGAGACTTGTCTCCTTGCCAAGTCTCTATTCTAAAAATTTTTAAAAATCCAAAAATTCATGTTATCTTCTTCTAAAAGCCATATTGACATTTACAGAATTTTCCTTACAGATCTCTGTAAATGAAACTAAAAATACCATAATTGCTTATTATAATAACATACATATATATCCTAGGTAAAGAAATTGAAATAAATTCTGCATGCAAAAATCTTGAAGGAATAAATTCTACGTGTTTAAAAACATGTCTCTACAGTATTCCTCAAGGTTTAAATTTTTATTCTTGATTCCATATTTTACAAGAGATTCACTGATATAGTCATTGGCAAATATTTTCTTCTTCCCTTGACTCTGTAAGTGTCACCTTCTCTTGTGCTGTACAGCAAAGTTGTAGACACAGTCAACTAATTTTTTTGATGAAAATGAAGATGTGACAAAAACTTCAGCTCTTTTGTTGTGTCCCAGATATCTAGAAAAAATAAATGTTCAGAATACTACCAGGCAGATTAAAAAAAAAAAAATCATTATTTACAGTTGTCCAGTTAAATAAAATGGAAAATTGTTATTTCTGACACCTAAAATAAACATATATTTCCAATAAAAGAAAAGAAAATCCTAACTTCCATTGAGGATATATGTGAAAACTCTCTTTCTCTCATATAGCTATCTGTTTCCTTTTCCAGTAGAAAGAAGTCAGCACTTAAAACATTTTGGTGGCCTTTTTTTGACAGAATATGGTGGTTATTATGGGCAAACTACACACTGTAAAATATCTGGACTGTCTAGAACACACTATTTTATCCTTAAGTCCAAGATATTCATGTCATCTTAATTCATGTAATTTTCTTTATTAGAATAAAGGTTGTTTTGCTGCTGTGGATGGTACTATAGCTACTTAGGATGCATTTTCTGTGTTTACCTATCTAGTGAACAACTCTGCTGCAAAAAGTTGAAAAATTCTCCTTCTTCCCCTTTGTCTGTTCCCATAAGGAATGTCTTGAACTAGGCTTTATAAATATTTTCCATTCATGTTTTCTTCAAACCTATAAAAACATAATTCATAGAACCGCAGAAAGTTTTGGGTTGGAAGGGACCTTATAGGTCATATAGTTCCAACCCCACTACCATGGATAGCTGCACTTTCCACTAGACCAGATTGCTCAAAGGCCCATCCAACCTGGACAATTCCAGGAACAGGCCACAGCTCCTCTGGGCAACCTCTTTCTGTGCCTCACCAGCCTCACAGTAAAGAATTTCCTTGTTATATCAAATCCAAACCTGCTGTCTTTCTGTTTGAAGCCATTTCTCCTCCAGCATGACAACTGCACCACACAGCTGTTGTTTATGTTGTAATTTTTTATTTGTAATTATTAATTGTTTGTATTTTATGATTAACTCTGTTTTGAAAGTTGGAGTTATCAACCAATTGGAGTGATAAGGGTTGATTTTTTAGCCACAGCCTCCTCTTCTTTTGTATATCAGAACTATGAACTTTATAGAAGGAATATTATGCCTAATTTTCATAGAAGGTACATTGCCTTGAAAGCCTCAGGTTTACAAATATTTATTCAATGCAATAATAACCAAATTAACTAATAGTTACAAAATGCTTTTCATGGATAATTAGAATTTAATTTACCTTACAATTAAAAGCAGGTGGGATCACCTCCACATTTCCTACTAATCAGAATATTTCACCACAGATAGCTGGTCATTTCAAATCAAAGCATAAGTTTCAATACTTCAATTATGTAAAAGTGTGAAATTTCTCAGAACTATTTCATTGAATAAAATGCCTCAGAATTCTGAGGTCTGTAAACTTGTCTGACTGCTAAAAAAATGTAAATGGACATACTTAAGTTTTGATTTGAGCAGTTCAAGACAGCATTAAAAAAATAATCTTTCCTCAGTGCAATCCAGAGCTAGCACAATTCTATTAACCAACAGCATCTTAAAATCAATTTTTCAGTTACATAGTTTATTGTATCTGAAAGGAAATTCCTTCAAAGCCATCACTGTTTCTATTAGGCATCCATCCAAGAACTATTTTTGTCATTCAGCAATAAACCCAGTAATGTATTCTAGAGTGTTTAGTCATGGATTTTACTGTGTATAACAAATCAGTTTTCTCTTTCTGCCTAACTCTGTAAGATTATACTTGCCATTAGAAAGTGATTCTCTTCTTTCTATTGATTTAGAATGATAATTAAAAAAAACCACATGCACAACACACCAACTTATTCTGCAAGCAGATACACATCTACATTGTTAACACAGAAATAATCAGTGTAGATCCTGCACTAGGCATGTATTTAAACAAAATTTCCCTGGGATATAGAAGTCTTTGTAATAATATCCCTTGACACATGACTATACCTTATCAGTACACTTATTGTAGATAAGTGACCTTATAATCCACTTCTCTTTTTACCAAAATCTATTCATAGATCTTTACGGAGTAAGACCAAGTTGCTAGCAAGTACAAGTTAAGCAAGAAATTGCAACTTTCACTTTGTAGGTCATTTTTAAAGAAGGTATTCTTAGACTATCTGAGTCTAAGCTCTATGACCATGCATTTTCTCACAAATAATTATAATTCATATTTATTAACCTAGAATATTAAGGCAAATGCAGATATTTTTAAAGGAAACAATATTATGAGAGTGTCATCCATCCACTAACTCCTTTTTGTACCTGTTTGGATTAAAGTAAAAGTCATTCAGGTGACATTCTGAATAAGAACAGAAAATGTTTGATGTGATACTCATTTCATTTTTATATAAGCATTTCAGAATCCAAGCATGAACCTGATGAATGCAGAGATGATCTAGAAAACAGAAAACTGAAGATATCTGTGGTCACAGCACATCAACTAATTAAACTATCCTGTATATTTCAGATCAGTAGTGCATTTTAAATTAATAATTACATTTAAGATGTGTAGTTCTTTGAGATTATTATGGGAAGCACTGCTGATTAAATGTCATAGCACAGCTGAAGAACCAAATTATGCCATTAGACACTCCATCCTGTTTAAAAAAAAAAAAAAAAAGATCCTGTCTGTGTAGCATGACAACTACCTTCAACAAGATATCCAAAAAGGGCTTCCTAAAACTCACAGCACACACAGGAGATGTGTTACTTATTCTAGGCATTCCAAGTCTTTATTTCACCATCTGCTATACTGTGCCTGAGTTTAATAAGAATTTTGCAGCTTGTTAAGTCCTATAATCCTGAGAAGTTGCTTATATAAAGATTAACCTTTAAAATAAGCAATATGGAAAGGAAAGTGGCAGAAATTTGATAAAGGAAGGGAGAAGAAAGTGGCTACATTTTTTTTGCTTATCAATGTCTTAGTTCAAAGTTTCCATGAACAGAGAAGAAAGATCTTAACTGGAAAGAATTCAACAAAAATTAGGTGATTTTACTGTAAATTGAGATAACAGATAGATATTGTGCTTCATCTTATCTTTAGCCATCTGGGTTTGACAACTCTAAGACAATGATTTTAGGCATTACAATTGTATTTTTTTTTTAAATAAAGATTTCATTAGTATCTAAAACCTCAGCCAAGGAAATCTATTAACTGTAAAATACAGGAGGGTCAGCAAGAGCACTGGACTGGCAGTCAATATCAATTCCTACTTGTTAGCTTACTTCATTTGTCTCTGGGATTTCTCTATTTAGTTCTCTTCCAAATAAAGCTCTAAAGAGTTAGCTAGCCTTCTGAGGACAGCTGTGACATAGTCAGGGCCATTTTACCTCAGTGCCAGTGAGGTTTCTGGCCTCTTTATTTATATTTTTTAATTAACTGTGTAAAACCATTCTAAAATGTCTTGCTAATGTAGTTGAGAGACTGAAACAGAAAAGGAAAACTGAAAAGCTTAACCTAACATTGAAGTAACTTATCCTTTGATTTTTTTCATATTAAATGAGATAATATTTATTTCTAATTTAATGAAATAAAATAATCTCTTTGATTTACATTTGTCATCCAATGATTAAGAGTCTGTGTGACATAAGCAACACTGGTTCTCCCTGTTCTGGGAGACTAGGAAGCTACACTACTGAAGTGCCATTTGTGTAGGTTTAGGACTACTCAGGAGTCAGAGAAGGATTCTTCAACTAAGCAGACGTGGTATGGTATATCAGTATTGTGGAGGGGAGTATCCCACAGCAGATGTAAACCAGAATTTTGTGGCAATCACTGCCTCCCAAATCTCTCCCTCCAGGTAATTTAGATTTAATGGATGTCCCCATGTAAAAACAACTGCAAATTTGTTCTGTTCAATTTATCAAACTGGTAAAAGATATTTTATTTCCTCTTGTCCTTCCTCCCCCATAAATTTGAATTTTTAATGTTGAACCTAATGGGCTGAAGACTCTTTTTTTATCATTATTTTCTTCTTTTAGTGGGTTCTGCTAGCATAAATTATATGATGAATACTCTAGGAAATTCCCTTGTCAAATCAGAGTGAGACCCATATTTGAATAAAATAATTCATTTGCATTGAACTTTACACTAAGAACAAGAAAGAAGATAAAATCATTACTGCTGTGAATCTGTAGAAAACCTGTCTGTGGAGAGAGACAATACAAAGAACAGGATGTTGACCCCATGCTCACCAGGGAATCCATAGCTAAAAGCAAAATCAGCAGTAAATCAAACAGGAGAGTGGTTATTAAAAAGGGCAGGAGAAAATTCTGGCACCCATACGTCATTACTGGAAAAATTCATTCAAGGGCTTAAATGTGTCCTGCAGTTTCCAAAGCTTTTCCTGTGAGAAGTCACAGCAGCATGCCAGCACACTGAGCAGAAAGGAGTGAGTGCATTACATATGGTCAGAAAAAAGACAAATCAAACTGAAAATTCAAGAGAGCACAGCAGGATGCACGCGCCAGATTGCTCAGGGAATAAACAGTTATTTTAAGCAATGCTGAATGGTTCCAACATTTGGCAGGTGTATTTGCTGTGGCACATCTGCTTTTTGTTAACAAAACTGTGTTTGTAAAAGAATCCAGAGGAACTTTATGCCCATATATCATAAAATCTTACATTTTTATAGCTCCTGATATAGTCTCAGGAGAGGACACTTTGAAAAGCAGTAGACAGAGTGGTCATCTTATATGGGAAATTCAAGTGAAGGCAAAACTTCAATGTAAGTTTTACCACTGACGAAACTTACAGCACACAAATCTCAGGGAATAAAGGTTTAATAATGTAATATAATTTAAGTATACTTTGGTACTGTGCCCAGATAGATTGACTTCTTTGTGTCCTTTCACTAGAAAATCTTGGCTTATCTTCAAATCCAAAAAAAAAAAAAAAAGAAAGGGCATTTTCGTTTTAATACCCAGTTTTTTAAAGAATTTCAGTGTCACAAAAATATTGAAAAAATTACATCTGTTTCAAGTCTCCCCCCACCTTTTTTTCCAATACTGTGACTGAGGGCATAACCATAATGAATAAATTTTGAACTTGGTCATAAGATCTAATGAATTTTTGGACTGATTTGTCCTTGAGAAAAGGACTGAAACTTAGGATATTTTCACGCAGGTAAAAACTATAACCACAGAATATGCCAAGTTGGAAGGGGCCCACAAGGATCATCAAGCTTAACTCCTGCCCCCACACAGGACCATCCCCAAGATTCACTTCTTGAACTCTGTCAGGCTTGCTGCTGTGACCCTTCCCTGGGCAGCCTGTTCCAGTGCCCAAGCACCCTCTGGGGGAAAAAATTTTTTCTTGTATCCACCCTTAACCTCCCCTGATACAACCTCAGGCCATGCACTGGGGTCCTGTCACTGGTCAGCACAGAGAAGAAATCAATGTCTGTCCCTCCTCTTCCCCTCATAAGGGAGTTGTAGACTGTGATGAGGTCTCCCCTGTGTTGTACAGATTTCCACTTTCTTCCAAATGCAATATGGGTGCTATTAGGAAAAAACCAAACCAAACCAAACCAAACCAAAACAAACCGACCAACCTAACACACAAACCCCCCAAAAAACAAAACAAAACAAAAAACCTCCCACAACATTTCAGCATTAATTTGTTATGATTGAGTGATTTATTATGTTGCCTACACAACAACTGAGATCCCATTCAGGCTTTATATAAGGTGTAGAAGGAAGCTTGAGTACTCTAATTAAGTCAAGAAAAATAGATTTAGAGATTATGTCATGGTAAACAATACTGACATGTACTGACTCTATCATATGTACTAGCTGAGCTTTGATTAAAAAATAAAAGCAATTGTATCTTCATGACATTTGGAAAAAGAAGAACTTGGGAAGAAAAATCAGGTAATGTATAGGATCCCCATTAATTCCTAATTAATGCTGCTTCTTTGAAATTGGGATGCAACATCACCATCTCTCTTCAAAAAAAATTATGGTCTCACAATTTTCTGTGTCTTTTCTGATCTCTGCTTGCAACACCTATTCTTCACAAATGGCATTAAAATATATTGTCAGTCTAATTAGAACAAATTTACTTATAGTATGTCAGGTTGAATTTCATTATATCTGCTGTTTCTGAATTTTCTGTAGTTCACATTTGAGAAAGCAAGTAATGTCTGTGGCTCTTCAGGAAGTTCCAGTACAAAGTTTAATAACTAAGAATTATGGGCCAGCTAGATGTAAAAAGAGGAAAACGTGCTTTTTGAAAACTATGAAGAAAGAAACATAGAGTGAGTTTTTAACTGAGACAAAACGTGGTTTCTCTATTTGTAGCAATTCCCTAATCACCCTACAGAATAACTTTTTACTTCTTGGCAAATTACAAAGGATCTCCCCATTTAAGAGGTAGCAGTCCAGAAAAAGTGTTTTGAAAATAGATTTTATTCCAAATGCCAGGTGATAGGAAAAAAAAAAATATCTAAACTAGCTTTAAACTTTATTTTTAAAATAGTAAATTTTGAGAAGTAGGTTATTCAGTTTAAATGTTTATTTATTAAATTGATACATAGCACTTTAACACTTAGAGGATTCATACCACAAGGATTCATACCAAAATATGCCCCACAAGCAGGGTGTATTTTTCTCAGGAAAATAGGTAGATACAATGCAAAGTGTCAGACGGAGTAGATGACCAGTAATCTTATGGTATATTTTAATGAGTTATTTTCCTGACTACAATGAAATTTTAAAATTAAATGCAAAAAAATATTATTTTGCTAATTGTCCATTTAGGCTTAGGCTTAGACTTTGATGAAAGCACAGGACAGTGAAGAAATTTAAAAAAGAAGAAAAGCAAGGATTTCATTTAAGCAACTCACTGGCTCCTTTCTTGTGGCAACACCACCTATCTGGCCTGAAGGCTTTTTAGCCATGGAGATTTCCACACTTCAGGATGACATGACCCAAGTTCCTTATTTTTCAGGAGTAACACAAAATTTCATCTTTTGGATGAATTGGATAAAGGCAATAGCCTTCATAAGGAAAATCTTACAGTAAGTAGATTTTTAATTTTATGGGATATTTTGTCCTAAAATTTCTATTAAAACAATATGCTATAATCTGATTTGTAGTGCCACTGCTTTATCAGATCTTTTTTATCTGATCTGTGAATGTCTTACAAAATCAATCCATCATGGAAGTGTGCACTAGCTGTCCACAAGCTATATCAGTAGAGCAATAACATAACAGTATTATTATTATTATTTGTCACAGAGCATTGGCTGGCAAATACATAAACATGACTATAGATGACTAAAGGATACTACAATAAATGAAAGTCACTCTGGAAAATATATAGAGAGAGCAGTAGTAGAATAGTTTAAGAATATCCATCAGAAGCTGTTTCCATTTAGAAATACCTCTCTGAAAAAAACCTACATGACAATTTAAACAATTATACTTTCCCTTTACATTGGCCTGTACTCTTCTTGTATAGCATCTATGGAGATTTGCTTTCCAACAGAGACACTAAAAAGAATCTAAAATTAGGCAGTAAACATAATAATTTGTCAATATATTTAGAATGTATCAAAAGGGATATTTTCATTTAATTTATTTGACTTTGCCTAGGTCCAATCTGACTAAAAACTAATATCACTACATATATTTATATTTAAAATATCAAAGCTACAGAAATGTTGACTTGAACATTCTGAGTGAAAATGCCAAGTTATTAGTTTCTAGATGGAACATCATCTTTTGCATAAGAAGCCTCTGAACTCCTACAACTGCAGAGCTATACTGAATGAACCATATGCTTATCTTATATAATCACAGTAGCATTCAGATGCTATTCTTGTGAAAGGATTTGGTTCTTACAAGGACACATATATAAGTAATACCAGCAGTGAGGCGTGCCTCTCCCCAGCTAGAACTCTTTATTATGAAAACACATGAGACTTTCTGTGCAGTTTTGACCGTGAGGCCATCAGACCAAAGTGGGGCCATCTGCACCTCATTTTTCCTACCTTAACCTTTACAGTAATTTAAATTTAAAAATTAAAATTTTCAACTCTTGTATGTAAAATTTATGACATTTTAAATAATGGAACTAGTTGTCATTTTTTGAGGGCTTTTTTTGCTGTACCTTTGATTCAATATACAGGCGCCACTGTATAGGAATGTACATTATGCATAGATGCACAGAGAGAGATAAAATGTTTATTCACAGTGGTTTTCACAGTAATTAAATTTTTGACACTTCATTAAGTGTCAAAAGATATTGAAAACAGAATAAACTTTGTTGATAAATGACTTGACATCTGGAAGTTTTATTCACTTAGGTGTGAAATGTATAATGTTGTACCTTGCTGAATGGTCTGTCTTCGTTGGCCATCCTGAAGCATATACCAAGCAGAGAACTTTTTTCTCTGTTCCATGAGCATAAATAAAGTTATCTTCCTTTTCATAATTTATAGAAGTTGAGTGATTCCAGCTTCTGTTTTGACAATCTCAGTAAATTTTTCTTGTGATGTCACTTGGAGTTGCATATATAATAAGATTCAGAAGCTGTGACTATAGGTTCTAGAATTTTGATGTGTGACTGTGAGCAGAAATTGCTCATATTTATATCTCCATTTTCAATTCTGACCTCATAGAGGCTGTGTAAAATTTGAGGAAGGATTCCTATGGTTGTTTTCACATTGAAATAGAATCTTAAGTATGCTTTCCTCATATATATGTGTGTGTGTGTATATAT
>VZRH01003853.1:22395-65799 GCA_013397555.1 Urocynchramus pylzowi
TATATATATATATATGTTAATATATACAAATAATAAATGTGTATTAAATATCTTGAATTTTTTCTATATTTATATATGCACCAAACCTGATCAACTTTTCTTCTCTTTGTTTATAAAAATTGACTAATGATGTTTCAAAGGTCTATTCACCTGAGGTAAACACTGATAGTTCTTAAGTGCTCCTTTTGCTTTGTTCTATTTGTTTTGTTCTGTTTATTTTGTTATATTTGTTTTGTTCTATTTGTTTTTTTCCTCCTTCCTCCATCCCAGGGATGAATATATGTTTTATAAATTCTTTCATTTTAGGGTTTGACTTCACTATTCTAGTGAGCAAACTGCAAATTCTAAAACTACAATCTGCTTTGTTGAGCACATAGCTAGTTTTCTTGGAGATTTCAGATTAGAGGTGACTTTGGGTTTGAAGACCCCCAAAATTTAAGAGGCAGGAACCTGATCAAGCAAATGGAGGCAATTTCAAGTATAAAAAATTTAGCTTTAGAATTAATGTAGCATTGAAGGAGATCCCAATTTGCCCTGAATACAACTGAGAAACCATGAAGATGCAATTCCAGGAGTGTCAGAAAACCTTTCAGAGAAGAGGCACCAGAAAGTAGAATGAAAAAAAGATATAGAAAATAAAAGCTCAGAAAGTAATGGTAGGAAATTTTTACACATTTTCTTAACAGGTTAAGCAATGGAAACAAGAATGGATTTAGAAACCGGAGTCAAGTCGATGGAAAGTAGTAGACAAAATCCCACAGGATTTTGAGCATCTGTAACCTTCAGATATTTCCATTATACCCAAGAGAATAGCAAATCCTGATTCTTCAAGACTTGATAGCACATTGTATCAGATCTGGGCAGATTTCCATTGGCATTTTGAAACAACAGCAGCAAGTGTTATGAGCAGGAAAATTTTTGTACCCTTGAGACCCTGAAGTATTTATACCTCATCTACATATAGCACAGAGTAAAAGACTGTTTTTCAAGAAGTCCTCACACAAGGTGATAAGGGGAAATTGAGAAATATTGGGTAGAGAAATGGAAAAAATAACACGTGAGGATCATTTAGTTTTATTTATTTATTCTGCTTTACTTTTTGGATATGTGGGGTAAGAGTTGAGGTTCTATGTTCCTCTTAAACTCTTCTTAAATTCTATTCTCTTATGTTTCTGGAAGAGATTTTAACTTTTTTGTTTGCTTGGGGTTTTTTTGAAACTTTTATTTTCCACTAAGCTGACTAAGTAAATTATCAAGTGCCTAAACCTTTTCTCCTTGAAATTTGATGACCTCCTTAGGAACACTTGCACATGAATTTATGGTTTTCCCTTACTTTTTCAGTGTTGGAATCCAAACATTCAAGAATGCATGAAGTGTTTTGGAAAAGCTGGTTTTGAAGCTGTTGTCTAAAAACTGATTCCATCTACATCTGAGAGCTGGGAATCATTTTTGCTTTCCTCAATGTTCCTTAACAAATTTTTTTTTTTTCATGAATATGGAAAAACAAATTTCAGGTGTTTTACTGAGGAAAACAAAGGTTTAGCAAGGTTTGACAGTTCAACAACATCACTTGCATCATGTTTAAACTTTGCAATGATAGAGGATCATGGGGCTGTGTGTTCATTATAATTCCTGATGAATTTTATGTAGAGACATAAAAGTATGTGGATGCGGGTGAATGTGCATGTTGAATTTACCTATTTATGTATTGACATATATTATGGTATGGCTTCTTCATAGCCTTTAAGTTCCTAAACAGCTGTACTTGGATGTGATTGTGAACAGCATATCCATTTTTCTATATGTAAATTACAATTTGTGCATGTGTGTGTGAGTGTGTATGTGAGTGTGTGTGTGTGTGTGTGAGTGTGTGTGTGTGTTTATAAGTGTAAAATTACCAAATAAGACATGGAAAATGAAAAACGCTTTTCTTGTTCCCTTATTATAGCACATTCATTTGACATACCAAGTGCTATCAATCTGTTGTTTTGGTCTTTGTTTGGGTTCTTGTATAACAGCTTGATTAATATTTAACATATTGATCATCACAAGCATCAGAATGCTCTGCAAGTGACTCTCACTGAATTCAGTTATTTAGTGCAATTTCTATTTAAATAATTCTGGTTTATTTTGAGCAAGATTACGCTCACAAAACTTTTCTGAAAAAAGCCTGTGATATATTTTTTCTTAAAAATTAGTAACCTGTCACAGCTGTGACACAAAATAACACAATTCACACACGATGTCCTAGCATCCGAACAGGAACAGGAAAAGAGCACTTTATTTTTCAGACCTCAACATTTATAGAATTCCAAAAGTGACAGTGGATTGGAGGATGACATTGCCACCTTTCCAACCACACTGGTCAGACTAACAGTCCATCAAAATTCTCCTCCTATACAGAAGAATGTAAACAATCATTATTTACATGAAAGTGTGTGATAAACTCCATTACAAGAATGTAAACATCAGAAAACCTTAAAAATCTCAAAATGTCAGAATCCAAGACATTCCTCTTCATGCCCCAAACCCCGGGCAGGGGTCTGGGCGGCCCTGGCAGGAGGCCAAAAACACTTGGGGCTTTGATTTCAGCCCATGGGACAAATTACCAACCTTATATGAGGAATCACAAGTCACAAAAGTTTAGACAGCACAGTAGCAGTAGTTAGAGGGTGAAAGGAAAAAATTTGGGATTTGGTACAGGGGGGTCTAAAATCCTAAGATGGAGGGACTGGGGCGTGCCCTGTCCTTCTTCCTTCTTCTTCCTGACATCCATCTTTTAGGTGATGTTGGCATTCTTAGATTGGTTTAGAGTAGAAAGTCACTGTCTAACACAGGTGTTAGGGATTGGTACACAATTGTAAATATCTAATAGGTAGTTCATAGTATAAAAGACAGCACCAGCCCCGTGGGAAGGCAGTGCGCCTTGGACTGACCTGCTGAACAGAGCTCGGCGGGTCAGACAGAAAATATTTTAGATAAGAAATAATAAACATCACTGAGAACATGAGCAGAAGACTCCTGACTCCTCCTTGGACAGCTGGGTTGGGAAAAGCGGCTTCCACCAACACCTGGGGTCATCTCAGAGAGCAGAGAAGACCCCGACATCAAAAGACCAGGACAACAGTAACCTTTCACAGATTTTCTGATGAAGTTACTCTCTGACTATATATATATATTTAACATATAATTTATTTCTTAAAACAGGAATTCTAGTAGTTCTATTAACAAGTCTAATTTTTCTAAGAATTCTAGAAATAAAAGGGCAAACAAAACTGGCATCAAGAGATTAAATTTTCTGCACGAGCAGAACTCTGGCTCAGCATAAATAATAAAAAATGTTTTTATCCTTCATATTGTTCTTACCTGCACATAGACTGTGCAGGCAGAGTTATTTTGCTGCATCTTTATTTAGGTCAATTTAGTAGTGAAATTACTTTTTTTTTTGCAAATTATTGAAATAAGTAGAACTATATTGGCCATTTGAGATGCATGCAAATGCCTCTTAGTAGCTGGTGTTACTTTGATTTGTGTCCCTTTCACTTGTGTAATTTCTTAGTATAAATTCATCCTGCTTGAGTACACTGTGCAGGACAAGAGTTAAAAATGAGTATAAGCATGATGGAGGACAACTGATTTTTTCTTGTAACTGACAGGTTTTCACTGCATATGTATGTTTTAATATAACTCAATGTCCCTTTCCTAAGCAGTGCTACAGCTGCCCTTATGAATTCTATGAATAGTATTAAAATTAAAACATTGTTACAATCACTGATAAGAAAATCTCTCCTAAAACTCTGTCAAAATGAATGTTATTTTTAAAAGGTTCATTCTGAATGGAAGTGGCCAATAATTTACTAATAAATTATATTTATTAATAAATTGGACTAAAACAAAGGTGGTTTTGCATGTGAAATTGGAACCAATATTCTTGCTATCTTACATGGAATATATATATGCATTAGCTTGTTAAATCAATTACTTATGACAAATAATATTTAAATTATTAGCTGTCATAGATTTCTATAGGACATCTAGTTTTTTTTTTTTTTTCTTCACTGGAACCTTCTCGCACATAAAACATAGAAATTCATTTTCTCACATGTATTATATTTAATTAAGAGAAGAGAAAAAGTACGCTGTATCATGAAAATGAATAAATTTTCATGATAAAAAATTGCATCTATAATGCATGTGTCTCCAGGTCTGAGGTTCAAACCTTAGACTAATATAGTACTTTTTAGAAGTAACCAAATAGCTCATTAAGGGTCAGTGGCTCCTATGTT
The DNA here is from genome assembly GCA_013397555.1 of Urocynchramus pylzowi. Classification (NCBI taxonomy): domain Eukaryota; kingdom Metazoa; phylum Chordata; class Aves; order Passeriformes; family Fringillidae; genus Urocynchramus; species Urocynchramus pylzowi. The sequence continues at coordinate 26,682 of VZRH01003853.1, forward strand.
AACTACTTCCTGGGACAGAAAGACTGAGTAAGAATTAATTTATTAACCTGTGTGAAAATTCCTTACAGCTTTAGTAGCTTCTTCATTGGATCTCATCTCAGAATCATGTACAAGGTACTACACTCAGAAAAGAAAAAAGTGGTGGCTCCTTTTCTAGTGTCACTTGATTCATCTGTCTTTTGGATGTGAACTTTGGTGAAGAGATTAAAATGATAGTATCTTCATAGAATAAAGCTTTCACCTAACTTGTGTAGGAATGGTGGAACTTTTAAAAGAAGCTTTTGAATTAACTGAATCATGTAAATGAAAAAGGTAGATCATAAGAATTTTGCTTACATTTTTAATGTTCTTGAATGCAATCATAATTAAAGGGTTATAGATGAAAAATAATTTTAAACATACAATTTCCAAAATGTTTTTTTTTTTGGTTTTTTTTTTTAATCAAGTTGACCTGAGATGATTGCATAAAGCATTTCTCATTTTTCCTTGGACACGAAGTTTGGATTTTTAGATCATTGTATGATGATTCTACACTGAATACTACTGTATTGACAGGTCATCAGTTCTTTCCTACTTAAAAGTAGATCTTTTTATGAACATAATCTTTTCTATATATTGAACATTTTAACGAGGACTAGAACCTAATTATCCAGATCATAGTTATAACATTTTAAAATTTTACAGGATGATAAAAATATACACATATAGAATACATATCTAGATTAGATTTTTCTGTTAAATATTTACTTTCTTTCCACTTATTTTGTATTTAATCAACTTCAGTGGGTTGAGATATCACATACTAAATTTACATATTACTATTGTAAAATAAAAAAAAAAAAAAAACAATGGCCATTTGATAGGATTCCTCATAGGTTGTCACTAGTAAAAAAGTTCCACTAAAGTTCCATTGAAACACACATTACACACTGTTAAAAAAAGGCAGGAAATGCCATCTCTTAACTTTGCTAATCAATAGGAAAGATTGTCGTTTGATGATCAATCAATGTCAATTGATGATCAGTCAAGATGACAATTTTCATGCATTTGAGTGCTGAGAAGTAAAAAAAAAAAGACAAATAAAAGTTAAACAGCTCTTAAATATTCTTTCTATAGCTTCTAGAACAAATTTTAAGTTATTTACATGCAGAAAGTGCAATATAGAGCTAATTGAAAATAGTGTGGCACTCAAGAGATTCTCAGTTACATCTGTCTGACCATCACACTTGCAGAGTTACTCTACATGTGTAGTCTTATATATTTCCTTTGTTCCTTTCCTATTACTTATGACACCATATCCTTATTACAATATAAAATAGCACCTGCCTTCTTCTAAAAGGTCTGGAAGAAAAACAATGCCTCAGATCGTTTCTCAGAAGGTAATTCCATTGAATATAGCAATATTGAGTATGGTCCATATTGCTTGGTCAAAATTTTAATTTATGGGTAAGATGAGGAACACTATCATCTAGTGACCATGATTTTCATTCCAGGGTTTTTGTAATTAAGACACATCTTTTGATAAAACACCTGGAACTTAAATACAGGGGTTTATTCTTCCATTTGCAAATCAAAACCTGTGTTCCATTCCCAAGGAAGATATAAGAATTAATATTTGCAGAGAGATTCTTGTACATCAGATCCTATTTTGGTAAGAAATGGCAACTATACCATTTGATTTTTTTAAAGTGTTTTGCTTTTCTCCTCACAATTTAAAAATTGATACTTTTCCTTTTTATTTATTACAGATTGAAAACAAATTAAAGTCTCTGGTGTACCATGGATGTAAGCTGTACAGAATTGAAACGTGCAGCAAAGCCATCAGAAAATAGAATCTTCCTTCCCAATAGCTCTATTATTCCAATATGTAGTTCAGGTCATAACTGGTTGAGGCTCTGGAAGTATTTTCAGGTTGTAAGTAATATAGGACCGATAATATCAGATTCTAATAAATAAACCATTGACATTTTGAGTGCAAGTTCTAGTGATACAAAGAGCTACCATTACATAATAAACACCTCTTGTTTTATTGTAAAGCTGGGAACTTTTTCTTCATTGTAACATATACTACAAGTTTTATTTCTATTATGCCTAATAAATGAAGTGAAACAACAAGGAAATGTTTTAAATTAAGTGTATTATAGGGATAAAAATAAAGAAGATTAACTAAGAAGAAAAATCAGTATGATATCTTCCATGTGAAGTCGATTCATTCAGAAACAGAGTAGAAACTTGAGAGGCACTGACTGTAGAAAACTCAAAGGTATTTTCTGTTCCCCAGGATGTAATCTCTCTCCTTCCTTCCCAAGGAAAACAAACAAACAAAACCTTCAGTTATGATGCTGAACTAAAACAGCATTTGAATTCACTAGCGTTCCATAAATAATCTAATATCACTTGCAACAAAGCAGTTGACACAGCTGTGTCTGTCACAACTGCCATGAATTTTGACAGGATTTCTACACACAGATTGCTCTCTGCGTTGAGGGTCTAATATTAGTAAACTGCAACTTGCTTATTTTAATTATATTTTTTTCAAATTATGTTTTTCCATGTTTCTCAATCTTGTTTCTCCATTTTCTTTTGCAATACCAGTTTCTATGGAAACTGCAATGACAAGAACATGAATAGAGTTTAATGATGTCAACTAGGGCTGCCTGAAACCATTGTATGTATGAGATCAAAATGTATGTTATGATATGTGCAATATTTTTCTTTGCTAAGTAATATCAGTGCCTGCATCTTCGAGTTAACTTACAGGATGGTCTTAATATACAGCTGACAACATTCCATATATCACAGGTTGTAAGCTGCAGATATCTGTTACTGGACAATCAAAGCCCATATGCTGGGAATTGTCTTAATACTACATTATGCTGCAGCTGCTGCAGAACCAACTTTGCAATACTCAGTCACTTCTGAAAGAGCTGCCTGCACAATAAAATTTTTCCTTCTCAGATCTGGTATTACAGAGGGGTTACTCCCATCACTGATGGGCTCAGCCTTAACCAGTGTAGATCCATCTTGGAGCCCTCAGGCACTGGCTCTGCCAGATATGGGTGAAGCTTCTGGCAGCTCCTCACAAAAGCCATCCCTGTAATCCCCTCCTGCAACAGAACCTTGCCCCACCACCCCAATGCACTAAGGTAAATGAAAATCACAGCTTATTCCAGAAAGTGTTTTTTTTTTTAATCTAGATACATGTGAAGTATTGTGCAATGTTCAAAAGTGTTACAACCTATAAAAAGATAAATAAAATTAAAATGTTAATAAGGGCCTTGATTAATAAGAAGAAACTTTGTAACTTCTTTTTTTTTTATCACATCCATAATGAGCATGGACCACTACAAAGAAACTGTTAAAATACTATTTGGAATTTTGTATTATTGAGATATTTGTGGGTTTGCTTTTTCAAGATTTCTAGCCTCCTGGGTATATTTAGAAATGTTTTCCATCTGTTTTTAAATGGCAATAATCCAGTTTCAAACTTGTTATCAAAAACATTTTCTCATAATCCCTCAAATCCTTAGTTATTTTTTATCTTTAGAAAGAACCAGAGGGAAAAAAAAAAGAAAGCAAGAAAAAAAAAACAGGAGCTGAAAACCCATGGAGAGTAAAAGAAGAGATCTCATGGGCTGCTATGATTAGCAAACTTGTGTTAGAAGATTTCACTCATCTAACAGCAGAAATTTTGTCTTAATTTCAGCCAAAAAAATTCTACCAAATTTGTATGACTATTTTTCCTGTCCCAACTTTTGTTCTTCAATTTAAATATTTGTTTACTTTGCTTGTTTCTCAACATATATGTAAAGGGAATAAACCATATTAATTTCAACTTTTTATTTTGCAAAGTTAACTGAGTCAGAAGCTTTTATTATATTCATTTTAATGGATTGAAATTTGTTGTCTAATAATCTTAAAGGACTGACTTTGCATTTGCTTGATTAGAATTCTACTTGAGCATGGTTTTCCAGAACTGTACACAGTATTCTGCAAAGGCTTTACCAATGTTTTGTAAAATTATATTGATACTTTCCTGTATCCTGGCCACAAATATGATCTCTTTCCGTATTTTTCACTGGTTTTCATTCTTTTCTGTGAAATGATCAATAATTTCCACATATTTCTTCCTTGCTATGCTTTGTCATTTAGGAAGGGACAATTAAATGCTGTGATATTTCCATGTAGTCTTTGGTCTTCCTGTATGCCATTGATACCTCCCGACATGACAAAGGGTCATTTTCTATTAGGTCAATATGATGGTGTTATTTCACCCTCTTCAGCATTGGGATACAAATTTTAAAACATGTACACTCTTATAACAAAAACTTAATAAATATGCACATATAACTAATGTTTTTTCATACTTCAGCTTTCCCAGAGTGATATAACTGAGCATATGCCCTTTCCCAAGGCTGTCTTTTAAACTGTCTTTATCTTTGTTTACATAATTCTATATGCTAAGATATATGGTGGGAGAGAAACAATTCTGAGAGGTAAAAATATTATTTCTTTTTGCCTTCCAAGACTCTATATTAGGCCTCTATGTTAGTCTATATTAGGACTCTATATATTAGGCCTCTATATTAGGCCTTTTGCCATACATTATGGCAAAAGTTCACAACCTTCTTCTCTCTTTAAAAATTCTCTTTAAATCCTTTTCATTTGGGAAGCGATCCCAGTTGGTCACTCAATCACTGAAAATGACAGCTCTATAAAGACAAAAGTTTTACAGAAATAATATGAAGCAAAAAATCCTTCACATAAATTTTATAACTATAAAAATATAGTTATATTATTTTATATTTGATTAATTGTTTATGAAATAATTTCAAGAATAACAACAAAAATTATGTTTGCATGTATATTTACCTTTATTATATCTATATTTTAGAATGATGTGTGAAGAATTGGACAAACACATGCAATAAGATTTGAACTGAGTGATTGCACATGACTAGTACGCGTTAAAGTCAAATTTATCAAATACATGCTGTCTATCTAGTAAAGAAAGCTCCTCTTGAGACTGCAGTTTGAGATCCAGTATTACACAAAGTGCAGCAAAAAATAGCATGACATTATGTTGAATGTGGCCACTGTTTCTTAAGGACCAAATGTTCTATTGGAAGCACAGTAAACAGAGGAATATGAGAGCAATTTTTTTTTTTTTTTTTTTAAGAATCAATTTGTAAAGGGCTCCTCACACAATAATAATCTGCCCTCATTTTGTGGACAAGTGTAATGACTCCTAAATCTGCAAAAGGATGGGATTAACAGATGCTGACTGAACACAGTCCTCCCTGCTAAAAATAGCTGAAGGAACTTTGAATGTTCTAGCAACTGTTGTTGATAGGGGAGTTAGCACAACTTGCTTTCCACTTAGAATGATTTCTTAGGCAAGCAAAATATACTTGCAAGAGACTTTTGTTCATGAATTACTGTTCTGGTCTTCTCACTAGATGAAAATGCAGATCAATAAGTATATAAATGCAACAGAGCACAATTATACAAAATTAAATTGAAAAAACTTTTGAAATGCTGAAATTGTCTTGCTCAAACTTAGTTTGATATTCAGTGCCACTGATAAAGAACTACCTGCTTTGTGAGGCAGGAGCATGTGGTGGTTCTTCACCCTACAAGAGTGATTACCTGGCAACTAAACCTAACTTAGTAAATGGAACAGACATATTGCACATGGAGACTTCCCAGATCACTTCACTCTGCAATGACACACTGAGGAGGATAAAGGAGTTCCAGGGGAAATATTGCCTATTGCTATTAATACATCAGCTATCTGGCCACATCTCTCGCATATAGCTCTCATTTGTCTTTTTACAGTGGAAGATGAATTCAGGTAAGAATTTTTATAGATAGGAAAGAAAGTGAAAATTTCTGCTTTCTGTGGGTTTGTAGGCCTGCAGATGAACAGAGGGATGGTGGGGATTGGGATTTAACTGGAAGCCACAGATTTTAGCAAGATTATATTCAGACAGGACTGACAAACTTGAAAACCTATCTTACTGTTCTAAATTTGAAAAACAAGTTTTGGCAAGTCAGACTAGATGAGGAATCATCCAAAGTGCACACTTTAGTACACTCTGGGGCAGATATATTTTTTCCCATCTGCCTTTTGAAAGAAGTGAAGAATTGAGGTTTATGATACATTAAAAAAAAGATCAATGAAACATTTGGAGATACTGAGATTTTCCACATAATTGCTGATGACATGCTTATACTAAAGGAAATTTGGGCAGATTACCTTGAGATGCTAAAAAAGCTCAAGTCAAGACCCTAAGGATAAAACATCACTTTTAATTCTATTGATCCAGTTTTTGCTAAAAGATATGTTTAAAGAGAAGGCACCCACATGAAAGAAAGAAAATCTGCTTGCAGAAATGTTTGAATCACAAACTAATGGATATTACCATAGGCATCACACATAAGCATTGAAATCACAGAATAATTATGAAGAACATCAGGTGTATGAACATTTCCACAAGAATGTAACTGCACAAACTACATTAGATGAACATGACAAAGTCCTAAATCAGAGATTGCTTTGGGATCTCTTTTACTCTGATTCTATGATTCCAACAAGCCAGTGGCAATCCAAGCATATGTGTTGTATTTTCAAATGTTTATCAACATAACAGACACAAATATTAGCTTTGTTTCATAAACAGGTGAGTTTATAAGTTCTGGTATAAAAAGAAGATCATGGAGAAACTACAGATCACTGGTGTCATCACAGGAAATGTTGTTACTAGCTGATTCTGAGCAGATCTGAATCAGAAGTAGCTCAAAGACATTGTATTTTGAACCTCTCAAAATTTTGATTCCAAATTCAGATGTCAATCTTGTGTATTGATTGTGGACAAATAAAAAATGCACTACAAGGAACTACAGAAGAAAAATGTGAAATTATGGCAGATGTGTATTCACTATACACAGTACATTTTTTAAAGCAAACTGAAGTATACATGGAAGTGGTTTGTGGTGTAAAACTGTGCTGGTACTCTCATAGCAGAGAAGAAAATATAGATGTCTATGCAAACTATAACAGTATTAACAGCTTGAATTTTCAAAGATATAATTTCATTACAATGTGACAATGTTTTCCAACTGAAAACGGTGCAAAATATTATATGATTTTTTTATGGGACATATCAGAGTACTTACAGAATGAAAGCTTAAGCTAGGAAAATAATATATTGGCTAGGTGTGGTTTACATTCAGCTGAGCTTAGATGTTCATATTCTATGTCAGGACCAGGGGCCAAAATTGAATGTTTGTTTCAAAATATGCATGAGGATTCATTTCCATGCCATAAGGTTATTTCAGGATGTGTCAAAGGACTCTATGACCCCTTAAAGCAGCATGGTCAAGTTAGGATCAAACCAAGGTTTGTGATTTTTTTTGGCTTGGGGAGATTTAGAGGGAAAGGACAGGACATATATTTGGATATTAATAAAAGAGTAATTGCAGGAAGTTATGATGAATTCTAAAGGATAGATACTTCTAAGGATGCAGAAGCTCTTCTCATTCTTATGTCACCATGATATATACATGCCTTTAATGTTATAGTTAGCAGTCTGAGCAGCAGATACTTCCTCTACTGCAAAACATTCCTTACAAGGTCTGTCACATAAACAGCTGATACAAGACAACAGCTTATGGTATCTAGAAATTCAGCAGATAAACACATAAAAACAATGAATAATTATACAAATACTGTAATTTGTTCAAGATTAGGAATATTAAAAGATATTATTAAGATTATTTTCTGAATTCAGCCTTTTAAATTCAGCCTAAATTGAGACCATTTTTCAAAACAACAAACAAGATAAAGGCTGGTACCCTTTCCCACCTCATTCAACTTTCTTTCCTCAGAGATTTTTTGACATAGATGGTGCTTATTCTCGTTATTGTCTTCTCTGTAAATACTCAAAGACAGATGTAGAAGCTCCTCCAAATACTAGAATTGCAGGTTGGTGTATAGTATTTTTATTCTTATTCATCTCTGGTTTTAAATTAACATTGTATCACAGAATTAGGTTGCATTTTCATTTGATGCTATTGCAAATACCTAATGCTGTTCACTATGTAAAATTGTTTTATCATATTTCAGTCCCATTAAAGATGGATTATTGATTAAAACAAGATTTAAAAATATTTTAAAATTGATTTATTAAAAAGGAATATTGATTTTAAAAGTGCATATATTTAATTAACTTATTTTAACAAGCTAACTTAAAATATCTAGATTAATTCTGATATCTTTCCTTAAACCAAAGAGACAAAATTGCTACAAAGCACTTGCTTGCAATGAAGCGATAACTAGGTGGATTTGATGGTATTTAAATTTATCACAATAAGAAATCTAAGTTTAAGAGTTACAATTTTTTAAAATTCTTTTCATAATAATGTATTAACAGACTAAATAGCATTATACTTTATTATTGATATAAATGCAATACAAAGAAAAAGACAGTACTATGGGTTATTATTAAGAGTTAGAATGTCTTTCCTATTTATTTTTTTAAGTAAAATCTTAAAAGAAAAAAATCCTTACCTTTCATATTTAGTTATTCTAAGAAATTTATTAGGTTAAAAATTACAAAATACTTTGAAAACTAGTCAACTTAAACTTAAAAAAAACCAAAAAACCCCTCTACATATCCTTGTAAAACACTGAAAGGAATTAAATGATGTTGTGCTTAGGTAAATTACTACATACAGATGAATCTTTAATTGGCCACACAGTATCTACTTTCAGAATTATTAAGTCAACTTGTTTTCAATTTATTTTAAATATATCAAATTGTATCCTTTTCTGATTTTCACACCCTGTTGTGGCAGTGAAATTGGTGTGAAAGCTATGTCATAAGAATAATTTTGACCTATGGTATTTCCAAAGAGTACAGTAGAAATTTCCAGAGACATACAATACTGTGGTGGGTTACCCTTAGCTGACTGTCAGATGCCCCCTAAACCACTTTCTCACTCCCTCTTCTCATCAGAAAAAGGGGAGAAAGCAGGTGAAAAGTATCAGAAAGAAAGCAAGGAAAAACACTCATTAATTATCATGACAGGCAAAAGACGCTTGAGTGGGGAAAAATTAATTTAATGCCAAGTATAAATGGTGTAGGAGGGTGAGAAACAAAGACAGAAATAAAAACATCTTTTCTCTACCCTCCCCTTCTTCCCAGGGTCAACTTCACTTCTTTCTTCCTGTCACTTCTATCGCCTCCCTGCCTGAAGAAATGGAGGGGAATTAGGAATGGAGATTACAGTTAGTTCATAACATTTTGTCTCTGCTGCTCCTTCCTCCTTCTCACTTTTCCCTTGCTTCAGTGTCAAGTCCCTCCCACATGATGAAGTCTTTCACAAATTCCTCCTATGTGTATCCTACCCATGTGCTAGAATTTCCCAGCTGCTCCAGCATGGCTCCTCTCCATGGGATACGGTCCTTGAGAAACAGACAGCTCCAATGTAGGTCCCCAAAGCCATAGTTCCTGCCAGAAAACCTGCTCTTGCATGGGCTCCTCTCCACAGCCCAAGGATCCTGGCAGCAGCCAGCTATGGTGTGGGCTCTTCTTTTTCCAGGGCATATCCACCTGCTCCAGTGGGTGTTCTTCCATGGGCTGCAGGGAAATGTTTGATTTGTCCCTGGAGCACTCCCTCCTCCTTCACTGACCTTAGTGTCTGCAGAGCTGTTTATCTCTCTGCTGTACAGTGAATTTTACCCTTCCCTAAATGCTGTCACAGAGGCACCACGAGCATTCCTGGTGGGCTCAGCTTTGATCAGTAGTGGTTCTGTTGAAGAGCCTGCTGGAACTGGCAAAATAAACTGCACAAAGAGAAAAAACTGACAAAACTGACAAAAAAGATAATAGCATAACATAATAGCACATAACAACACATAACATAGCATAACATTACATAACAAACATAACATATATAAAAACAACCCACAATTTTCCTGTGTGTTGTACCTCTTGGCCTCCCCCTGCATAGTACCAGGGGTAGTATCTTTTTAAAAATCTTTCAACTTTTGTGTTGTAAGATGTCTGAAATACATACTTTTTGTTTCAAAGGATCATTACTAGAAGTTTCTCCTTTTTAAATAGTAACCCAGGAATTTAGCTGGGGAATTCCTAAATGTAAGATTGGTTGATATTTTTTAGGAAATTAAAGGAAAAGAACATATATTTTCCACATATCTTTATTTCCTCTCAAACTAAAAATATTCTTAGATATAGTAGAATACTATATCTAAGGGAAAAGGGAAAAGGAAAGTAATTAAAATAAAATAGTGGTCAAGACTACCAGGCATCCTCTCCACAGGCACAACAGATTACCCTCAGAGATTCAGAGACTTTTGTAAAGTTGCCAACACAATTGACAGCGAAACCTGAGAGAGCCAGAGCCACTGATAGAGAATTAATTTCTACAGCTTTCATTTTTGGCACTCAGAACCTAGTGCAGGAAAAAAGAAAGAGAGAAGCGGTATGGCATAATCAGCAGAATGCTATTATCAAGACCATTGCAAAAAAGTGTGACTAGCCTTGGATTAATATAGGCTCTTTTCAAAACTTATGTTAAATCATGATCATAGAAAAGCCTAGGTTGGAAAGGACCTTAAAAATCATGTAGTTCCACCCCCCCCGCATTTGCTTTATATATATATATACACGTCTGTTTTGTGGCTCCAGTAGTACTTCAAGCTGAGTGGAGTATTCTGATTAGGAACTAATTTATTAATTTAGTGAACACATTACAAAACCATGCCTCTATGGCTGAACTGCTCTGGAAGTGCAAGGGTAAAAAAACATTAACTTTCCCTTTATCCAAAATACTCTTCTTTACATTCTTCTTTTATTTGTAAAATCATTATTAATCTTAGTCAAATGGCAATGAAATTCTTGCAGAGATGTTAGACTGCTTAATTTAGATAAAGAATCATTGATTTTAAGATCTATTACATGCCCTGAAAAGCAATAAGCTTAATGATAAACTATGGATATTGAAGAGTATGATTTGGCTCATAATTTAGACTATGAGTACAGCTACAGTATGGGAAAGTTTTCACTTAGTAATAAAGCATCTGACACAGTCGTGTTCTTAGTTCTCTGAACTAACTCTGATCCTTGTTTGAATATGAAAATCAATTCATAGAACAGTAACAGAAAATAAAGAGGAGAAAAAAGTGTTGGAAAAATCAAAAAAATATTTTTAAAGGGAATTAGAATGATTATGTGAATATACAAAAGAAAGACAAAGCAATGAAATGCTGTATGATTGTGCTTTTCCTAATTGACAGGTTGGCTCTTCTCTGAAGACAGTCAGGGTTTTGTTACTTTAATGTGAATGCTAAGATTTCTCCATAAATTATAAATTTCTAAAAGTGGTGCAGAATAAAATAACCTTAAACTCCTTTTGTTGGTAAATCAGTTGAATGCTTGAGTTTACACCCCATGATTAAATACAATTTATATAATTACAAATATGATGTTTCAACTGAAAATAATAAATTAATTGATAAACAGACAAGTGATGTGCTTAGAGCTTTAGCTCAGTAAACTCTGTCTCCAAAACATAAATCACATAAAGAGAAGTTAGAATCAAAGCCAATCTATCAAGCTGCTAAAAGAAATAAGGAAAGGAAACCTTAGACATAATTCACTATTCTGTTATTCTACTTTTATACTAATGGAATCCACAGGATTTTTTCCTTTTAGACATTTTGAAACAAGCTTAATTTATTAGCTATTCCAGTAGACAAAGCATCATAAAATACAATCACCAGCAGTTTCCCAGAATATCCATTCCCTGGAATACATAAAAACCAAACATTTAAATAGCAACTCGCTCAACTTCTGGGTTTGAAAGGCAATGCATAGTCACAAATTCCAACACAATGAAAATTCAAAAATTGGTTGCCTGTACATTATTTTTATCAATTTTAAACCAAACATGAGATGGAAATTTGACTTACTTATATTTTATATTCTTTATTTTTATCATTCTGAAAAATTCAGAGTCTTCATAAAAAGTTTGGGTTATATCTGAATTACTGTTGCAGCATTGCTTCTATATGAAAGGATCAAGCCATTGTGCCTTCTAAGTGCCTTGCACCCAATCTTAGATTTATTGCTTCAGTTTAGCCAACAGAGAATGATTCTGTGCTCCTGCAAAATGCAAACTTCAGTACTTAATCCCTGGAGATGTAAGTACTGAAACTGTGTATTTTACCAAAGTCCTAAAATGCTTGTGTATATTAAAAATTTTATTTGTGATGTGCTCATTCTCAGCTGTCATCAGTGTCACCTGTCAGCCAGGTAGACTGTAAGGATCTTTGAATGAAACTATAAAAATCTCTTCTTGATCTGCTAGATGACACCTGCCCTCCTATTTGTCATTCTTTCTTTCAGTCAAACACAAATTTTATGTGCAGTCTTTTCCACTACTTTTCATCAAGAAATGAATGTAGGTTATTGCTATAAAAAGTTACTCAGTGGGTAAACTCATTGTCAGTTAAGCAAAGGATTGTATTATTCTGTCAAAAGTATTAACTAGGCATATTATATTTTGGTTTGAAGATATGAAAATATGAAACAGTTCAGTCTTATTAGAGTTGCAAAACTGACTCTACATGGAAACACCAATTAAAGTCACATATAAAGTTTATTCTAATACTTATCATAATGCATTTTATGGATACAAAAATGTCACTGTTCAGAAGATGTAATAAGCATAACAATAATAGAGATGGTTTATTCACCCTTTTTTTTACTTCTTACTTTGAAGGTGTCATATCATGGATAAATTCCAGAACAAAGAAGATGTGGCAATGTGTATCCACCCACCTAAACCCAGCCCACCCTATTCCTCCTTTCTTTTTTCTCTCTGTATGATCTTGGAGTCCCTGTTAACCCTGAGATTTGTGTAATGAGTTGGGTGGTACAGTAAGGCAGGAATGGCACTGACTGCACCTGGGCAGCACTGGCTGCATTTCTGTGGTGAAGAACAAGAGCTGGGATAGTCAGTCATTGCATGACAATGCTGGAACATTCTGTACCTGAGCCATAGCCCAAGAGTCATGGTATTATTGTTGCTGAAATTTTTGAGAGAAATTTCACCTGGTACTAGAAACAATTTCCAATTGTTTTGGAAGTCAGGTCTGTAACTACAGACCTGAGGCTGGAAAATTTATGTATGATTAAAGCAATCATCTTGAGACCCAATAAACAGCAGCCTTAAGTGAAACCTTCTGAGCTCTTCTGGACCACAGTGGGCTGCAGCAGCACTTTCCTCTGAGTGAAATGCCTTTCAGAACTTTTTGGAGAGTTTGTGATACTCACTGTTGACTGACGACAGAGCCTGCAGTGATATCCTCATTTCTCAAGGCTCAACCCTTCACCCACCGAGAAGAGCCAAATCATTACATGTGAGCATTTCTCTGACTGTCCAGTAAAACTTTTCACAAGAATGCCTTTGTACATACTCCTTAATGTCTATCTGTGTGTGTATGTGAATGGATGAAATACCTTATAATATGTGTAATGAATATCACTATTTGGAATCTATAGTAGACCACAGTACAGTTGTAATAAAACTTGTTTTATCACTTTGTAAATCAGTCAGTGGTTAAGTGCTGTTCTTAAGGACATATATAATGGCACTAAATGACATTCAACACCTGTGTTTTTTGCCTTAAATTCTACTCATTTTTGTAGCATATTTCTGCAATATTAAAACTGACACACACCTCCCACTAACCACCCTGACAGTACAACAGTACAACAAATTTTACACGAAGGAGGGGAAAAAATTCACTAGAGATATACAAGAAGTTATTTTAGTCATAAGGCAGATCTTTCTGAGAGAAACACTTCATACAAGTTCAAGTTCAAACTTTAGCATCCCCTTTGGAAAAAATAAATAAGAACAAATCTGTCATTGGGAATCAGAATATCAGCTGTAAAAACACTCTCACGAATCTTTGCTTCTGAGAAAGACTTTTATAGTTCCACCATACCTCAAACTGCTGTGAGGTAATTTGACAAGTGACTTCCAAACTGCCAAGACTTTTAACAGGAGTATGGCAGGAGCAGATGCAGCCATAATACCTTGCAGGAAATCTAAGTATTTTAAGCAAGTGAATCTCTGTAGGCAGGTGTTTTACAAGGATTCCATGCAGTTTAAGTGAGTATTGAAAGTGCCAAAATTCTACAAATTAGATATTGAATAAGAACACCTCAATTTCAGAAGTCAATAGATTTTCTTTACATTTTATATAAGATTTTTTCTTTTTTTGCTTTATTTTGATATAAGCTTATGTAATCTGACCATTAATATCTAGTGACTTTCTACTTTACCTGTCCTATTTAGATAACTCAAAAAACCACTTCTCTTTATTTGAAGAATAAAAAGGATTAAAATCAAAATGGAAATTCAATTTTGGACAGAGATTGAGAATGAACTTGGAGGACAATTCAAACTTGAAATGGCATGAAGAAACGTAACTATTCCTAGAGAAAAGTAATGGCTGAATTGTTGGAAGAAAGAGACAAATTTAAAGGAAGGAATAAGAGACAAATTAAAGCAAATAGGTTTTGCATTGGAAAGAGTTTTTTCTGTCCCCTCCCAACTTTCTTATCCCCTTCATCATCCCCTGATCACAACCTCTGAAAAGTCCTGCTTCCAAATTAAAAACAAACAAACAAACAAACAACAACAACAAACCCCAAAAAACCAAACCAAACCAAAAAACCCAACCCATCAAAACTCAAAAAAACTTTTCCCTGATCATCAAGAAGTCATATTGTCCCCACATTTTTTCTTTCTCTGGTTAGCCATACTTACATGAACTTCCTCCCTTTAAAACAAAGTGAAGCTTTAGCATTTTGGCAGTATTTAGAGCCTTTGGTCTTTTGGACGCAGGCTTCAAAATGGAAGTCATGATGGTTAAGACATTAAACAGTCTTTTGAACTATGTTTGCTTGCTAATCCATCTCTTTGTGTACATACATAACCAACAGTGTCAGATGAGGATGGAGGGAAGCAGCATGAAAAGATATAATTTTCACCTCCATTTGAAACTTTTCAAAAAATATCACTTAGCAGCATCTTAAAGAACAAGTGTTAGACAAGGAAATTAAAGAGATCAGAAACAGGCAATTAATAAGGGCATTTTAATATAGTTTCTATGAAGTAGGAGAAATTCGATTTGAGGTTTTATTTTGTGGACCACAGAATCACAGAACTAAAGAATGGCTTGGGTTGGAAAGGTTATTACAGACCATCTAGTTCCAACCCTCCCTGGCATGAGCAGAGACACCTTTCACTAGACCAGGTTGCTGAGAGCTCCATCCAGCCTGGCCTTGACCACTGCCAGGGATGGGCATCCACAGCTTCCCTGAGCAACCTATTCCAGTGCCTCACCACCCTCACAGTAAAGAATTTCTTCCCAGTATCAAATATCTAAATTCACCCTCCTTTAGTTTGAAGCCATTTCCCCTTGCCCTATCACTAGCCAGGGGAATTTTTTTGTAAGAAGTCTCTGCATCTTTCTTGTAGGCCTCCTTTAAGTATTATAGGCCCCTCTTCCTTAAAAACATCCCTTTATGGTTGAGAGACCACTGAATATTACACTGTCTGCTTGAAAACTTCTAGCTCAGAAGCAGGTTGTGATATCCAGGGAAAATCTGCTCTAGTGATTTTTGAAATCAGAAATAAGCACAGTTAGAAAATAAAAAACTACATTAATAATGTTTGCGTTATGGAAAACAAAATGAAACAGGGTGTAAATTGGGATGTATTTAATAATTGTGCAAAGGAAAAGGAAAAGGAAAAGGAAAAGGTGATATTAAAAATGCAAGTCTGCCACTTACTTCAGCCACACTTAGCTTTTAAAAAATGGCAATTCTACTTTAAAGCAACAAAATTAAATGATAAAATAAAATAGTACTGTTACTTTCCAAGGACCTCAACAGTGTAAAGAAGCACATAACTGCCTCTTAAGATAAGGAGAAATCCCTGAGGGTATGAGGATTTGAAAACCATCTGATAATGCTTTTCTAAGCCTCTGAGATTTTTATGCATATTAAGGTGAGTTTTGGGCAAAGATATAAGTTTGAAATGGATACTTAAGCACATTTGAACCACCACAAACATAAAAGAAATAATGATGATTATCCCAATTCCAGTGGATATGCCAGGGAAAAGATAACTATGCAGTATGTAGTACACAAGATAGGGCTCAGGCCATTGTTTGGGGCAACAGCATTCCAGGAACATACCTGGAAGTAAGCAGTTTCAGGGTTCAAATGTCAACATATTCTGAGTGTAAATCTTTTTATGATTATACTATTGTGATCTAGTTGCATGAGGATTAACCTATGGAGGCAAATCCAGAACAAATAAATGGTTAATGAATTTCTGAGTGCTATATGTTTTAAGCTAGTGATGATTGACAACTACAGAAATAAAGATTTGCTCTAATGAATGTTCCAAGCAGAAAAAACCCAAACACACAAACCAGAAATGTACCCTTAAACCTTCATACACTTCTTAGTTATGTCATTCATTAAAATGATGAAAGAAATTATTACTTTCTTCAACAGTGTAGGTTGTTTAGAAAACTCTATTGAAGATAATGTGTTAACATTGCCTCTAATTCAAAAGGCAGTAGTCAGTAAATAATAGAACCAGAGAACATTGTTGATACCATTACAAAGATCAAGGAAAAATGAGGAGAGAATTTTTGAAGGGCTCCTTAATACCATTCTATCAGGTGAAGGTATTTTGGGTTCTTTTGCTGAAGGAAACAGGTTGCTGAAAAGAATTTAAATATCTGCTGTGAGGGACCCTCTCATCTGTCACAGAAATTACTTCTTTGTGTCATCAGGCTTCTGCATCAGGTTCATGTTCAAACAAAATAAAAGTATCTTTAAATGACGACGAAGGTCTCAGATTAGTATTCCAAGAAGGTGAAATACAAGGCTCTGTGCAAAAGAGTGGAGAAGCACTTGGAGATCTGAATATAAATACCAAATACCTTAACCATACATCACTTAATTGACAATTCTTAAGTCACTTAGCTATGCACTACATGAAAGGCACAGACAAGTAGGTAGATGTTCTCTCCTTCAGGGCAGACTTCCAGCAACAAAACAGAGAGGTTGAGCAAGAAAAAATGGGATCTACATTCTGATAGAAATATTTAAAGCAAAGAGACACATAAGTAAGTCTTGATAAAATTAATTATCTCTCATTAGAAGGCAGTAGCTCAAGAGAGCATCTAAACAAACTGCAAACTAAATTTTAGAAGTGCTCATGCCCACCTCTCTGACAGGAGCCTAAAGAGAAACAGATAAGTTTGAATAACAAGAAATGTTTAACCCTGAGATGGGGTAAGAACACAAGACAGGATGAACAAAAAAGAAAATAATAATGACAATCACTATGTGAACAAAGTCATTGAAGATAAACACTAATTCTAAGATACCTGACAACAGATGTTATCTCAGAAATACCTTGGAAATATCCTGGAGCTGAAGCATATGCCAAGGAAAAAAGTGTTTCTTTAAATAAAACCTCAAATGTTGCTGACCTAGTTAGTATTTGCTCTCCAAATCTTACTCTTATCGAAGCAAAAGGAATAGCCTCCTACATACACATCAATATTCATTTTAATAGTTTATAAGTCTGTTTTTCCTGTGAAGATTGTCTCATAGTTTGGAGGGTGGGGGCTGAAGGGGGGTCAGCTTTCCTTAATATTGTAGAATTTGCAATTGCCAATATATCCTTGCCTTTTGATTTCCTTTTGCTGTAGTGATTTTATGATAAGAATCAATAGTTATTTCTGGCAAGCTATGTAATTTGGTGACAGGTGGCTTTAGTATTCCTGGATCTATTTTCTGAATTCTGTGAAGCTGAGGTGTCATTTTTTCTTATTCAGGAGAGTGAAAGGAAACAACACTTTGATTCTGGATTATAACTGAAATTTGTATACACAAAACGAAAATAACCAAAATTTTGTACTATAGCTGTTTTAACAGGAGACCAACAATAATTTACCAGGAATGGCCTTAACATAACTACTCCTGAGCCTGATCCTGTGACAGTAGAGTGCTATCTGAAAGTGTCTTCCAATCTCTATTTCTATGATTCTAGAAAGATTTCCCGAATAAATAGATTAAAAGCTGCATTATAAAATATCTGAGAAATAAACTTCAGCTCTACCACAACTTGACAAATTGGTTACTCAACAAGAAAAGTTATGTTTCAGAGGTCAGAGAATGCACTTACATAGTGAGATATAGCAAAATTCAAGTTGAGTTTGAAAATCTCTTATAATGCACTATATCTGTTATCAGAGAACAATAAATCACATCCTGAGTCAGAGGAGACCCTCAAGGGTCACTGAAGTCCAACTCATGGCTCTATACAGGACAAATCCAAGAGTCACATTATGTGTCTGAGAGCATTGTTTAAAGGCTTCTTGAACCCTGTAAAATCTGAGGAATAGGGGCTGAGTTAGGCAGATTATTTCTTCCCATTCCATTGTTGCATTTTACCCCATTTTATCCCAAACTTTCATTTTAATTTTTGTATGTGCTCACAAATGTAACTTATCAGGTATTTTGAAAGGATAGCAGTAAAAGCTATTTGTATTAGAATGACTGAGTATATGTTTGGTTTAACACTTTGAAAATTTGAGGGCTGGAGGAGCTTACATTATTTTTCAGGAGATAACTAAATAGTTTATGACAAATATTTTATAAACACAGGAATAAAGCTACCAATTTCTTGGCAGAAATGTTCATCCACTGCTTTAAATGAATAATTTTGAAATAATTTCTGTTTTCCTGTACACACTTGTGTGATAAAAACTCCTCTAAAATTTGTCATCTTGCATTTCTGTATCCAGATCAGATAATTACTTTTTTTTTTTTTAATTATAAGTGTATAGACTGATAAATGCTCAATAATAGATTGAAATTAATTATAAACATAGAGTGGTAATTTAGGTGTAAAAAAAATATATGGATAAGCATTCAAACTTCAGAGCATTTTCAAGATCACACTAAATAAATAGTTTGAACATATTATGTGAACACATTAAAGACATCAACTGAGGTGCAGATGAAAGAGCGATGACATTATCTTCCACTTTTGAACTTGTTTAAATACTTGAAGCAGTGAAAGATTTCTGTGAGGTAAGAAAAGTATGTCAGGGAGAGGAAGAGAGGTAAAATGCAAATAAATATCTCCCTAATCTAGTAAGAAGTGGAAATTTGGATTACTCTCTTTTATCCAGCAAATTACCTTGTACACATTTCCTTTTGGGAGTATAAAGGTTTGTGATCTTTCCTAGTGTTGCATTCAGTTATAAACTCTGGGTCAGTGATACAATGGCACCTTCCCGTAACCCTTCTCCCTATTTATATTTCAACTGTTCATATACCATATATTTAATAGTCATGAAATAAAATATTTACCTGAAGACAGGCACAAGCCTTGCCACCCCTTAAGTGAGCTCCATAACTCCTGGGCTGGTCTTCACCATAAAAATAAATGTTTTTCTTACCCTCTCTCTCTGTCTTGGATGAGGCTTTCATGTGTTTCATACAAAGCAGAATAACAGAAAAGAATAAGAAAAATTCTCTGAGCTACTCATAACCTCATAATTACAGGAATTGCTGAAAAAGGTGCATTTGGCTCCCCTCAGGCCATACTGTCTCACACAGTATGTCTATTAGTTAACAGTTAAAAAAAATTCTCTTTCTAAAGTAAAGAAAGGATAAACTGAATATCTCCATCACCATTGCATGTTTTGTCCCAAATATATCACCCTGCCTCCACCTGCTTCAAAAGGGAATTCTGCCTATGAGCGTTTGCCATGTGAGGTTCTTTGCCAGATGTCAGCAGAATCTGAATTTTTCAGACTTTTTTTTCAGACTTCAAAAGAATTTTAACAATAACTTTTGATAATTTTACCTAAAAATAAGAAATTACTGTGGTAAAAGAAACCACGTACCTCACATCTCTTATTTCAATTACAATTGCTTCTATACTGCCCTTCCTAGAGGTTTTCTAGTTCCCATCTCATTGTAAAAGTGAATATTCCTTGACATTGGCTTTCTGCTCCAGACAAGATAAATTTAATGTATGATTTCAAAAATTCAGTCTACACTTGCGTCCCAATATCTCATAGTTTGCTAAAGAAATTTTATGGACAACATGGTGAAATTTGAGAAATACTTCTGAGATTTATGCAAGAATTTAGGAATCAGAGGTAGAGTTTCTGATACAGAAGAGTGTTCTGTTGAATCTTACATAACTCAAGGAAGCATTTAACTCAGGTATCTCAAATGGATATTCAGGAACTCCTCTTAAGGCATGTAATTAATGCTGAGAACCTTCAATTCCTGAGTAAATCTCACCTTCATTTCCCTGTTTACCAAAGCCTCCTTTTCAAAAATCTGATATCTAAATATACAGAAAAATCTC
Source organism: Urocynchramus pylzowi (assembly GCA_013397555.1). NCBI lineage: Eukaryota > Metazoa > Chordata > Aves > Passeriformes > Fringillidae > Urocynchramus > Urocynchramus pylzowi. The sequence goes on from VZRH01003853.1 coordinate 47,202, forward strand.
TTGGTAAATAATAAAAAATATTTCAATATCAGTAAAATTGTATAAAAATAAGCAATATATCTTCTTTTATATTCTTAGTGCTTGAGAAAATGTCATTTCATAATGATAATGTGAGTCTGAAATAGATGATTGATTCATTTGAAGTTATTTTGGGGATACTTTTTGGCTGTCCAGTTACTTTCTGAAAAGAAAAAACTGAGAATGGAGATTCATAAAAGTGATGTATGGAAAGTTCTGTGGAGCATTGCCTTCAAAATCTGAGATATTACCAGACAGTAGTTGCTTAGTTAATTGAGTGTCATTTTTGTACTAGCTAGCAAAGAGAGACACACCTCTTGCAGGTTTCAGTAATTTTCAATATCAGCTGCATTAATCTTTTTTTTTCAGCATAATTTTCTGTAACAGCCTTAGCTTATAAAATAAGTTTATTGCCCCCACCTTACAGATATGAAATCTGTTTATACAGAAGGAATAGAATTGTTGGGTTGGTTTTTTTGGGTGTTTTTCCTCTTTTTTGGTAGGCATACTGCCTTTGCTCTCATGACAGAAAAGTCACAGAAGTACTTTGGAAAACAGAATTTCAGTTTTTCACTCTTCATTTGACATTTTGAGATGTCATGTTAGTTCCTTTTATGTTTGATAGACATTGAATTTCTATTTCAAATTATTTTAAACACCCTGAAATGCTTTGGTATATTTCAGACTTGAAAAAAAAATGTTAAATAGTTACTTTAAATGTTTATGTCTCAGCGGTTCTTAAAAAAAATAAATCTGTCTTTCTGACTGTGTCTGACAAGTTGCTTGAATCCTGCAGGGCATATAACCATTCCTACCCACATTGTCAATGACAGCAGCCTGTAATTAAACTATTTGTTTGCGTTAATTGCAAAAACTTCACATGAGTTTATAATTCCCTGCTGAAAGGAATGGTTTTCCACAAACAAGATAATTAAATTCCACATATCAGACATCTATGCAGCTACTTATTCTTTCCACATACACCTTTGGCCTTTACTTCAGCTGAATACATTACAGGAGGTTTCAAATGTGTAGAAACCACCATAAGTTAAGTGAAAGCTTTGTTTTGTGTTCCCAGTTGTCAATAGATAGTTGTGGTAGGGTTGGCTTTTGTGTGCCTGTGTTAGCTGCAGGAGTGACTTCTTTCAAAAGTGACAATTTTACTATAGAATGACTTTAGATGAAGGACCCAACCACTTCATTTACACCTCAATTGCAGTTTTATCACCATTCTCTTCCTGGCTGGTGTATTTGCTTTGTACACAGTTTCTGGTGTATATCTTATGCAACCCAACGAATTTCATGGTCTTTTTGAAGCAATTTAGTGAAAGAGATTAATTTTTTTTAATGTGGTGATACATACAGTTATCTGACACCTACAGTAGAGACACTGAATTGTCACTCTGCAGACATTCATTCTTCTTGCCAATATAATATTGTTTTTCCTTAGAATCTCACATAAGTATACTTAAAAAAATTTCTTCCTTTGGATGATCAAAATTAATTTTATTTTATTGGATTACATCAATTCAGTTCAAAATAAGCAATTTATGTACCCAAGAGAGCAAATAATCATTGCTGGTGATGTCAGCTGAAATATGAGATCTGGGTAGCATATTATTTCTGTTTTCTTGAGATAAATAAATATGAAGACTGAAATTTTCACTAGTTCCTGAGAAATTGTCCAAGAAAACTGGGAGAGCAATCTTCTTGTGGACAAGGATTTCCTGTAAATAACTAGAACTGAAGTGATAGTGAGGCTGCCCTTCAGAAGCCTAAAGCTAGAATCTGAGTGAGAAAAATGGGAATTTACCACTCATCCAAAAAAATAGGTATGTAAATCCTTTTATCTAAGTAAGAAAAGGAAGATAATATAAACTGAAATTAAAGGAGAACTCTAAATAAAGTTCTTGTGAGAACAAAAAATAATGAAAGGTACATAATCATGAATTCCTTGTCTTTAAGAAGTAGGGTTAAATATAATAAGTATACTCACTTTGTCACATTTGTATAATATATTTCATTATTACTTTCTTATTTTTTTTTCTGTTACATTTCAAAATACTACCTATAAGATTATATTTTAATATTTACTGGCAAAATAAAATTGTATGTAGATTAGTGATATAATTTTTAAAAATAATAAAAAATTCCAGAAAATAACTGCACTTCTATGAAACATTAAGATAGATTAGAAAAATTTCAGTTGAAAGGTAGCTACAATGATCATCTCATCTAATTTCCTGATCAATTCAGGACTGAACAATTTAAAGTTATTAAGGGCATTGTCCAAATGCCTCTTAAACACTAACAGGCTTGGAGCACCAATCACCCCTCTAGGAATCATGTTCCAGTTTTGAATACCCTCATAGCAAAGAAATACTTCCTAATATCCAGTCTAAACATCCCCATTGCAGCTTTGAGCCATTTCCATTCCTGCTCACCTAGGCTTTGTCATGATTCAGATTTGGTGGTGTCATTCAGTGTGTCAAAGAGGCCAGATCATTCGATCATGGCATGCAGCTAAATAAGCCTTTTTCACCCATTAAAAAGCATACTGAGCAAGGCATAATAATAATATTGCCTTAATATTGCCTTATCTTTATCCCAGACAGGCTTATTAAAGTAAAATAATTAGTAAGATGATTGAAACATTTTGTAACACTGTGCTTATTTTGGTCAGGATAGAGTTATTTTACTTCACAGCAATTTGTATGGGATTAATCTTTAGATTTATGATGAAAACAATGTTGGTAACACAGGGGTGTTGTTGTTATTGCTGAGCAGTGCTTGCTCAAGGCCTTTTCTGCTTCTCACCCCACCTCACCCCAGCAGCAAGTAGGCTGGCGTGGTCCAAAATGGCCCTCAAGGGGGGACACAGCAGGGGCAGCTGACCCCAAATAAACCAAAGACATATTCCATTCCATGTTGCATCAGGCTTGGCAAAAAAGCTGAGAGGAAGAAAGTAGAAGGAGGGGACAATCAGAGTACTGGCTTTTGTCTTTACAAATGACCATTATATTTGATGGATCCCTGCTGTCTAGGGGATGGCTGAACACCTGCCTGCCTATGGGAAGTGATGAATTAATTTCTTGTGCTTTTCTTGCATGCACAACCTTTGCTTTCCCTATTACACCACTTTTCTTTCAACCCAGTGTTATGCTTCTATTTCTGTCCTCCAACCCACTGTGTGAGGATTGGGCAAGAAGCTGTGTGGTACTTAGTTGTTTATGGGGGCTAAACCATGTAAAACCAATTCTAAGATCATAACAACAACAATATATGCTTTTTAACACAACATAAATAGAGCATAAATATTTAATTAATCTGTAAATTCAAAGGCATAAATTTGGGATAATTGCACAGATGATGTACAGGTCAATTTGCAAGTCATATCTTCAAAACAATACATAAAGGATAAAGAATAGATAGGAAAGTTGTCTTTGGAAACTAGGTTTTATCCTGCAGATAAAACAAGGAAATAGGCAGGAAAGATGTCTGGTGAAACCAGAACTATTCTGGTCCTAAAAATAGGATGAACTATATAAGAGCAGATGAAACCTCATTTTTATATTCTGGGGAGTGAGGAGAGGAACCCATAGTACAAAGAATGAGAAAGACCCCCCTTGCATTACTGCATCCATCTCTGAAGGCCCTAGTTTAAGCCCTTGGACATATTTAAGTAAGCACAGAGAAGGGCCACAGAGGTGATCCCAGTCCTCCAGCAAAAGTGCTCATCACAGGGAAAGGAAAAAATCAGTCTGCATTGTTCAAGGCGTGAGGTTGTCTTTCAGTTTTCTCAGCATCTTAGATTAACTGCTGTCCCAAAGAGAAAAAATATTAGAGAGAACAGAAGATTGGATAACGAGTGTTCTGTATAGAAATATTTCTCATGGATTTGTGTAGCAGATGTAATGTATAAAAAAATCTATCTGGATTGGTGTTAGATGTTAAAGTGTCAGGGTTAGTTGCTTGAACAGAGGAAAGCAAGATATCATGCCAGAAATAAATTTAAAAACATAAATTCTGTTTTGTCCCACCTTGATTTTTGCTTGTAAAGTGTCCTGCTTTTCACTCAGAGAGAGAGAAAGAGTCCACCAACATCTGTGATCTATCAATAAGAAAATAGGTCTCCAGCCATATTGTGTAAAGTTTTTGTTAGTAATATATACCTCATGTTGTTTTTCTGAGACATGAATTGTATTTCACTACTTCATATGGATAACTCAGCACAGCATCCTGAAAACAAACCTACCTTTCCCTTCTCTTGCCCTAATGAGCAATTAGCAATGCAGTGGGATGTAATGGAAATAACAACAGATGAGGATGGCCTTTGCAACCCAGTGGGACATGAAGCATGAGTAAAGACAAAATGTTTTTACAGGGGTTTTTCACATCATTCAATTCAAATGTAATTTTTTTAGTCTTCCAGTTCTCTCAGTTGTCTTAGGGGAGAGGCACTGCTCAGTCATCTTGAAGGAGAACATGGGTAAAGGACTTTGTCTGTAAATTCAGCTCCTATTTTACAAAACTATATTAATTTCTCATTGCTGCATTTCTCTGTCATCCTTTAACCTTTTCCTTCCCATTGTTCTTCTCCACATACACATTTTCCCTTTCCCTCAAGAAAATTGAATGCCTACCTTTTGGGAATTGAGTTTTATATTAGAAAAGCTTACCGAAAGTATGTCTTTCATAGAAGCATTCAATTAAGAATTAACAATGGACCTCCTCTCTTAAATAAATATTGAATGTTTTTAAAAATACTTAATGAAGATTCAGAGATAAATTCATCTTTGATTAATCTGAAACTGCAAAAACTATATATTATGCTGTAATAAATGATAGTTTTAAGGAAATATTAATTATCTTTCCAGATAATGTTCCATTCAGAGAAAACTGAGCTTAAACCACAAAGACCTTACTTAGTTAAAGAATTTCATCAGAACAAGCAAAACCTCAAGTTATCTGGTACAAAATAATTTCATAAAATCTGCATTTGCTAATGTCTTTGGATCATCTGTTGGAGGATCAGGTGTGATATTGAACTAACATCTCAGATTTTATACTTCTAGAAAACCAAAAAATATCTGGTAATTTTCAAATTGTCTGGTCCCCTTTGTAAGTGTTGTATATAAGATGACAGCTGTATTATCTATAGAAATTTGAGTAAGGAATTTTCAATTTGAAAATCTTTTACTCACTTTAAGGGCATATGTATTTGAGATCCCTTTTATTTTAATAAACACATCCACTTTCCTATTTTAAATTTGGTTTAGATATAAAATTTTAGTTCCTTTGTGTATACATATTTTTCTATTGGCTTTATATTACATGATCAATGCAAATTATAATCTCAAAATAGAGAGTGATACATCCCACTGTGTACGCACTCAAATTTATTTCTTATTTAACACAGTTTACACAGCTTTTGTGACTATAATACAAAGTGCAGAAAATTACCACAAAGAAGCCCATAGGTAAATATATGTGCCATTCTTGGAGCCAAATTTAAAATAAAAGCTAGTTATTAAATTGTCTCCTGAATGGTTAGAAAAAATAAAACTACTTCTTTACCAGATAAGAATCGTCAACATTGTGATATGGTGGGAGCAAGTTCTTCTGGGTTAAAAGAGGTGTTTTTTTTCATAAAATATTGCTCATATATTAACAAGAAAGAAAAAAAATACCAAGAGAAGATATTAATCATCATTTTATATCTGTAATAGAGACATAAACATATTCCCATAGAATTATTTAAATTAAATTTTTAGTATTCTATTCTGCAAGTAAAGATTACTAAGTAAGAAAACTGGAAATTTGTCATCTCCTGTCCTGGTTTACTCCAAGTTAATGTGTGCACAAGAGTCAAATTAGATTTGAATGGCAAGTGCCCTTTTTTAATGGTGATCACACTCTGTAATGATCACATAAATGGCTACTCATACTGCAGAATAAGATTTCAAGATTGCATCACTTTCTAGGGAATAAGACAAGTGGTATAGTTAATAATTCAGAAAAACACAACTAAATGCATTTAGAAGAATGACAAACAAGAAAAATTTAGTCACAGAAATTAGTATCACAGAAAAATGTTGCTACTCAAGCTACAAATCAAACACATGGCTTATCTTTCTGCTTAAACCTACATTTAATCTGTATAAATATATGACACAAAGTTCTCAGTGTCTTAGTAGAAAAGGTAGAAAAATCTTGTACTGACATTGCCGAGCATTCAGCATGAAAAAAATGGGAAGAAACAAGGTGCAACAGCCCTGGAAATGATTTCAAAACTTTTCCATTTTCTGCTATATTTGATCTGTTCTTGTAGGAATGAAATGATTCAAAGGAAAGCTCAGCTGTCATTATTCAAATATATATTTAGATTAAACTTAATATTTGGGTTATACTAGAATCAAATCAAGAGATAGAAACTGACTTAGGATGTTAAAAGTTAAAAGCATCTTAAATCTCTACAGCAGTCATTTGGGAATTAATGTCTTTTCCTATTTAAAGACTGTAAATTAGTTAGCATCATCTATATTTCAAGTTAGGGTTACAACAGTGTAAGGGAGACTTCCATATTTTTTCAATAGCCTGGATTTTCTTTGAAAGAGTTGTATTTATTTTTGCTTTTTGACTCTACATGTCACCAACAAATTTAATATTTTGCTGGTGATAAGACTGTAAGAATTAACACCATTTGTCAAATGTGTCTCTTAAACTTCAGTGATGACATTTAAATTATGCTAACGAATAAATCATTTCACTTTTCAATCTCGCTAGAGACTATGCTTTATACACACATTTTGTATTATAAATCTTTTATCACTCTGACATCAATCGAGATGTAGCCCCTACTGAATGGTTAAATAGAAACGTTGAGTATGTAATGAAACTCTTTTATGTCTTCCAAGTTGCAGATCTCTTACCCTGCATTTATAAGACTAAAGTGTCATCTTAACCTTCTATAATCCCACTGAGATATAGTTATATTCCATTTGCTAATTTTTTATGTGACTGTGTTTAAAACACGGAGGAGTTTTTGAGTAGGGTTCAGTGACACAATTTAATATAATTATAATTTCTAAAATAGCAATATTTAAATAATTCTATAACATAGCTTTTGTGATATACTGCTTTTGAATTATCTCCGCCTTATGACAATTTGACAACCTCCATCATATCTACCCAGGTTTCCACTGAGTAAGCAAAATCCTATACCACATGTCTATGAAAAACCTGGAAGAGGCCTTTGTCTAAATTTAAATTTCAAGTGACTGTCAGTGCCACTAATTGGCGATATGAACGCCTACACAGAATTTCAGGCTGCAGGGGAACATGCGTTCTTTCAGAATTGTTCTGTATCATAATTATCCTGAAGTGAGCAATTAAATCTAGCAATCTGGAAAACCATTCTACAAGAACAGGTGGGTGAGTTGTGAGATCAAAGCAAGAAACCATAGAATAGAGACAAGAAGTGTCTATTCCCACAAAGTGATCCACAGAGTTTTGAGAGGTAATTTTATTTTCTGTCACTCAATGGTCTCAAAATAAAATTTACAGAAAACAGAAGTGTTACCAAAGGCATTATTTTGGAACAGACACATCATTTTGAAAGCTCTTAGTGGTTTTGAAGGCAGACATAAAAACAGGATAAAAAGGGTATTAAGGAAAAATACAAGTTATATTTAAAACAGTATAACCTGACAAGAAACAGTATGCAGTATAAAGCTTAAGAACTAGCAGTTCATTTCATTGCAGGAGTATAACAAGATGATTATGCTCAGTGACAATGGACCTGAGAGATTTCTTGCTCTATCACCTTGCAACATCACGGATGTTTGCAGTGATGCTTCTTGAAACACTGCAGAAGTGGTGGTGGTGTTGCTTTAATTAAGTCACTAATCTAACAGAGGAGCATATTAATTGCATCTGGCCCCATGAGCCAGGCTCCAGTATGGGATAAGCACATGGATTTGATTATCACAATAATAAGAGAACAGGTAATGTAAACAAGAAGGAATAATAGTGTCAGCTATGGTGTGAGTTTTCCTGCAAGGTCTCTCTAGGTTCAGGCTCATTAACAGTAAAACACTACCTTCTTCCTGGCCTTCCTGTGGGTCACAATCTTGGCAACCGCATTTGGAAGACAGACTGCAGCACCAGCCCACACATAATATGGAAAGACCAAATCATGAGATATATTTTACAGGTTAGGCCAGCAGGTTCATAGGTTTACAATCAGCCAGCTTATACAGAGCCACCTGAACTACAAATAACTGAAAACAAATTGAAAGACAGCAGTAACTGACAGGAGCAAGAAATCAAAAAACAAATTGCGGCTGAAAATATTTTTCCAGGTAATGTTTTCCTTGGAAAAACGTAATTCCTTAATTTGCAAATGTTCATAAAAGCTTATGGATTTTTTTTTGTGGGAAAATAGTAAAAAAATATTATTGTTACTTTGTGTTTCATTTCAATGTTAAATAAATTTACTTCAATAAGATAATTGGACTTCATTTAATGTCAATTTAGTCAGAACTCTTTTTTTCATATTCTATTTTAAATTTCATAACATTGTGGATACATAAGGTATTTATATTAATTATAGAATTTCAGTGTCATTGAAGCAATGCTTTTCTAAGATAAAAATGCCAATTGAAAGTAGATTATTCAGCATTGTCAAAACTGTAGAGAAGAACATCATCAAATAAATGCTTAGAATTTCTACTTTAGAAGTTTTATGCTCTAGTTTTTTCTTTCTAGTTTTGAGAAGGGTAACCCAAAAATACCAAACTATCAAAATTTACAGCAAAATTATATTTTCATTTTTTTACAGAAATTTGCAGAAGGCAAACAGGGAACAAAACAAGTAAGAGATTTTACCTTTTCATGCTTGGAGTATCAGCGCTGTCTGTATTCAGGTACATTGAACTGTCTTTTCAATCCTGAAGAAAACTTTTCAAATTAAAGGAAAGGTCAGCAGGTTTTATGACAGACAGCACTTTGTTGTTTGGGGCACTCAATTCAACTATATGGGTACTTCATAAATTCTTGAGAATCCATATGTATAAAGAATTTTTTAGGTTTAATTTTTTCTGTCAGAATGACTCTTACTTCTCACTCTCCAGTCACCTTGCTGTCAAACTTAACGGTGTTTATTTCAGGATCTTCTAAAGCATAGTTTCTAAAAAGGTAGGAGTTAAGAATGCATATTTTTCAAAGTGATGTTTTTATCCTCAGAATGTGATGAGGACTTGCACACTTCTAGAATTTATTTGCTTAGCTTTTAAATAGAAGGTTTCATCACCAACAAACACTCTTCAATTTACACTTGGGAGCCAGTTAGGTGTAAGTTTTTGAAGAAAAAGGCAGAGCCAGCTTTGCAGCAAGAGGAGGGAGGCCACATACAATGACATTTGTCTCAGGCTGTACAGAGTCAAATGTCATTGTATGTGGCTTATCTATATTTAAGATTGTTTATTCAGACATAAGCAGGATATATTCACCTTCATTTCTGACATATTCTGTTTTTCTGTATTTGAAGATACAATTACCACACTGGTAAATCTTCTAGACATATGCAAAGTTTAAGGTATATATAAGAGTTTAGTAGATGGAGTAGTATCAGGACTTCCCATCAGTGGGGTAATCTTTAATAACCAAATTGCTAAGATACATTTGATCCTATTGATGGTCATTACTGGGGAATGTCTCTTTAGCTACATTCTGGAAATGCCATTTTTCAGGGTATTGCATGTACTGAAGTCTGAGTACTTTAGGCACAGAAACTTTGACAGTCTCAGATGCCAAGAGATTAAATCAATTATCCTCTTCTGCTGAGCACATAGTTCATAAAGAGGACTTAAACAGATACATCCAAGTCTGTATCTCATGATGGGATGCAGTGCACTGACCTTCAAGGTAACGCTGACATTTCCACATGATATAGTTCCATATCACATTGCAACTCTAGCTTAGGTGTGGAAGCAGTATGGTGGATCTGCAGCATCCATAAAATGCTGGAAAGCCATCCTTACTGGCTAGGATATTATCACAAATAAGCTGTTTGCTGAAGCAGTCTTTTCCAGGGGCAACTTGGGTTACTCTTTACAGCACTTCTCTGTAGACACATTCTACATCACTTAGACATCCTGGAAAGGTAGCTTTAGACTTGTAGCTTTGTGTAGGAATGAATAATTTATGTGTGAGCTGTTTATGCTTGAATGTTTCAGTGGGAGCACTTCTCTTTTATAAAATAATGTTCACTAATTCAATTATAGAGTTCTACAAACAGTAGGATTGCCTTCCCTATTCACAGTTAGAATGCCAAGATGCCTGCAGGTAGATAGGTATGTCTGTCAGTGATCACAGCACCCACTGTGCAGAAATGTGCTTCAGAATAAACATTTCAGATCTTGAAAGTCAACAGAGTTTTGCAGCAAGATAGAAACTATATGCTTTAGGCAGCTAGTTTTGGTATTGAAACACCTGAAAATTCAGCACCTATCTCTTTCTGGGCAGTACAGACCACCTTCTTTAATCATGGGGCCTATCTATTTAGACAATGGCAAAAGATGTGGTTCATCGAAGAGGCAATTTTAAACAGCTGAGTTCTCTGGTTTTTAAATTGATTGCACACAGAGCTTGAACTCTTTGACAGGAAAGATCAAGTAGGAAGCTGTCTGCTCAGGGGCATATTCTGAGTCTCAGAGCACAGACCTGGAGCTAAAGAACAGGAACCAGCCTGTAGAGACTCTGCTTCAGATTGCTTTATTCTTAACTAAGACCAAGGAAAAAAATTCACTTTATTAAGGTGTACAAAGAACTTGAGGCTATGTTTCTGCTCTGTACAAAAGCCTAGTGGACTGCACAAAACCACAAAAGAGTTGAATTTCTCAGCATTAAACCTCACCTCCCATTTACCAGCATTTGGGCATATTGTTCAAGCAACAGGCATGATACAGAAGATAGACACTTGGGTGCATGTTCCTCCTCCATATTCTTTCTCCTCCACCCACATCTTGAAGCTGATATTGTGGAATGAGAAATGCAAGTGACATGGGGCTAGGCAAGCAGCAAGCAAAGGTGAAAAGAAGGGTAAGACTGGTAGTCTGCAATTGGAAGGTTCCATTCTTCTAAACAAAACAGAACATAGTTCTGCTCGCAACACTGCTTGTGTATTTTCTATCAGAGTCATTGGACAAAACCCAGAAGTAATATGAAGGAGTGGAAAGTGGTTTTGAATAGAGGTTGCTGTGCTTTATAAATAAATTGATGTTGTCTGTCTTTTTAGACATACTTAAAGAACCTTTGCCAGCTGGAGTCCCTCTGAGATTCAGGCTGAGGCTCAACACCTCCCTTTCATAGATCTCAAGCACACAAAAGCTTTATTGTCCACAGTGCAAGTGCTTACAGGGAGAGGCAGTGAAAGGAACTGCTTTAGGAATTTTTTTGAAGCCCCATATTTTCCATTGCACCTAAGTTCAACTCAGGCAGTCTGATGGTTTTCAAAACTTGTATTGCTTTGTTAAAGTGTAACTCCATGCTTTTTCTAAAAATGAAGTCTAAATAGACTGTTGAGAAAAAAAAAATCACCTTGCACACATTCCCTATATCTGCATGCTGGGCACACACTGTGCATTGGTATCAAGAGGAAGGTTGCACTTCATTCACACTTTCTTTGTAAGAGCAGAATTAAAGTTTCTTCGTGCTCAGAAGCTCGAGGATTAATCTTTGGCTAGCTGGATGCAGACAGTCTTTGGGACCCTTTGTAGCAGACTGTAGGTACATCAGGGCTGGACAGACCTTTGCTGAATGGAGCAGCAGTTTGTACAAGGGTGGCAGCACAATAAGGGATGGTATCCTGCTGGCATCCTGCTCCATCACCAGCAAAAGCTCTCTGAGAACAATGGGAGCTGAAGTGAAAGCTGGGTTCTTTCAGCATTCCAGAGGACCAGTCTGATCTTGTTATGTGGAAGCCCTTACAATTTTCATTGAGACATCTTTTTTACTTTATGTTTATATCCATTCTTTCAGTCTGTGAGGGCACATGTTGGATGCACCACTGTGTTACAATTTGCAGATCATCCCTGGCAGATAGACAGCTCATTGGTTCACATCATATTCTCTTTACCACAAAAAGCCTGACCAGACCCACTACTAGCACATCAATAAGTAGGCAAGTATAATCTCTTAATCTCACAGCCAATAAACTTCTTCATGCTGCAGTCTTTACTGTATCAGAACTATAATACTGCCACATAAGAAGGTGGAAAAGTAAATAGTCTGCCATGTGTCACCACATCTGTCAGCAGCCATCAGCTCCCTAAACACTTGACCTCAAACAGAACAGGTTGGAGTATATACACAGCACACTATCCCCTTCTAAAGACTTTCCTGAGCTACTTTACACATAGAAATATTTTACAGACACTTACAGATACTGCTCCACTTCTGATTAAGACTACATTTTATGCTGTGTATGCAACCAGGCACAAAAAATCCTATGATGAGATTTTGTTCATATTTAGCACCCACCTTCATATCAGAGAATAAATCTGTATTTAAAATCCACTTACTTCTCTATTAAGAAGGACATCTTCCCTCAGTAGTGATAATGGAAATGGATTGGAATTCTTGTCTTCCAGTTTACTAGTATTTATGGATATATACTGGTATTTCTGTGATCACATAACATGTGTGTGGCAGAGTTATATAGCAGTGTGTTGTCTGTAGTCTGCACAATTTTTATTGTTCTAATACAACTGCTAGAGGGAAGGTTTTATTTTCTAGAGGAAGAGGGACAGGATAAGCACTTTTATATGAGTATCACTACCACAATATATGCAGTTTTGTCTGGAAGAGCTTACAGCGTGGATGTAACATTTACAGAGGTCCAGCTAGTACCAAGCCAGACTGATAAATTTAGTAAGCATCATGGCATCAGTTTGGAAGCAGTATATGACCATTTGCATAATGTTACATCAAAATAAAACCTCATCTTTCTGAAAGTACTTTGCTAGGAAAAGAAAATACAAGGATAGCGAAACATACTTTAGCTAACTTATTATTTCCGTAGCTCATTTCAAATACTCACATGTGGTTCATAGGGAAAGAGCAGTGAGAAAGATATTCTCCCAAGTGAAAGACTGACCTTGTTATATCCTTACAGTCTAGTGGAAACTTCCTTTATTCTTCCTGTAGGCAAATCCAAATATAGTCTGTATGCAAATGAAGGGAGAAATTAAGTGAACAAGGTCATATTTCACTACCTTTCCCCTTTTGGAGCAATACACACATCATCAAAGTGAGATCAAAGTGATCTCTCAAGAAGGTACTCTGCTATACTCTCATTTCTCTCTTTTACTAGGTTATAGAGGGAGGAAACATTAACTGTGGCAAAGAAAAGGCCAGAATCAGCCCCAAAAATTTTAATATGGGTTTGCTTTGTTTGCTTTTGTGTAATTTTAAAAACAATCTATATGACTCACAGCAATAAGCAGCTGTTTGTAACATTTCAGCATTTCAAAGTTCTAATAAAAAGAGTTTGTCTATAAGTGTGTCTGAACTTAACTCTCTTTCCCTTTTTATTATGCAGTAGATCATTCACATGTTAATCAGCTCTCTGCTTTGCAAAATTTTGATTCTGCTACAAAACTCAATTGTTTTGATGAAGACCAGAGGTCTGCAGATTTTGCACTCAGTATAGCCAAGGTGATATTGTATTAGAAACTATTATCCTAAAAACTGAGCTCTTTCAGGGCACAACATCAGTTGTAAATCTGGTGGTTTATCTGTGAGACAATGAGTTATGCCAGGACACAATGTAAGTTTAGTCTTTGTTTTGATTGACAAGGTTCCTTAAATGTGTTATTAACTTGTTCTTGGACAGTCCAGTCTTTTCCAAGGACATGAAAATTATTTAAAGGGATATGTTCAGTTAGGACATATAAACAAAAACAGGAGCTTTTTTTCTCTTTTTATAATTTTTACTGAAAATAGAGATTGAGGAAATAGAGAGCAGGCATTTGGCATGCAAAAAAGAATGAGTGCTTTGTTGTCTTCTTTAAAAAAATACAAAACCCACAAAACAAACCAAACAAAACCCAAAAATACCTAATCAATTTCTATAGTTAAATGTTTATTTATCTCTATTGTTTTTATTCACAACTGTCTGTTTGAATACTTTCAAGAAAATAAATAATGTGAAAGCAAAAGCTATTTTAGCTTTTTTAATTTTTTTAGCTTTTTAGCAAAAAAAAAAAATTTTTTAGCTTTTTAAAAATTTTTTAGCTTTTTTAAAAAATTTTTTAGCTTTTTATTTTTTTTTTTAGCTTTCTATTACCTGTTTTTCAAGGGAATATGTGATTGCAGTCATTGTAATAAAATTTTGCCACTTGGAAGTCTAGGATCTTCTACTGAATTTCCTAACTGCGACCTATAGGGGTTTTTTTTGTTTTGTTTTGTTTTGTTGTTGTGGTTTGGGTTTGTTTTTTTTTGTTTTTTTTTTGAGGGGGGGTTTAATTTTTATTTTATTTTCTAGCGGGAAAATAAAATTATACTGTAACCTCTCACTCCCTATGAGTTATGAGGTCAAAATATGTCTATTTGGCTTAGGGAAAAAAAGAAAGAAAAGTTACCCAGTTGGATTGTTCAGAAGATATATTGGCATGAGTTGAAAAACATTTATATTTCAATGAAAAGCACTCCTTCCATAGGAAGGTCTGATCCCTTTACTCCTCAAATATTTGCAATAGCTCTGATAATGTTAACAGTACTTCTATCAGTCTTCTCAGCAGTGTTAACTGTGAGGAAGTCCCCAGACACCACTCCAGTTAAGAAACGTGTGTACAAACACAAAATGACTGCTAAGCCAGCTGCCCAGTAGCTGAGAGAAATTCATCTTGCCTGGATTTCTCTTAAAGCTGAATTTCATTGCCCAGTTTCATGTAAGCTTACAGCACATGAAATAAAATATTGGTGCCATCTGTCTGGCATATGTTAAGCAGAAAACCTTTATTTTTTATTACACAATTTTAATTTTTTTTTAAAGTTTTATCCTTAATATCAGATCTTGATAAATTTCTGGAGTTTATGATGTGTCTTAGAAAATGTAGTTTTAAAATCTCTGCACAGCAGGGTTTTTTAAAGTAGTTAATTCAACACAGAGAAGCAACTAGGAGAAAGGAGGAGGCGGAGAACACACGGCACTTGAAAGAAAAAAACAGAAGATAAATCCAAAAGATTATTTTCCCCATCATCAATTCCTAAAGACATTTCCCTTTGCCAAAATAATGATTCAGTAATAAAATATGGGTTAAAGTGATTCCAACACCTAGTTTTTGGGGGTTTTTATTCTATTTTTTGAAGTAGTATTTTATTTAAGAAACCAAATAGAATTCTAATTAATATCTAATGAAATGATACAAGGATAAAAAAGCACAAGGAGACTGAATAGAGGATTCAGATTCTTATCTTACTGTTCTGTGTTCAGGAAGCAAGGTATTACTTCAGAATTACATAATATCTAGTGGAAATGTGAATAGTTCTGTATATTTAAAATATTAATATCTTCTTTTTAAACTATTCGGTTTTTTGGTTTGGGTTTTTGTTTTTATCACTAGTTTAAATAAAGAAGTTTACTGAGAACATAGCTACTATGGGAAAATACTAACACTTTAAAAATCATCCAAGAGGGAGAGAACACAAACAATAATTTGGTTTTTAATTGCAGTTTTAAATCTTAATTTGTGTGCCTGTCACGATCTCAAAAGTACATATGCCACTGATTGATTTTATTTAGCATACACTTAGTAACTACATTTGGTGTTTAAATCACATAAGTCACCTAGCACAGAAAAACAGTGATTAGGTAGCTATTGTGATGTATCTTTGAATTCTTCATAGCAGACCACTCAAAAGGGTTATTTGCTGCTAAGACACAGCCATCTAGCCTTTATTTGTAAATGTGTGGAGTGAGATGCTTCATCACAACCAGTGGCTAGAGACTCAAGCCCTCACTCTGCTGCCCTAGACACTTCTATGGTCTCTGGAAATTACCCACCTGTGGGCTTGGGTACTCATGCTCTCCAGGCAACATGGATGCATCCTGTTTCTTACTTGTTCATTACTTCCTCAAGGATGGCAAATTCTAATTTTACCAGATTCACACATTTTTCCAGCCCTCTCTTCTAGTTTTAATAGCAAAATCATAGATTTATTTCATAAACTTAGGGTGAGGCTTATATTATAATCACACTTCTCTAAGCAGATTAAATATGAATGTTTATATGTGTACATATATAAAAATTCAGCACTAATTTAAATTTAACAGGATTTTCTCCTAGCACATGTAGTATTTTTCACCTGAACTTTCCTATGTATCTCAACTTCATCCTGCAGAATCCTGTAGTTCCTTTCTAATAAAATAGATACTTTAGAAAAATATCTGGTCCCAATCCAGAGAATCTCCACAAAAATAAAAGCCAAGAAAAATCAGCAATATATTGCAATATCACAATACAATGACAAAGAAACATTTGCATTTAATTCTCCAACAAAATAACATCCAATGTACTTTGATCCTTCCTCTTTTTGACAAATTTCTCAGCTGTAACTGTATATAGTTATGAAAATAGCCTTGTAGTTTTTAGCTTGATAAATAGTTAAAGATGGCACCAGTTTTGGACAATTTCTGACATCTTGTTACTGTTACGAGTCTGACGACTCGTGAACGCCATCAAAAATCCTGAATCAGTAACTCTTCTGCTAACTACCACACACACAAAAAAAAAAAATCCCCTAAGTTAATGGCCACAAGATAACAGGTGAAACCCAAACAGTCCTGAGATTAACTCAGTTGGTTATAGCATCTTAATATTGTCAGGGTAGTGGTTTGATCCCTGTATGTGCCATTCATTTAAGAGTGTGACTTCATTGAACTATAGCTTGAACAGGTATAGTCACCCTATAGTGTGGGAGAATACATAAGATAAAAGATAAGGAGTGGGGCTGCAGCAGAGCCTCATCCCTAATGGGGTGCAGCTGTATAAGACAGGTGGACAGCATTGAAGGAGAAGCAGCATGGAATGTTGATGTGTATTGACCTATAGCAAAAGAGTAAAAGGGCACACAGGTGTTATGCATGTCAGAGAAAAGGTATAAAGAGTTAGGAGGAGAGAGGTGGTGTTGTTGGAGCTTGCAGGTTGTGCTGTGTGAGGAAGGAGTCAGTGGTGCATGGTGCAGCCTGTAGTATTGCAACAGAGAAAAGGCAGAAGGCTTTAATAGATTGCTGATGCTTGCTACCATCTTTGACATTAGCTTTTTGAGCCCACTGTCAACCAGGGGAAAGTTTTTAGATGAGAGCCTGATGCTTGTGTCAGTTGAGAGTCTACCGTCAACTCAATTAGTGTCCTGTGTAAGGAGCAACCAACAGCAACCCTGATCAAGCAAAAGTAACCTAGGCCATATCTATTTATTTTCTTGGAAAGATATATTTCAGTAATTCTTCTCCTCCTGGAGTACTGTCACTAATAAGGAAATGTCCTTTTTAGAAAATTCAGTAGTATTTTATAGACACCTCATTTTGTATAATGAGGCAGAATTATGACAAAAAGTTTTAGTGAAAGTTAGCATAAACTTTATGAGATTTTTTTTAGTTTCTTCTCCCTCACTGACTAGAAAAAAAAATTTTACAATATATTGACTTCTTCTGGGCTTGCATTTGAATACATTTTTAGAGTAGCTTTCAACACAAATTATTTCTGGATGTATATTTTGAGAGGTTCATCAGTGGCACTTCACTAATACACTGGAAAGAATATTTCTATATGATAATTGGTAGGACAATTTACCTTTTGAAAATTTAGAAACAAAATAAAAATTTCTGTTAACACACCAGCTCTACAAGCAGTCTTACTGATATAGTAAGGATAAGATCAGTGCAAAATGACAGGAGCCATGAAGAGATGTAAGTAACACAATTATTGGTGCTCTCTCATCTTTTTCCAGATCAGTAGTGGCTGGGCACCATGACTCTTCTGCCTACTGGAGAGCTACAGTATAAAAAGATATTCTGTGAGCAAACTGGAAGAAAGCTAGAGCATTGCAAAGGCTACTATTGTTACCATGCAGATGATTCTGTGACTTTGTGGAAGTTCCTATCTTTCAGACTGGGACTTATTTAAGAGAGCAAAGAATATTGGGGAGAGATTGAATGTTTCTTGCTTTGACTATCATAAATAACTCTTGCTGGAAATATTTTTTTTCTGTTTCAGCATAAATAAAGATGATAGTTCAAATGCAGAGGTTTTTATGCTTTCCTCTATCTACTCTTAAAATAGTGCCTGCACAAAGAGAAATCTGCCTTTTTTTCTCTAAAGGACTAATGAGCTGTAATTTCTTCAAAATATGCTATAAATTGAGTAAAAGGATAATCCTTTTCACCTTTATTAATCTGGCTTGCCATCTCTTAGTATTGAATTCTATTTAACCTCTGCAAACTGTCAGCCTAAATGGCAAATCCCCAAACAAAAAAAAAAAAAAAAGGGAAAACATTCTAGAAAAATCTTTTTAA
>VZRH01003853.1:65842-86544 GCA_013397555.1 Urocynchramus pylzowi
TTTTAGCCTCCGAAAACTGTCAGCCAAAAGGGAAAACCCCAAAAAAAAAAAAAAAAAAAAAGGGAGAACATTCTAGAAAAATCTTCTTGATCAGAGAGTCTAGACTTCCACTGTTACAAGTACTAATCATGTCATTTCCCTTTTTTAGATGTGTTGTGATCCTTTATTACTTCCATTGGAATACAACTTAGAAAATCTCTTTGATAACTAGGAATCTTTCACCCAGTAATTTTCACCTGGTTTATTCTGAGTTATCATTGTGCAAACTGTGTTCCTTAGCTGCAATATCTTGATTCCTTCCTTGGTATTCACAGTCTCTACAAATACAGCAATCACATCCCACCCTTTTTTTTTTTGGACTAAGATTTTTTTTTTTTTTTTAAGACCTCTGTACCTCTGTTCCCTTCATAAACTGTGAGTGTTTTGGTAGTTAATGGGTTATCAAGAGGAAAGTGGGAGGGAAGGTAGAAAACTCAGATTTGTAGTCAGGCTATGCTTTAATTTCCAAAAGAATTATTTCCATAATATTCAACTGAGTAGAATTCCAGTGTATAATTACTTTAAATCACACTGAAATAGTTCATGCGAGTAGCTGAAGCAAAACTCCCACCAGAACTATTAGAAAACATCATATGTTTGCAGAAAGAAAACCTTTTGACAGACTTCTGGATTCCCAGAGACACAGAAGTTCAAATTAAATGGTTCAAGGCAGAAGACCCGTACATCCAAAATGTGACCACCAAATTTCTTGCTATCAGATCTATGACTGAAAAATAAAGCTCATGATCTGATGTACCATGTCACACTCTGTTTATATCTGCTGCTCCAAACCTAGTATAATTAACTCTCATGTGACAAGAGATTGAGAAATCAAATGCACACGTGTTAGAAGGGATATTTGTCAAGAGGAGTAAGTGTTAGTTTTATTATACAGGACACTAGACCTAATTTAAAGAAACTGAGAAGTCACTGAGTAACTATGAATAAAGACAGTTGGGTTTATGAAGAAGACAGAGGTCTTAAAAAGCAAAAAAAAGTAAAAAAGTAAGATTCTTGGTAAAAAAAAAAAAAAGATGAGAGGCAATATTTGTACATAAACTTCTTTTGCCTATTAAATACATGTAAAACTCAAAGGATGAATTCTTGGGCTCTCTTCCAGACAGACCTGTTCTTGTCATAAATGAGGCTTTGCATGTAAGTTCAGAGCCTGTAGTGTTTATGTATGCTACTGGAGGCCACAGGCAACAGCCTAAATAATTCCAGGTTTGATTTCTAATGAATCATCATTAGCATACTTAAATAATTGTATTTGTTTTGATTACTTTCTGTTCACTGTCTATAACTGAAGAAGACAAGATTACAGTGAAAGTCCTTTTACTTGTAACTCTAGGAATGAAAAAAGCAAATGGAATCTTTTTGGGTTTTATCACAAGAGAATAACGTAGCTACTTATGAGTATGCATTAAATCTATCTATACGAAATTTATGGTTCTGAAAATATCCTCACTCAGATCTTTTACTAGCTTAACTTATTTACCATCACCATTTTCCCTACAAAGGGTTTGCTGTAGGTTTAGAGAATACTTCTAGGTTTCTAACTGCCTCATGACTTGAAAAGTTAATTCAGCTTAATATTTAATGAATAATTAGGAACTGAAATATTATGCTGCTTGCATTCCTTAGTGTGCATCTATTCATAAAAAAAAATAATCCTGCTGTCAGGAATTGCCTTCATATTTGACTTGTATACAATCGAGTGAACCACCGGTGCTCAGCAGCCCAGATGGAGCAGCGGGAGGCATTGTGTGAAACATCTCACAGCAGATTACATTATTCTCTGCATGGAGAACTGAGCAATCTGTCATACCCCTTTAAGGCTTTTACTTAGCAGCTCTGTTGGCTACTGCTTAACAGTGGCAGAAACGTAATTCCACCTGCACTTTGGACAGAGGTTGCCAGCTGGGAACATATTTACAGCAACATAGGGGACATGATTTTATGGAGTCCTTTTGCACACTCTCAGAAACAGACTCTCTTTATTACTTGCTTTCTTAACTGTGTTTAGGGATCCAGCTCCAAATAAATTATTCATAAAATGGTTTATATGTGTGTGTTAAATCAAATGAAAAGCTTCTCGGGAGAGGAAACTGTCCTAATAATGTACACTTATTATGGGAAAGGACATTACTAAGGAAAAGTTACCATATCTACATCTTTTAACATTACTCTGAGAAGCTCAATAGAAACTGGAAGGTTGAGAAAATTTAAGAGAAAAAACCAGATGATTGGAATTCTAAAAATTTGTTAGTTGAGTGTCCTTGCAGTTCAATTTTACAGAAGCTCCGGGTTTTCTCTATTGCAACTGCAATGAGAAAAATTCAGTTATGAACCCTTTTTGAGACACTAAATGCATGATCAGTGTTTATTGACACATTTGTAATGGAAGAGCACTAATCCACTTAAAATTCATGGTTCATAATCTGCACAAATAATTGTTTATTATCTGTTTATCAGGGAAGATTTGCTGAATAGCCCCAAATAAAATACATACTCTACTTATGTGGAATAAAACTAATATTTAAAATAAACTAATAAACAAGAGCGATGCTGTTGGCAACAGCTTAAGAAGATCTTTGGACTATCGAAATTAGAGGGATTCAGACAGTATTTTTTCAATCCATCCCTGACTTGCTAGCTTACAATGGAACTAACATTCCAGTTTGTTTTGCAGCTAGTAGAATGATTTAGGAACTGCATCAAACTATGCAATTTTCTTTACACATATATTCAAGCTGTCAATGTTACCCATATGTTTTACAAACACTGTGTACATAAAGATGAATAGACTTTAATCAACCAGGTTTGAAAAATAGCAGATCTTATTAGTGTGATTTCTTCTGTGTTCAATGATTACTTATAATTTTTAACAAAAATTTTAGGACAACTACCGTGGACTGAAATTTATGTTAATTTTAAAATATGTCAAAATATATTTTTATTTAATTATGCTTTGACTAGTAAGAATTTGTGAATGAAAAATAAACTAATCCATATTGTTCAAGACAAAATACAGTCTCTGTAAGCACAGGCTTGTGCCTCTGTACTTAAAGAAGTAAAAAAGACTGTTGGGACAAAAGAAGTTCTTTTGGACATTAATTTCTTCTGTAAGCATGAGTCAGATATTGAAACGTCCCATTTTTAAAAATACAGATATATTAGAAAATGAAACTCCAATTCAAGACACATATAAGTTCTCCAGCTTGTTACCTGTATGTGTCACACTGATGCTTTCTATTAGAAACCTATTTGCATTATTAGTTCCACTCTTCACTCTTCAGAATGGGAAGAAAGGTCAAAACATCAGACTGATAGTTTAAAATCTGGGGAAGTCTGCAGTAGAAAACAAATTTTAATCCAAATTGCCATCATGGCATTTTAGTACAGTAACCACTGGACAATTTGCCCTCTCCAGAAGTTTTTTCCTTACAATTTCAATCATTTCCTCTTGCCTGAATTACTAAGGGCATTTGAAGTCTTCCAGTTTGTCTTTCCAAGACCAGATTTAGCAAGGAATGAAAAAAAAGAAACATAAAGGGATGAAGGGTCTTCAGAGCCACTTTCACACAGGGTGTTAGCATATCTGTTGCAGATCTGCAGTGGCTGCAGTCTGCTTCACCCTCACACTTCATGTTGCATCCAAATTTGTCCTAAAAAGTTCTGTGTCAAAATTGCTTTCTCAGCTCACAATGGCTGGAGCTTTTGTGTGTGTGTGATCTTGTAAATGAGCTAAGAGCAAGAATGTGGAAAATTTAACTTATGGTAGAAGCAAAAGGAGGAGGAATACTGAATGAGGAGAGTTACCAGAATATATTTGCAATGTTCAGGAAGTAAAACTTGAGTCCTTTTTAATCAGATTATCATAGAATGGCCTGGGTTGGAAGAGACCTTAAAGATCATGTAGTTCCAACCCCCCTGCCATGGGCAGAGACACCTTTGCCTAGACCAGACTGCTCAAAGCTTCATCCAGCTTGATTTTGAACACTTCAAGGAATGGGACATCCACAGCTTATTTGGAAAATCAGTTCCTGTACCTCAGCACCCTCACAATAAAGAAATATTTCCTAATATCTAATCTGAACCTACTCTCTTTCAGTTTGAAATTATTCCCCCATGTTGTTTCACCACATGCACTTGTAAATAGTCTCTCTCTACCTTTCTTGCAGGTGCCCTTCAGGTACTGGAAGGCTGCAATAAGGTCACAATGAAGCTTTCCTTTCTCCAGGCTGAACACCCCCAATTCTTTCATCCTCTCTTAGTAAGAGAGGTGCTCCATCCCTCTAATCATCTTGATGACTCTTCTCTGGAATTATTCCAACTGGTCTATGTCCTTCCTGTGCTGAGGACCTGAGGGTGGGATGCAGCACTCAGATGGGGTCTCACCAAAGCAGAGGGGCAGAATCACTTCCCTCAACCTGCTGGCCATGTTTGTTTTGATCATATGTCAATAAAACCGTATCTCTGCATCCCCTTCAAGAGATATCTAACAGATACTTAATGGGGTGCTTTTCTATCAGTTGCAAAGATGAAAGTCCAAATAAGGAGCTCTCCTGAAGATTTTCTATTTTTATCAGAAAAATATCTGATGGTATATATGAATGTTTACGCCCTATTTTCTACTTCTTAGCACTGTGGTCTTCCTTCTGCTGCTTCTGGTAGAAAAATAAGCTCTTGTTCTTGTTACAAATGCATGGTGTTGTATTTCAGAGGACAAGCCAACATTAGGCTTAAATTCTGTATTGGTAAGGGCAAGGTTAAGTATGTTTAAAGAGATACTCTATCAGTCTGAAGTGAATTACCGTGGAGATGCTGGATTTCTGCCCAGAGATAAAAAGCAGTTAAGCTACCTATTCAGCTACACTGATTAATTATGTATTAGCCTTATTATTAATCGTGTGGGTTTGTTCATTTGGTAAAAATGGGAAGTTACAGAAAATTAATTCATTTTGTAGTAAATAAATAAGTGAATATATAATCCCAAGTCTACTGGATAAATGCTATCTCTCAGATGACAGAAAATCTGTGACCAAATTACAGCTATGGATTCTGGCCATCATCTGGCATGAATGTATTCCACCTAACAAAACATTACAAAGTTTTGTCATTTGATTTCAAATAGAAATAATGCAGAAAGATCACTGATGATATTTTCAGAATTATTTATCAGTTCTTGATGGAAATTTTTAATGTGCTTTTGAGGACATATTAGTTCTCTTAAATGTCTGACATACCTAAGGTAATGATCTCTTCATTTCAGTGACATTTCAATTTGTTGGGTTATGATTTAATTTGATGCCTTCTGCCTTTCTCATAATGACAATTAGTGAATTATTTTTGTTAACCTACTGTATGCTAATTCATCATTTGCGTTGGAGCTGCATTGTCAGCAAGGCTATAGCGCATCCTCCTTGAGCTGATTATAAAGGGGCTGTCAAATTGCAGTGATCAAACAAGGTTATCCAGGCTGCTTTACACTTCTGATACAAATAATTTGAGAAGCATATTAGGGCTTGACTAAGAGTTTTGATCAAGCTTTAAAATACAAAGTAATCTTTGGGACCAGATCCCTGTCCTTGTATTCAGGACTGCTATTTAAGTCAGGGGGCTGTCTAACTACAAATGGACAAGGGCTTCAGAACCTGGATACATTGAATGTGTGAATGTTTAGACATTTATAGTTATCCCTTTTGCCATGGAGCGGGTAACTTGGTAGCTTGCATTCTAGAATTGTGATAAAATAGAATGAACATAAGGAAGACAACATCCACACACTTCCACGTCTCCAAAAGTGTCTAGCACCACCAGAATACTTACATTTATCTTCATCATTAGTTCCTCACTTTTTTTTTTCCTCTTGCTTACTTGCACAACATATGGGAGAGGTTTGAATTTATTCTTGATTGCATAATCATTATAATTAGTCCCTCACCTCATCAGCCAAGAGGTTGTACAAATAACCTCCAATTTGCTATCAACAAAATGGATGAACTCAGAATTTTTCTTTATTCAAATGCTTCCATTATCATATTTCATTACAAAGTTGTCAGCTGCTTGTTTTAAATCCTGAGCTGTTCCAAGTCCTGGCATTCAGGAACAAGCAGTATTTGCTCTGAAGAGCTGTGCTGTACCATAGCACAGTGCATCATCAAGTCATTCAGGGCAGTAGGATCAATAGCTTGGTTAGTGCTGAAACCCTACATCTACATTTTACATTGTTTCAGTGTTTTACCTCAGACAAGCTATATCCTGTCTCCAAGGATAAACAGTCCTCCCTATGTAACTGATTTGAAGCTGTCTGAAGGACCAAACATGTCTTAATGGGGTGGAATACATTTGTCCATCTGAAGCAGACATTCTGGTACAGTTTCCTTTGCAAGATATCTTTGCAATCTTTGAAGCAATTCTGGAAACCATCCAAGCTTCACTAAGCATAATGATTTGCGTTAAAACAATTTGATTTGCTGCTGAACCAAAACCCAGAGGCAAATACATCCACAAGTTTACAGATCATGTTACAACCCTTTTAGTGTTTATTGTAAAAGTACTAAACTTCTCAGCTATAAATTCCAGAATCAGAATGCCTTACCTTTGAAATACCATATGTGTTTAAAAAAAATTCAGAAATTGATACAGACATAGACTTTATTTTAAACTGGGACATTATGGTATATTTTTCTAAGTCTACAAAATATTTTAATCCCTCTATTCATCATCACATTGTATCTGTGCTTTCACAAATCCACTCTTGAACAACTGGATAGAAACACTGCCTCCATGGAAAAAAGGTCTAAAAAAAACCCATCAATTTTTAGTCAATCAGGAAGAGCTAACTACTCAATATTCTGTCCACACCATACAACAAACAAACAACATATGTTCACAAGAAATAATGGTGTGAACCATTAGTCACAAAATAGTTCACACATGAAATATACTAATTTTCAAAGCTGAGATAGAGTCTAAAATAAGATAATTAGTAACACCACCTACAGCAGTGGAAGAAAGTTCAGGAAAGTTCCAGATAAGTGAAGCAACTGAGCAAGAGGAAGCCCTAAAAAGAATTCAGAAGAGATTATGACCATGTGAAAGCTCCCCTAAAAAGTGCTGTTGCTGCCTTTTCTCACTAGAGGGGAGTAAGTCTTAATACTCCTGGCAAGATACTCTGCAAGCGCATGGGTTTGAGAAAAGGTATCAAATGTTTATCAACACCTCAGTATATGTTTTGCCATGTTTTCAGGACTACTTGTGCACTAAATAATACTCCACACAGACATCAAAAGTGCCACAGAGTTTAGCTCTAGGCCTGACGCTAGTGGTGTCCCCCAAGGTTAAATATTGGGCCCAAGCCTTAATGACTTGGAGAAAGGGGCAGATGCCTCCTCAGCAAATTCATTGATCACACAAAGCTGGGAGGAGTGACCAATCCCCCAGGGTGCTGTGCAGCCCTTCAGAAGGACCTTGCCAGGCTGGAGAAAAGAGGAGAGGAACTGTCTGAAATTCAACAAAGAGAAATGCAGGGTCCTGAACCTGGGGAGGAATAAATCCATGCACTACTACAGGCTGGAGACAGACCTGCTGGAAAGCAGCTCTGTGGAGAAGGACCTGGGAGTCCTCATGGACAACAAGCTGTCTATGAGCCAGCAGTGGCCAAGAAGGCCAATGGTGTCCTGGGATACTTTAGGAAGACCATTGCCAGCAAATTGAAGGAGGTGATGCTGCTCCTCTGCTCAGCCCTAGTGAGGCCACATCTGGAGTGCTGGACTCCTCAGGAAGAGAGAGACTTGGACCTCCTGAAGCAGGTCGAGTGGAGTGCAACAAAGATGATTAAGGGACTGAATCATCTCTGTTACAAGGAAAAGCTGAGACAGCTAGGCCAGTTCAGCCTTGAGAAGAGATGACTGAGAGAGGACTCATCACCATCTATAAATGTCTGAAAAGAGGGTGTCAAGAGGATGTAGCCAGGCAATGATGCGTGTTCCAAGCAAGAGGAAAGGAGGCAAAGGCAGAAATTAATGCACGGGATGTTACAGCCCAGCATGAGGAGGAGCTTCTTTACTCTGCAGGTGACCAAGCACTGGAACAAATTGGCCAAAGAGGTTGTGGAGTCTCCCTCACTGGTAATATTCAAGAGCCATATGGACACAATTCCATGCAAAGCGCTCCAGGATGACCCTGCTTGAGAAGTGTTGTTGGACCAGATGACGTGCTAGGGTCCCTTCCCATTTTGTGATATTGTGATAACTAATCTGAGAGTGAAGTTGAGCAAAAAGCAAAAGAGAGCATGTTTAAGTTGAGCACTGAAGTACACTATCATTTGCACCAAGATTGAATGAGGCCTTATGCAATTGCAGCCTCCTTCCCATTACAGATTCTGTTTCCTTATGATATAGATGTATTGTGATCCACAAGGTCGCTGCCAGCTGATTTTCTCATGGGGGAATGGGAGAACCTGTGACTGTACTTCCTTTAAAAGCATTCAGCTACAAATAACACTAAGAACTGCAAGTTAAAAAAAAAAAGAACAGAAGTGCTTTTTATGCAGTAAGTCACTCATGTTGAAATTTTCTGCATATTCCCACTAGCATTCTGCTGGGAAGAGAGAAAATAAAGGAATCCTTGCAAATAATTAAATATCATTAATTAATTATGGGGAAGGCATGGTAATGTACCTCCAGAGTGCAAGTGCCTTGCATAGCTTGCTAATTTTGCTCCACTCTTTCTGTTGTTTTTAATTTGCTTTAGTTTTGAGGTTTTAGTTTGGGTTTTGGGGGTGGGAGGGGGCAGGATTGTTTATTTGGTTGGCTTGGTAGCTTGCTTTAGTTTTGTAATTTTTTTTTTGTTTTAATTTTTACACTTTGTGCTCAAGTCTAGATTGTCTTTTAGTTTTAATTGAATCAGTGTCTTATGATTAAATGCCTCAAGAAATCTGGACTTACTTGTTTCTTTGGAGAAAAAGTCCCAATATTTTGGTGTAGAAGAGAGTGGTATTTACTAGCATGAATCACCTTTTGTCCCTTCCTGTAAGCAGCCTAAAAGGAGAATTCCCAGAATTCCCATAGTATGACAGATATAGTTTTATCACTATATTCACACTGTTCTTACCAAGATTTTCATTGAATTTTATATCTAATCTCCAGCAAGATGGAAGAACAACATTAATTTGCTTTGTCCACACAAATAAGTATAATTAATGGTTCTAAAGCTAAATAAGCTTAACCATTGAATTCCGAGAGTAACACAAAAGCAAGCCTTTGTGTCTGCATCTGAGGAGTAATTTTTTTCTTTACAGTCCTTACAACCTAATTCACCTTTCTAGGAAAACCATTCTGTAACATCTTTACTTGAAAAATGTGAGGAAAGAAAATAACTGGTGGCATGGCATAGCACAAAGAAATTCAGGTCTCTGTTAATAGCCCCTATATATCAGTTTGAAAATGTGCAGATTGCACTGAAGTTCATTTCAGAGGAATCCTGTCTTGAAGTAGTATTCATCCCGAGCAGCTGGAGAATGAAGAATGAAAAATATGTGAATTTTGGGTTGCTGTATTTGTTGCTACAAGAACTTGGTTGATTTGGCAATCAGATAACAGAAGAATACACAGAAGAAAGTCTGAAGCCAGATCATAGTCAGAAGTAGCTATGAGGACAATTACATTTCCTTTTGCTCTGTCGAGCAAAAGGAAAGTAGCTTACTTGTAATCATACTAGAATGGTTAAACTTAAGCTATGATCAAACAGGCAAGTCACTCTTTTTAGAGTCCATTTTTCCTCCCAATAGTAACAAAAGCAGGAATAGTATGGTAGCAATGTAAGGAGGCTTTTCCAGTCAAGCATGTAAAACAAAATAAAAAAAGAACAGCTTTTCAGAGGGCAAGAACTTAATTTCTGTATATTTAGATTTAAATACCAATTTCAAAATTATCAAGTTCTTTCTTACTTTTATATTTTCATATCATAAACTCTGTTTACAGAAACTTCAGTGAGATTATCAATGTATATCCAAGTGAGCAGTGATCCAGAACAGAAGGCACTGGTCAATATAAAAGTAACACCAATGTACTGTCAGAAATCTTCAAGAATTTTTTGGATAAGAATAAATTTCTTGTCAATCTCAGATGAGACAGAAACCTTCAAATGAATATCACACAGGTTCCCAAAGACTTCTTTGCAATTATAGCCTCTTGCAATCATTACAGTGCAAGATTTAAAATAAATTATAGATTTAATTTTGACATGAAATATGGGTTAATTTCAAAAATACTGTAATTTTCATGGTCAGTTCTTTTCTCAAAATTTTTGCCTACTTTGTAAATATGGTTTTCCTCAAAGTATTCAATTCAATGTCTCCTCAAAGAATTCAAATCTCCTTTTCCATTTTTATGCATTTTCAGAGCAAAAACTGAAGTCCAAAAAGGCTCCGTTTAAAATTGGGCTTTTTTAGGAAAATACCAAAGCATAATTAGCACCAATTTTGCATTTATTTTTCCACTGATCCCCAAACATATACATAATGGCTTCAGTTTTAGAGCCAGACTTCAAATTTGGTGAGATCTCTAGAGATACTATTGATGTTTATGAGCTTGTAAAAAATACAATAGGTACGTTCTGTATCTTTCAGTGTCTAATTGAAAAACTTGGTCAATTACTTCCTTGCTATTTTAATGTGGATGCCCTTCCTGTGTTTATATTAATCCTCCTAATGCTACATGAACAAAAATAGGAAAAAAAACATTCTTAATGCAGCAGCATATCTTGCAGTAACTCATGAATTTCAAAGCACCACATGCTTACAGATCTAGCTAATTAGGCACTCAGACAATGCTAAAGCAAATCTCAGTGTGCAAGGAAACAAACATGTGAAGTGAAACATATTTGCCTCTGTTCATCTATTTGTCTTGTTTTGCTCTTCTCCTTTTTCTACCCCTCTGACAAGCTGCTCTTTTTCATTTTGTTTTTCATGCTTGACTGGAAGTGCCTACTTCACGTTGCTACTGTACTAGCCACACTTCTGTTATTATTGACAAAACATAAGCTCTTTTTACTGCCTTGTCTGTTTGGTTGTAGCTTAGCTTCTACCAGTCTAGTATCACTTCAGTTAAGCTGTCATGTTAGAACTGTCTGCACCTTCAGAAGCTGCTATATCCAAGGTATTAGCCAAGGACTATGTATTTGGGTTTGAAACTTTTGCAACTTCTACCTGTTTTTTAACAGTAACAAAATTTTGACTCCATAAAATGTAAAGGTTTAGTTTGGTTTCTGAGGGTTCCCAGACTCCTCATGTCTAGTCAGTTTTTCAGAGTTCTTGTGTCATTTTTTTTTTTCGGTATCACTGCTGCTTCCATATGCTAGAAATTATAGTTGAGAATTTCCTTTAACAGAAACATTCACAACTTCAAGAATTCCCCAATTTAATAAAAAGGAGCCGGCAAGAAAAAAAAAATCCATTTAAATTTACATTTCCTGCTATCAACAGTACTGAATTAATTTGATAATCCTTATCCTCTTCCCATACAAGCAGCTTCTCTTGGGCTGCCATAGAGTTAGATAAAACTTGGGTGCCTGAGAAGCTCTGGCCCATGACAAGAGAACTTATTGTCATCATTTGTGAAATAAATTTCTGGAAATAGTTAAAATCATGATGCATATTATCTTTCTTCCAGGGAGATTTATAATCCTATTGCACTCATAGTTCAAGGTACAGTTTTGGGTAATTAAATGGCATCAATCTAGATGTATCTAAATGGTAATCAATCAGCCAGGGCTGATTTTCAGGTCAGCTGCTGGGCTTGGCTTTCTTAGTGGATACATTCTTCTCCCCCAACTTTGCTGACTTCTCCCTAGGCCTGAGATAATTGCACAAAAGTGTTGCCCTCATCCTAGCTCAAGTTGCCTTAGGCAGCTTAACTCACAGTCCAAAGTTCCCCTCAGGAAGCATATTCAGGGAGGGGTGGGCTTTGGTGGTCATAGCTTCTTTATTTACCATAACAGGCAAAAGTCCTTCCTAACAAAATTTAAGCCACTAACCATAACATCTCAGTCTCTCACAATGAGTGAGCCCCCTGTCTATCTCAACCCATGGGCTTCTCTATCATATTTTCTCTCCCATTCTTCTGAGAAGATGGATAGGGCACCTTGATGGCCACCTGGCAGACAGCAAAGGTCAATCCACCACACTGCCAAACAAACTTAACAGGATAATTTTACCACATGGAAGAACTTTTATACTTTATTCTCTTCAAAAACTTTTCTTTCCCCTTGTATTTTAGAGGAAATCCAAGTTTTTTTATTATTTTCATTAAATGTCTAAAAATTGGTATTACTTTTTTTTATACTTTAGCTAATTAAAATTCTGGACACCTGTTTGTTCTTTTATTTCCAATTTGCACATTACCTGCATTGATTTAAATTCTGCTAACTATCAAATCCTTCCATAAAATTCTGTCATTTAAGCAAATAAAAATGTGACATCTATAATTTCTGAAATGCAATTTGTGATTAGATTTAAATTTTTAAAAGTAAATTAGGTTGAGATACAGGTTATTCTTAAAGTATATGTAAATATTTTCATTTTATTATAAAAAGTAATTATGTTGACAAGCAATATGTTTGAAAGTGAAAGTGAGGTTATGAAAAATTAATGTAATCATTGAACTGCTTGATAACTCTTGAAAATGTGATAATAAAATAAATCAAGGAGATGTCATTTTGCAGAGCAGAAAAAGCAAGGTTTGGGCAAAAGTAAATGTTGTAAGAAAATCAAATGCTGTTATGGAAAAGAAAATGCTGACATAATCAGATATAAGCTTTAGACATTTATTTCTGGCAGACATATTACATACAATTCTTATACTTATGGGCCTGGACCATTTTACCAAAATAAAATAGCTTCAAGGTGATTATCTGGAAATATCCATTGGCTTAAAACGGTCCATTAATGCTTCCTAAATGCATGTTCTGTCATGAACCTGAGCTTTCTTAAGTGATCTTATCAATCAAATTTTTCACTCATTCCTATATGTCATGTTTCCAGACCTTAACTTCAAAAAACTCATAGAAACCCAAAATAAAACCAAAAGCAAGCTCCTGCATAAAGTCCGTATATATCCACAGGAAGAGTTAAGAAAAGTTCAGCCCATGATGGCAGGATTGTTCTCTACAAAAACGTAATTTCTTTTTAGTGGGCACTTTCTTTTTGTTTAATCATAGAATTATAGAATTTTGGTTTGGGTTGGAAGGGACCTTAAAAATGGGCAGGGACATCTTCCACGAGACCAGATTAACTCAGAGACCCATCCAACACTCCAGATTAACTCAGAGACCACATCCAACACTCCAGGGATGGGGAGTCCACAACACTCTGGGCAACTTTTTCCAGTGCCTCATCAACCTCATAAACAAAGAATTTCTTCTTAATATGTAATCTAAACCTGCCCTCTTTCAGCTTAATACTGTTCCCCTTTGTCCTATCCCTACATGTCCTTGTGAAAAGTCCCTCTCCAGCCTTATTGTAAGTCCTCTGTAGGTACTGGAAAGCTGCTCTTAGGTCTCCCCCAAGCCTTCTCTTCTCTAGGCTAAACAGCCCAACTCTCTCAGCCTGCCTCCACAGGAAAGGTGTTCCAGCTCAGTGAACAACTTAGCAGCCCTGCTCTGGACTTATTCCATTAGGTTCATGTCTTTCTTGTTTTGGGAGCTCCAGCACACCAGTCAAAGGGGGTGATGTTAAAACACGCAGTCATTCAGGATGTGGAAGGCACAAGATCTGTGCTATGCCCACGCTGTGAAGCCATATGTCTCACATCCCAGGAAAATGTGTAAGAAGAGAGAGGAGTGAAGCACACTCTTCCTGTTCAAACACACATAGTCGATGGAATGGTCAGAAGAGGAGGAAAAGGGAAAGGGCAGTTGTGTTCAGCTTTCCACACTTATGTTAGAGAAACTTTAATCCAATTATTTAGATTAAAATATATGAACGGTAAAAGGAATGAAAGCACTACTTGTCCCTCTAAGCAAACCCAGAGTGCTAAATAAGAATTAGCCTGCTCATGTCTTATACACCTTCTGCAGCAGCTCCTTTTCCATTAGCCTTACAAAACAAAACTAGAAGAGGTACATCTATGCAGCTATATTTAGGAAAGTAATCAGGAGCTTTGATTAAGAATCAGCTCTTCAGTTCTGAAGCCTAGAATAATTATATTGTTTCGCTTTAATATTGGACACCCCCAACTACAGACAAAGAGCTCTGCATTTGCTTGCAAGGAAACACGTCAGCACTGAGGAAGGGTGGGGCAGACATGCAGCAGTCCAAGAGCTAAGGCCAGTCTACAAACTCATCTTCCCTGCCTCCTGGCTCTGAAAAACTGAGGGGAAATGGAAGGTTAAGGAGGAAGTAAATCATCTATGCCATTTTTTTGAGTAAAACTCACTGTATCAAAGACAGTGTGGCACAAACAATATGAGATAGCTTGTTCCTCAAATACGTGGCTAAGCTTCCCAAATGCATGGTAAGTGCTTACCATTTTTTTACATAAACTGAAATGTCATTGCCCATAATAAAAAAGATTTTTTTTTTTTTCTGGTAGAGAGCAAAAAACATTTCATGGAGGTCAAGACTTAAAGACAGCAGAGAATATTTGACATCAAACAGGCAAAAATGCCTAATCTTCATTAATACTATAACAGTGTAGAGAGTTATACTATCAGAGCTCAGGCTACAGTCCCAGTGTTACTAGAGAGAAAATTAAATATTCTTTTCCTTGTAAATTGAAAGCATCTGTATCATATGGCATGTATTTAAAATATGTATGTGGTTATGCACTTTGAAGACAACTCTAAATCTTGAAGTATGACAGAGTTTTTAATATTATATATCTTAGTGTATGTACTATTTAATTGACTATCCACAGTCAGCGGTTGATCAGGTTGTATCTTACAGGCAAAACAATATTTAGTGTTACCTGTAGCTGAACCGTGCTGATCAGCATTTTATTACTGACACTGGTTTTGGCAGAACAATTTTCAAAATGGAAAGAAAATGAAAGACAATAAAAAAGTAACAAAGGGTAGAGTGGAGCTTGTTAGACACGTATGACAGGGAAGTAACTCTAAATCATTTGAAGAAAATTTAATTAGAATACACATACAGAAAGAGCAAAGTTTGATCTTTCAAAGGATAAATGACAAAGGTACTATACACTTCAGTCCATGCATTGAATTAAGGACAAATCTTTGGGAAAATAAATATAGAAAAAGATGCAATACAGGATAAGAAACAGAGAATAAATAAATACTATAATAGTTACAAATTTTAGGGAATAGCATTTCTAAAATTTTATTGGCTCCATTTTAGATGTGACTGAATGTTAGTTATGACTTTGAAATCTCAGGAAAATGTTATAGTTAGTGCAAATGAATGAGAAATTAAATAAAGCAGGAAAATAAAAATGTTAATTTAAATAATGCAAATAAAGCAGAGGAAATAAAAAGAAGTAGAGATAAATCAGTATCTGATACATAATACAATGGATTTAGTAGCAACCACTATAATTATGAGCATATTAATAAGCCAACTCAACAACACTTATAGAATTACAGAGCTACAGAATCAACTAGGTTGGTAAAAACCTTTGAGATCATTAAGTCTGACCTATGACCAAACACCACCATGTAGCTAGACCATGACACTAAGTGCCACACCCACTCTTTCCTTAAACACCACCAGGGGTGTGATTTCACCACCTCCTTGGGCAGCCCATTCCAATGCCCAATCACCCTTTGTGTGAAGAACTTCTTCCTGATGTCCAAATTAAACCTCCCCTGGAGCAGCTTAAGACTCTGTCTTCTTGTCCTATTACTGTTTACATGGGAGAAGAGACCAATACCCTCCTTTCAGGAAGTTGTAGAGAGTGATAAGGTCACCCCTGAGCCTCCTCTTCTCCAGGCTAAACAACCTCTACCTCCCTCAGCTGCTCCTCATAGGACTTGTGCTCCAGATCATTTATTAGCCTTGTTGCCCTTCTTTGTACGTACTTCAGCAGCTCAACATCCTTCCTAAACTGAGTGACCCAGAATTGGACACAACACTCATGGTGCAGCCTCACCAGTGCTGAGTACAGGAGAAGAATCACTTCCCTCATCCTGCTGCCCACACTATTCCTGATACGGGCCAGGATGCTGGTGGTCTTCTTGGCCACCTGGGTACATCCTGGCTCATGTTCAGTCAATCAGCACCATCATCAGGAGGTTTTCCTAGCCTGTCCTTTTGCTATCAATTTATAAAAACATTTTTTATTATCCTTTACGGAACTGGCCAGGGTTAAGTTCTCTTAAGAGATTTCACCTCTCTAATTTTCTTTCTGCATGACCTAACAGCATTCTTAAATACTTCCTGAGTTGCCTACCCCTCTTTCCAAAGGTTGTACACCCTCTTTTTTTTTTTTTTTCCACTGAGTTCCTGCAAATGCTCTCTGCCCAGCCAAGACAGTTGTTTTCCTCACCAGCTCATCTTTTGTCACATGAATTGATCTATGAGGTGATCTTCTTGCTATATGGGCTTAAAATTTAAAAATTCCCTGTTCTGCCACAAAACACAGGAATATTACTTTTCTACTACTTATTCATAATTTCTACTGCTTGTTTTTCACAGTCAAGGTAACATTTTTGTTGGTTTTGTATAGCATTTTGACAAAAAAAAAACCAAAAAAACCAAAAAAACACCCAAGTGATGGAGGACTTAAAAATATAGTATTGAAATACTATATCAAAGATATAATCATCCTGGAACTGGACCTGGGAGCTGGAACTGACCAAAATAAACTCATTCTTGGATATCATGATTCTTTCATAATTCCTCCTTTATGGGAGGTGATTGAATGTCCTCTATGCTATTTACTTGGGATCTTAGACTACATTTTATTCAGATTTTTAATTAAGCAGTGTCTGTGGTAACTCTATTATGAATTCATTAGCATGTCAATAATAATATTAAGCAGTTTTCTCTCCTGAGAGTTCAAAACACTTAGTTAAGAGGGTAATAAACACTAGTATTATTTTAAATGCGGGTTAAATACAGCATAAAACATTGAACTGACATGCTGAATGTCAGAGTCAGTAATAGAGATACAGATAAATTCTGGATACACTAAACTTCAATTAAATCAGAAATGGTTCAGATTCCCTCCCAGGGCACAGTATGCAATTTTATTGTAGGGTTTCACTCTTTTTAGAAGTTTGCCTTTGAAATTTAAAATGACGTGTCACTGGACTAATTAAAGAGGAAACTAATAGCTGAATACAAACATTAGAGCTAAATATTTCTGTATTGAAGGCTGCTGATTTCTTTGCACATTTTGTGTTGCATATAAAATAATGACATAGGAAAAGATATCTGTGCCACTGAATAAAAGTTGTCTTGTAGCTACGGAGAATGATTCCTTCTTCTTAAGGAATTTAATTCTATTTTGAGTCTGCCACAAATGTCCTGTGTGATCTAGAACTACCTTTCAGCTTCACTGAGATGCAATTGTTCTGTAAGTAAAAATTTCTAAATGTCTCTGAGACAGAAAGAGAATTGCTAAAAATATTTTGGATCAATGGTTTAAAAGCTGTAGGATATTTTTAGCAAAATCAGTACTTGTTTTGCTTAAACAAAAATGTTGCATCAATGCTACCCTATCTGCCTCCATATTTTTTTGCATTGTGTAGAGATCTTGCACCTGCCTTTATTTTTCTTGGTCTGGTTAATACAAACAGTCATTATTAATATAGTTCTGTCAAGCATTATTTGGAAATAATTTTATTATGTGATTAACAGATTTCAAACTGTATGTATGTATTAGAATTTATAGTAGATTTGTACAATAACTTGAGTGTTGGTAATGTACCATGAATATCTGAATATTGTTAATGCAATGATAGCAAAGGTCTCAGTCTCTCTTTCTGTAATTAAGTCACTTGTCTTTTTTATATAATTATGAATTTTTCTTCATGTTAGCTAAAAAAATATAGGGAATCTTTCTTTTTAATGCAAAAAACTATGCCTGTAATTATGAGCCAACAACACTGTGTTGCTTGTTTAATAAAGATCAGAAGCACAATACATAACTCAACCAAATATAGCATGATACCAAAAGTTACATCACAGAAAAATAAAAAAGAGCAATTGAGCAAAGAAAAAGAGCAACACAACCATGCAGACTTATAACAATGAAGAAAAATTATTAAGTAAGGTAAAGTACAACCTTATTAGGCAGTCACTAATCCCAAATATTTGCAAAGCATTTTCCACATGAAAAATTGATCTGAAAATTTTTTCATAAGATAGATCCTTTCTACACAGCAGATTGACCACTGGCATAATTTGGTCCAGCAGTTCTTTATTTGGAATGCAAAATAACAAAGTTTTATTATTTCTTTGTCAGGTGAGTATGTATGTGGCTATATGAATTCAGTTTTTTTCCAAGCTACAATTTTATGTTAAAATTGATTTTTAGGAGGCTTTTGACTGGAACCAAGGAAGGACTTAGGAAAGAGTTTGAAGGAGTATTATGCATTCAATGAAAAATATTTTTTAGTGGAAAGCTTAGTTTAAGCAATCTTGCCCCTATATATTTACTGGTGTTGAGAATATTGAACAAAAAGCAGAAAGTACGTGATGTTGAAATTTTACATCTCTAAACCATATTTCTGACAAGCTGGCAAATTAGTTTAGAATTAATTAGGACAAATAAAAAGCAATATTCCAAAAGCTTTGCGGGGTTTTTTTTCATTTTTATAGAGAAGGTTGGAAGTTTAGAGTAACTGTTCTCAGGCCTAAAGAAAAAGCCAAGAAAATATTCAAGGTTACTGAGGCTTTCTAAAGGAATACAAGAAGCCCATCACATGTTGTATTAAAAGATTCAAATGATTATTAGGCCTTAGTTGGTCGACCTATTTTTAAAAAAAAACTTGTGGGAAAAATACAAGCCTGATAATTTATGTGTACACAGTCAATATAACAAGAATCCATAAAAATTTTAATAACAGAATAAATCTTATTAATATGCCTAACATTAATACAACACCAGATAGGACATTTCCAACCTGAAACATCAAAAATACAACCAAACTGCAAATATATTTGGATCTTTAAATTTGTGGTGGCTGTTGAAAGAGGTATTGGAATCTGATCTATATCAGGAGACAAAGAAAAAGGGAGAAGACTAGTTTCTTATTGGATAATTTTGTATAATGTAAATTGTAACTTTGCTTTAATCATTAAACTGGAGTATTGCTGTCTAAATTTTCTTCATCACTTTTACAGTACACAGATGAAAACTAGAAAAATAGATTCTGAATGATTATACAGCATTTTATATACTGGCAGTGCAAACAGGAAGCTTCAAGAGTCAAAAGCTCTCTTGTATTTCAGCTGAAGGCTTTGGGATATAAATATAAATCTCCAAACACTAATGATGGATGCTTTGTTAGGCAGCAAAAATTGCTGCATTCAATGCATCATGAATGGAAGCACAGGCCATAACTCCAACAAGACAGTGCCAGTCAGGGACCTTCAGATTTCCTCCCACTTGCCTCTGACAATCATTGACGAGAAGCTCAAAGCAACCTGATGGATGTAAAGGCATGTTTTTTATGCAAAGAATAAGAGTCAGTACTTGGTATTTTTGGGTTTGTTTTGTTGTTGTTTTTTTTTTTTTTTGGGGGGGGGGGTTTTTTTTTTTACAACTTTTAAAAAACTTNCAGATTTCCTCCCACTTGCCTCTGACAATCATTGACGAGAAGCTCAAAGCAACCTGATGGATGTAAAGACATGTTTTTTATGCAAAGAATAAGAGTCAGTACTTGGTATTTTTGGGTTTGTTTTGTTGTTGTTTTTTTTTTGGGGGGTGGGATTTTTTTTTTCTACAACTTTTAAAACACTTTTTACCACTTTGACAAGTGACTTTGGAAGGGATCAATAAGTAATGCTCAGACACAATGGTCTCCTTTCCTTGATTCAAATCTTCTGGCTTATCTCCAGTTTAAATAAACATTTTTCATACACATATTAACTTTTTCAAATACCTTTAAGAGGATATTCACTCACAGAAGTGGTTGCATGCAATTGTTCCCCAAACCCTTCTTTAGGAAACTCTAAACTTTCTGAACCTATAAGATTTTCACATGCCCAGAATATTTTCCTCTGTATCAGTTTTCCCTATCAGCAGCTCTGCATTCTGTTTATGAGAACACTGAATTTTTTGACTTTGACATGATAAACAAAAAAAATTATTGTTTGATTCATCCCTGAGACAATACTGAAAGGTATAGGCAGCCAATGTTTATATGCACAATATTGGTTTGTCACTGATTCCGAAGATTATCTGGTCCATTGAAAATTAGAAAAAGTCCACAGAGTAATAAGAATAAAACCTGGCTGCTTCCCTTTTTAAAAACTAATGTCCTTCTGACAGGTTTCCTGAAAAACTGGGATCCAGCCATTACACTGGGCATTTGGAGTCATAGTCAGTTACATGAGGCTGAGTACCATTGAAGAAAATACCTGCTTCCCAGTAGGTGCTTTGCACAGTGAAGACTGAACCCACTAAACTAGACCTAGCTCTCATGCCAAGCAATTTCAGTAACAACATTTATAAAAAAAAAAAAAAAAA
>VZRH01003853.1:86560-105829 GCA_013397555.1 Urocynchramus pylzowi
TAGGGAAAAAAAAAAAAAAAAAAGAAAAAGGCTACACATTTTATTTAGGTGTAACCACTGCAGGAATTTTCAAGGGAAAAAAAATTCCCACGATTAAAGACAGTAGGCGCAAGAAAATTGGACATAGAAGAAAGACACAAAATGAGGGAGCCTTTTGTTAAGGGCTTTAAAATGTTCCCCATTGCACAAACATTTCTATTCTCTCTATTTAAAAAAAATAAGTCCTTTATTTTCCAAAAAAATTACTGTCTTTGAAATTACTATTTTTCAAGACAGAAGTATTAGATTTTAGTGGTTTCAACTATGAATGAAAGAGACTGATGCACTTAATAAAATCACTTAATAATTCGTCACTGTCTCACATTGCACAAAATAAACGAGTTGCAGTAGAGCATACAGCAAGATTGATAGGTTAAAAAGAGAGCCACCAGATAATACCTGGATGTTAAATGTTATTTAATTTAGAGATAGGAATAAAAAAAAAATTAAATAGTCATGTCTAAACACTGAAGTTAAGTTTTCACAGGACAACATATAAGTTTAATTCTACCCTGAAAACATTACTAGTTTTTTGGTTTTTTGTTTTTGTTTTTTGGGGGGGGAGAGGGCAGAAAGACATGTTGGTTTCTATTTCATTATATCTGTGACTGAATAGAGGGAAAAATATCTGGTCTTAGCATAAATATTTAGAAAAAAAACCCACAAGCATCTGCTAAGCTTTGTGTCTGAACTTTGTAAACAACCAAAAAGAACTTTTTAAAACCTTCAGTTTATAGAGGAATCATTGCTCAGGACTACAGGAAGAGATTACTTTTCCTCACTTTGGAGTGAATTAGGTTTGGGAGCTGATCAGTCTGCATACAGTGAAGAACATGATCATAATATAAACTGCCTTTATAATTTGGAGGCAGCATTGAGACTATGTGGACTTGGAGACAGCTTGATATGACATGCTTTCTCTTTACCTATCCTGAGGAAGGTTTATTAGCAATTCCCTCAATCTCTTTAGCTACAAAGCATGACACCTCTATCTTAGATGCATAGGGTAATACATAAATAACTCCTGTCTGTCCTTAACATTTCCTAACCTGTCAAATACCAGGGATCACTGATCGCGCTGGAAATCTGCCGTGAAGTGGAACAAGGTGTTTAAAACAAGCAATTTCTTTTCATTACACTGACCTCTACAAATGGCCTCATATCTTCATTAGCAGCTCAGACAAGGTAGAAAACTAGTTTTGCTTTGGAGGAGAAAATAAACTATCATCTTACACCCTTTCAGCACCAATAGGAAATTCAGTCCCTTGGTTCATAGATATGCAAAAAGGGCATAGACCCCAACATATTAGGCATGGTGGCATCATTAACCAAATCCAGAGTGTAGAATGGTGCCTGAATGTGCTTATGTGTTGGGTTGTGGTTTTTTTATAATAAAGTTAAATGCGCCTGAAATATTTTTCAAAGATAACACCTAACCCTTGCTAGTAATAATTCTTTTCAATCACTCTTTTCTAATGAAAGCAGTAGTCCCATAACAGATAAAATATCAGCTGTGCACATGATAATGTCTGACAGACAGAACTCCATCAGAAAGTGTAGCACTTTTTTTTTTCTGGCTTAATTAACTGTAGAATGGAATCTTTCTTCTCTTTGTCCAATTGTTTTGGAATATGGAAGATATGCTTTTGACCACTTCTGCAGAAGACTTAATGGGTCTCAGATCTTCCAGTTCCTAGGTGTATTCTGTTGTATAAAAAACTGGAATCTGATTTTTAATAAAAAACCCACAGAGAATCAGAGCTTGGGACAAATTAAGGGAAAAAACCAATCTGAACTCTCTAAATACTATGATTTACATGCATATTTATATATATTTAAAAGCATATGATGAAAAAGCATTAACATATATAAAAAAGCATTAACATATAAAATTCTTTTTCTTTTATTTTTTTCTCCACTCATCTTATTAAAAAAAAGGCCTATTAGCCAGTATTCTGACAAAGATGGTGATATCTCATAATTACTCCTAACTGATACACACTTTTTAATGGCAAAAAGGTGACTATCTTCCTTTCAAAACTAGACACTCTGTGTCATGATAAAAAAAGAACTTTATAAAATTCTATTTGCCAAATTTTTATTAAAAACAAGAGAATGTTCTACATATTCTCACTTTCTGTAACCAAAATGGAAAGAGAACTCAAAAAAACTAAAATAAAACAAACACTCCCAAGCCTCCTTCAAAATGCATCTACACATCTATGGCATGTGTGAAATTTGTATTCCAGCACAACATAACCATGGTTCTCACTTTTGCTTTGTAAGCACTGTAAAAGAACCACAGGGAAACGATACTCCCAGTTTAGAAGTGTATTTCTTGATAATAATAAATATTAGTTGAGGAATTATTTTAAAAATATGAAATAGAGTTTAAAACAAATCAAGTAATAAAATGAGATGTTTGGCTGGTGGAAATTAGTATAGTTCCACTGGAGACAAAGGAACCTATTTATATTAGCTGCAGATTTCGTTATTATTTGATATTCAGGGAGTTCAGTGATGACAGAGCTGTAAGGCAAACAGTGAAACAGATGAGAGAAAGGGAGAAGTAAGGAATGAAAAGGCACGCAGAATACATATTCATGCTGGTAAGGCAGATCATCTGTCCCTCCAGAAATCCCAGCAAGCACAGAGAGGCCACATGTCCATTGGAAACACCTAACATACCTGCTGAGAACTCACTCAATCTCATTATAGTCCTTCCTGAGGCTTGTCTGCCTCTCTCATTCCAAGTCATACAGTGGGACAATTACCCAAGCGTATAACGGCACAGGATCTCAGTCTTGCTTTGGGCCCTGTCAGCTGATATGGTTCAGACCACAGCAATTAAAGTAATCATGAATTAAAAATTGGGCTGGAGGTAAGCCTTAATTCTCTGAGTTTCTGCTTTATCATGCCTGGAATTTTTATGCAAATTAATCTTCTGAAAAAGCAGTATCTGCTAATCCAGAGAAAAATGCATGCAGCACTCTTCCTGTTGAAAAAAAAAATAATAATATCCCCATGCTTGTAAGAGATTACTTAAAATGTTGCAAATACTGATATGAAAGCCATTAATATGCTGTTCAAAAGCTATTAATATGCTTTACAGTATGTTTTTCTTTCCATTTACTGCAATGAGATGGTAGGATAGGACTTAACACACTAAGGAAAATTTCAGCATGCCTACTGATGTCAAGGGCAAATAATCATGTCAGCTTTGCTCACAGCTGGAGCTGGCAGATGAGGCTTATTAGTACATCCCAGCTGTACATTAATGCTCCTGAACGCAGCTCAGAATGGGAGCCATTTTATGACTACTGATATAAAGCAGGTATGCTACTCTATGCCTGAGCATATTATGTTTTCCAGTGATCATTCCATGCACCTCTGAGTCCCACATAACTCAGTCAGCATGCTCCTACCTTAATTTAACACTCCAAGTAGCATCTTTAGTATCAATTACTTAAGACTGGGAATCCGCAGTTGTTGATTGTCACACAGCTGTTATTTCCATGGATGGAAATATATGG
This sequence comes from Urocynchramus pylzowi, assembly GCA_013397555.1. Lineage (NCBI taxonomy): Eukaryota > Metazoa > Chordata > Aves > Passeriformes > Fringillidae > Urocynchramus > Urocynchramus pylzowi. The sequence continues at coordinate 90,133 of VZRH01003853.1, forward strand.
ATATGGATATATACTTTATGGATATATGGATATTATACTTTATATATTGTATAAAGTATATATGGATAAAATACTTTTTTCTTCAAATATTTTTTGAAGATTCAAAAGTTCATATGTTATGAAAAACTAAAATGTACTATTAAATCTTATTTTAAAAATTAAAGTTTTTTATATTCAAGCTAGTTACTAAGTGGAGATGTCATACCTGGTACTACATGTTGCTGGGGAGCAAATCTTTCTCCTGTGAGTTTAATGCAGCTAAACTTCCCATTCTTGTGTATAAGTATCACTATTTCAGAACCACTAGGCTTTATCTAATACAAATCAGTCTTATACTTGTTCCTGTGTTCTGGGGAACACAAACTGCCAAAACACTGCAATTGAACAAAACTATTTGCTCTCCATAGTTTCTTTGTGAACAAAAGAACCGATTTGGCAGATAAAGTCCTACTGGTGATTTTTTTCTTGGTGGAAGTCACAGCAGGTTGACCCAGAATCTGCCTGCAGCTATACTTCATAAGAATCTATGATTATAGCTCTTTCCATCATGGAAAGAGTTCACTCACAGGTGTAAAATTAAGAATGTCATACAAACCTTTAGGACAAGATCAGAGATTGTAACACTCCTAAAAATCCAGGGTGTACTTGTGTTTACTGTCTTCTCAACTTCTCACTTATATTATAAAGAACCTTCAGCAATATTACTTCTCATTTCAAATTACCTCCCAGTAGCTCTTTCCCAGCAGCCTCATGCATTCAAACCTGATGCACAGAGACATTATTAGAGTCAAAATCATAAAGCAGAACTAAATAGAAACTCTGCAACTAAATTTTTTAATTAATTGTTGAAGACTTTTATTTTTGTTCACTTACCAATTCTTAAGCTCAAACTTTTCTGTTTCCACAGGTTGTGTAGGTGGACCTGCTTTTTAAAAAAAAAATCCTATATAATTTCTTTAGGCCACTATGTCAATAGTTTAAAAGCAAACCACCCTGCTCTTTTGAAGCTGCTGTCAAGGACTTGAGTGCATCAAAAGGCTTTGCAACCTGTCTCACTCCACTCTGCACTCTAGGTGTTTAACTAGCTCTCAGATGTGTTAAAATTCAGGTTTTACATCATGCTTGGATCAGACTGGTGTGAGCTTTACAACACACTTTTTATGTTGAAGCTCCAGTTTTTGCCCTTGATCCTTGTCTGATCTATAAAAGCCAGTTCAACACACATCTTTGCACCTAACTAAGCTAACTACCTTCTTGATTCTTACCTTCTGACTTTGTTTCCTGGTTTGACCTTGGATCTGTCACATCACTGAAAACATTTCTGGTCACTCTGAACTGTGGCTGACCCTGGTTATCATCACTGGACTTGCTCTTCTTCCCCTGTTTGTGTGCTGTTGAAAGGCAACCATGTTTTGCTTTTTTATGTAGCTTGTCTTCTCTTTCTTGTTTTTGCTGCAACTTGGCATCCAATATATGGACAAAAAATTGAATCTGAGGTGGTTTTAGCTACTCATTAAAAGTAAAGCATTACTTTAGCTTCCTACTGAAAATAAAATAAAAAAACTGAAAAACTCATTCAAATAACATCATGGATTCAGAACCTCTGATCTGAAAAAGATAAATTGTGTTATTTTTGTTCCAGCCAAAAGTGATGGATGGTAACTCACCTTTTGACTGACTGACCATCACTTGTATAATCAATAATACACATGAACAATGGTGATTTGAGGGCTCAAATTGAAACACATAGAAAAATAGCAAAGTACCTTTGTATTTCTTAGGAATGCATCTCACAATAATGATTTGTACATTTGAAAAACTCTAGGTTATCCAATAAATTATGTAAATATAAGTTACATCACCAAAACTAATATCCACTGTTCTTGCCCACAGTCTTATTTTGCAGACAGAGATAAAAAAATGCTGTTAATAAATATAATTGTTAACAGAAAAAAAAAAAAAATCCATATTACCAAAAATTTCCTAGAAATTTTTATTCTTAATATACTTTTGTCTGTGCCAATGGCACTCACACATTACTCACACAAACACAATAAAAATGGAAATATTTTATGTGTCTCATAATTTCAACATATAACTACTAAGGATTTTTCCATTGCAGAGTTCTGTACTGCAGAGATTGCTAATAAGAATGTAGACTCTCTAAAGAACAGCAGTGCAAGGTAGTATAATAATAAACTATGAAAAGTATGCAATTAAAATTTTCGTTCTATAAATTCTTTTAATGAAATTCTCAAAGAACTACAAATGGGCTTAATGATCTTAGGAGTTTTTTCCAACTTAAACAATTCAATGTGTCTATGAAACAATAATATATTATGCCTGACAGTACCTATGTGTGGGAAGAAAAAACTATATGATCCTGTTAGCAAAGAGAGAAATGCTGTATTAAGTTGACTAATTTACAGTATTTTCTGTAAATAGGTAATGATCTCATTAAAAAAAAATAAAAGATAAATACTTTTAAAAATATCTTTGAGGAAACTGTTCTCACAAACCTCAGAACTACCATTACAGGTTCAAAGGATATTTATATTTGTGTTTAAACTTCTTTATATTTTCAGTTGTGAAGGTTATTTATCTCTAGCAGAGTCAGAAGCCTTCTTATATATACTTTCATAAAGTGTGAAAGATTTTACATCAGCAGTGATGTAGATAGATTTTTTGTTCACACTGAATTTAAGAAAGGGTTGAATGGGAAAAAATGCTTCTTTTAAATAACCTATTATTTTAAAGCTATTGAAATAAAAACTACAGTAAAAAACCATGAGAATATTTAATTTCTACATTATTCTAGTTTTGTGAATTAGGCCTGTGAATCCACAGACAATAAATTAATTATTTCTTAAGAAGTCCTCCCAAAGAGTGTCTGAGACAGTTTATTTTCTAGAACTCAAATAAATTTTGAAGTTTCATATTCATCTTCTTTTTGGACTTCTATCACTGTCATTTTGTTTGCCTCTTAAGTAATACCTCTTTTACCATCAGCAATTCAACATAGCTTCAAAACCTGGACTACTATGGTTTCTGGCAGCATTTTCAAAAGAGTAATTTAAGAAAGTGTAAGATCATTAAGATAGAAAAAAATAGATAGAAAAAAATCAACCAACCAAAGAAAGACCCCTTCCTCACCCCTAAAATTAAGGAGAAAATTTTTAAAAAACTCATATATTATATTTTACACAAAATTACGTTTTAATTTGTATGAACTGCATATTGGTTTGAACTGGTCTGTTAAAGCCTTTACTTTGCTCTGAGTGTTCAAGGTGAGTGTAAATATTAATGTGTTGGGACATCTGTATTATGGCTTTTCCTTGATTTTAATAATAGGTTTTTCAATATAACCTTTTTGTTGCGGCATTAATATTTAAAGAGTACTTTAAATTAAATGTAATTGAGCTAATTATGAGAGACAAAGAATAGGTTAAATCTGTTCTTTAAAAAGAAGACACACACTGGGAATTATATATTTCTTTCCTATGCATTTTTGATAAATTTTACCAGTTTGCACATTAAAAACATTTAGCTAGAAAGGCTTTTAAAGTTACTTTCTTCTGCCAGATTCAGAACATATGCCTCAGATAATACATAAAATCAGTTTAGTTTATGAACTCCATGTGTCATATTATTGTAGAATGTCTGTAGAGCTCTGGGAAGAGCTCTTTTGTCATTTTAAATAGATAGACAGAGATAGATGGATAGGTAGATGGATAGGTAGATAGATAGATAGATAGATAGATAGATAGATAGATATATACATACATACATACATACATACATACATACATACATACATACATACTTACATGTAATGTATTTTTCCAGTAACTTTCTGCTCTTAACTGTGAAGAACAGAACTTCCAGATACTTTATTCTCCTATCTTGAACTTGCCTCTTAGTCCATTATATATTATAAAATCTGTGAATGATGTAATGTATTTCTTCAAATTAAAGAATTTTACCCAGCTTAGCCAATAAAACAGAATATGTCTGCCAATTTCTCCATTAAAATCTCGCTGATAGGTTTTACTTAAATTATATCAAACTTCAAATTTTCTATAATGATTCCAAAAGCATGGCTATGCATAGAAATAGAAGTGACTAATAAAATATGAGTTTGAACTGACTCAATGGTTGAATTCAAGAGATCACTGCAATATTCCAAACAATTACTTATTCTTTTTGAAATTTCAAACATCAATTTCCAAATTAGTTGCAACATCTTCTGTAACCATAGTCATAATTCTAAGTGCTGCTCCTTCCAGAGAACCCAGAAACTTAATTACTTAGCAAGTGAGAAGTTTTAACCCAAGCATACAGAACCAGATGCTATGCTCATTTTGTTATGTCCTATTATGCCTGTAAGAAACCATAGTATTGAAGATCTATAAGATGGCTTTCATTTTCCAGATTATTAGGCCTGCTAAGAGCCACCAGGGAAAAAAAATACTTTTATAATTTTCTATATTTCTGCATTTTTGTGATTTACTTGATTATGGAAGGAAGGAGAAGTCACATCATGAGTGCTGAAATTTGTCTATAAAAAGCATCCCACTGGAATTCTTAGCAGAATCTTTATGTCAAGGACATGACATTTTAAGAACAACATTTTGTTCTGAAGCTTGGGAAAGTTCAGATTAACTTGATATTAAAAACTAATCACCATTTCAAAATAGAATTGATCTAATTGAAATGAGAAGCCTATTCCCTTCACACTATCCTTTAATTGGAATTATTTCCTAGAATTTTGAAGATCATGACACTTGCCACTTTCAGCAGCATGAGTAAGGAAATTACTTGAAACCTAAGTGCAAACTGAGCTATTTGACAGATTCAGAAGTCCTTGCAATCTATAGCTAAACTGATAGTGAGATAAGGTAGAGAACATTTAATAATTTAATAAGATTACATTTGTGCATTCAATTACCAATGGATTAAAATATAGATATTTTCACTTCTGAGAATTACTAGGAAACAGTATTATATGGTCATTCCGTTTTTAACTAAAGCTGTTAAAGAATATTTCTATAGGAACACCTCTGGGAAAAAAAATAGTGTGTTTTCCTGGGAAGAGTAAGCAGGTTTCATTTTACAAATGCTTTTAAAATCAAACCTAGAAAAGCTGCCTAAAAGTAAAGGCCTGCAGGCACAGTCATTTAGCTAAGTTGGTTTAATACCAATGTAGTTATATCCCAGCTTTTGATGAAGATATTTGCTAGAAAACCAGTGATCCAAGAATTCCAGGCAATTAAAAGAATGTTAGGATATGCTCTCATCATTTAAGTCAAGAAAATAATTCTTGCAAAATGGAAATGTGAATAAGAGAACAGCTATTACTGATAGTCAAATACTCAAAGCAGAACAGATTTCTACATGAAATAATTCAGAGAAAAACAGTAACAGACCATAAAAATAAGTAAAGGATAAGAAGGAAGGTTATGTACTGAAACCCAAACTACAGAAATATAAACCAGATTAAATCTGGTCTGAAAATAGAAATCTGGCTGAGAATCTGTGTCAAACTGTCTCACAGCTATTGATAATAGAAAATTATAATCACTTCTAAATCAATAAGACATGATGCTACAGTGAGCAAAGTTAGAAAATTAAGAGGTATAACAAACAAGATTGATTTATAAACTAAAAATCAGAGAGGATTTTTCAAGCATGTGACAATCCTTTTAGTACATAAATTTGAAAATCTGATAAATGCCAGAATTTATATGTTCTTTCTACCTTTCAGTGACTAAAGGTTTAGCTCACTGGCCTGTTGTCCGGCATGAACTTGTAGCACGGATTAAATGATAGTAATGATAGTTTCCTTTGTCTTTGAATGGGTGATATTGACAACATAACACTGAAAACTACTATGATTAAATGATACATTAAATGATTACAATGATTAAATGATAAAAATGATAGTTTCCTTTGTCTTTGAATGGGTGATATTGACAACATAACACTGAAAACTACTATGATTCTCCAGATTTTAACATTGACAAATGCAGCCTACTTTTTCATGCTTTACTACCAATAAAGCACAGTACAGTGCACTGCATTGTCAATTTATTTTTGCTAATATTGAGAATATTCTTTCTCTTAACAGACTTCTTACACATGGACTTTTTCTGGCGCTTGGTTTTTTTATGTATCTATTGCAATGAAAATTATCAAAAAAAAAATTTATCTGTCTTTTAAGCTTTACTGTACAAAAATTCAGAAACAAAAGCAAATTTAAATTAGAAAAATTAATTAGCTATATAATTAGTTATCTGTGGAATATAATTTCATAATAAGGTATCTCATCCTGGATTTCCCATCAAGATCCATCAAGGCTTCAGGAGGTATTCACCTTTATGGAGATGTTTATGTAATTTCTGTTTACATAATCAAATTTAGCAATAAGGTAATTACCGTTAAGGTTATGCACGGTTGTAAAATTAGAGAGCATACTATCATGCAGCAACTATACAATATATTTTGATCTGGATTAAGCTGAAAGCAACTATTTCTGAAAGTGTGACGTGAGAGTTTCAATTTTATTAGATTTATAAATATTTCAGATGTTGATAGCTATGATGTTTTGACCTGTTGACAAAATATTATGCCAAGAAGACAGGGAGTGAAACTTAAGACAGAGAGTGAAAGAAAATGCAGTCTTAACAGTGAGTTTTCACAGAAGGTATTACAATTGAATGAACTATACTAACAAACAACTGTTCTTCACATTTGTACATCCCACACAGCTAAATGTGTCATTCCTCAGATTGACATCACCTGTGTCATCCTCCTTTATGCCACTTCTGTGTATAATTTCAAAGAAATCTGAATGCCTTCTCCAGAAGAGCTGGACATGACTAATGTGGATCATTAATACCTCTCTTTCTTTCTCTTATCTCCCTGAAGGAGGGTGGTTGTCATAAGACATCTCCCAGTTGGATGAGTGGGTTTTTTTTTTTCCCCTTGCATTTTTAACATGCACACTACCATTTTTATGTGCTAACATTGATGTAATGTTATATAAATGTGACATACAACAAAACCAAATCTTCAGGTTTGAAAGCCATCTTATCCTAACCTACTTAATTTGTCAAAGGAAGTACTAGCACCACAGACTGCCATCCTTCATTAGTACATGGACCTCCTGTGAGCAGTCTCTAGCAAAAATGAAGGTAAATGAAACCATTTTATCATCTTAATAAGCAGCACAAACAAAATTTAGAAAACTGATATTAAATTAAATGTTAAAAATGGCTTGCAAAATAACAAGCTTTTGTCACTATTTTAGTCTTCACTTAAAATACACAAAGTTGTTATTGGTTACTTAAAACTATATTTATATTTTCTGATTATCTATTCATAAATTCAGAGCTGAACAATGTGCAAATTATTTGCATTAGGACAATCATACCTGCTCTAAAAGACAAAGAGAGACACAGAAAAAATAATCATAAATAGGTAAATAAATAAAGACAAGACCAAAATTTGAATGCACAAATATGAACAAGAGATTTTAATTATTCAGTGTGAGACCAAATATGGAAAAAGATAAAGATAACACAAGCATTAAATGGATTTTGACACCTATAATTCAGGGCTAACCAACATGCAGACAAATATCTTTAGGATTTAAAACTCCCAGTCAAAGGAAATGTTCCATGGCTCTAGGAGCATAAATAGTTGAATCAGGCTACATATTACAGCTGAATTACACAGATGACCAAGACAGAGACACCAACTACAAAGCCATTAAGTTTGTTCATGGTAGAATAAATTAACCAATGGGCTGAACTCTGAAAAAAAATTGAATTACTAATACATAAGAGATTAATCTTGGTGATTTACCTCTGCTGTGAAATTTTATGTTTTCTCTCTAGATATTCCAGACAACATGAAACAACAAAAAGACTTCTAAAGCACTGCTTTAAACTAGGTAGAAGTTGTACAGATATAATATAGGTCCAAATAACTTAAGATTTATTGAAAAACCAAACCAACAACCAGAAGTAAGAAAATTCCCCTTGCTATATTATTTTTCTATAACTCTTCTAGCAAGCCAAATTTCAAATAATTTAACTACTTTTTTATTTGTGTTTACTAACATAGTTCAAGTTATAGAAGCATGATATTATGTACAGAGCTTTATCAGAACTATGTAATTTAAGACCAGTTGTGTCTCCCAATACTGTAAAATAGCCCAACTACTAAAGCAAAATTTCATTGTAATGACATTTTCTGGAAATCACATAGCTGAGACAGATGACCTAACATGAAACAAGGGATAATTCTTACCATATACTGTCATATTTAGCATAAAGGTGGGAGAAGAGAAGAAGGAGGAGACATTCAAAAAGATGACATTTGTCTTCCCAAATCACCATTACACTTGATGGAGCCCTGCTTTCCTGGAAATGGCTGAACACCTGCCTGGCCATAGGAACTGATAAATGAATTCTGTTTTGCTTTGCTTGTATGAGTGGCTTTTGATCTACCTGTTAAACCATCTTTGTTCCAACTCCCAAGTTTTCTCACTTTTACTCCTCTAATTCTCTCCCCCATCCCATTGCAGAGCAAAATGAGCATTAAACCGTGACATTAGTAGAGCAATTTCTTGGATTATCCTTATGAAGATATCTTTTCCCTTCTGTCAGTTCTCTGAGTAAACAAAGTGTCCTGTGAGGAAAAAGTGACTGCAGATGGGAGGCTCTGGTGGCTGTTGGTAAAATGCCTTATTTACCCCTCTCAGTCAGGGGGTTGGCTGAAGCAGATTCCTTACCCAATATCCCTTAGGTTACTCTTCCCTGTTATCTTGACCTTGAGACTCAAAACTGGAAAATCTCCTGGTATAAACCTTATAGTAGCACACACATGACACAAAAAAAAGTCCCTGAATAAAACGTCTTTCTCATATTTGCTACACTTACAAATAAAATTCAGTTTTCCAGTTATTGAATAATTTTATGAAAAAAGGTTTTTATGGAAAAAAGGCTGACAGAAATATTCATAAACAGTAAAAGCATAAAAACCTTAGAAATGCAAGAAGTAAACTACAGAATTTTATGTAGCTTGCTGTAAGCAAAGACAGACCTGATATTTATGCTGAATATTTCCAGGGGAATAAAAATATCTGAAACCCCACAGAGAAATTATAGAATGTGTCTCTCTCTTCAGTAAGTAATGAATATATAAATTGTTGAGCACACAGGTAAATACTTTGGGGAAAGCTGTTCTCTCCACATGGAATATTATCCTAAATTGGAAGTGCCTTGGAGTAGGGTTATTTTTTAACAGGTTATTGTATTTTCTGTTTAAAACACCAGTTGCATGTAGTTTATTTTAATGGTAATAATTTTTTTTACTTTCTTTGCAAAGCTCTTTGAAATCTGTTGATGAAAAATACTATAGGAAAGCCAGATGTTATTATCATTATTATTTTACATGTAATTTAAATGAGAGGAGTGGGCAAGGAATTATATGTTATAACATATTAACAGTTAGAAGCAGAAAAATGAGGAACTTTGCAGGACTTCTACTCCACATCTACAGAGAATTATTAGAGGAGAGGAGAAGGAGAAGGAGAAGGGAAATAAGTAAGCAACCCCTAGTGATTTTTCCACACTAGTTAAGAAACTAAGGGGTCTCTTAGAGAAATATTCATCTGCATATATGATAAGAAAAATTATGTAAATTAAGTAAGCATTATAGTTTACAAGTCACTTGTAATTAGTTCATGTGTACACACTTCTGTTGTAGCCATTTCAGAAGGGATCTAAAGAAAAAGATCATTGCAAATATAAAATGATTTTGCAAATTCTGTTTAAACAAGATGGAATCAGTACAACATTGTAATTTATAACCAAGAGATTTATTAAAAAAAAAAAAAAAAAAAAANNATTTAAAACCCAAAGGATTTATAAAAAAAAAAAAAAAAAAAACCCTAACCTGATGCAGCAGCACCATTTTTTTCTTTTTTTTTTCTTTTTTTTACTTCTCTGGCAAAATTTATTTCTGTGAAAGAATAGATGTTTCTTCTATTACCTCAGATAAGATTTGCTGAGAAGTGTTAAAAAACGTTTTGATTCAATTAGTGACAATACACCCCTATTTTTGTAATAGTATGGCTATAATATGGTTGTAATAGCAAAAATATTGAAGCAATGGTCAACAATCAACCACAGTGAAAGGCAATGGCAAGTATAGATAGCAATTTTCTCTATTCAGAAATCTAATGGTTGGAGAAAGAGTATGGCAAAGTATTACAGTGGTCCCTAACAGGAAAAAGCTAAATAGCAATTTCAATTTAGTAAATTGTGGGCAAGGCAAGTTCATGCTTTCAAGTGTTAGCAACAAGCCTCAGGTTTAAAAAAATAATTAACCATACCATACTGCAGAAGTGACCAAGTTTGTTTGGACTTGTTTGATCTCAAATATATTTTAGCTTGATTTTATGCATAGTTCCAAATAATTTGAGAAAATTGTGCTGTGGTGCCAACTTCCTCTATTATGGGTTTGCAGTTGTCTAAGTTGGTCTATTTGCTATGGAAAAATGGTCAGACCTATTGCTTGTGCTGTGATTTTGAAATTTTAAAGTCATATTATTATCTAAATTCCTACCTTAAGTTTGGTTTATTTCTTTTGCAACTGTGGGGCTCTTATCCTAAAATGAAGCACACTCTATAAAGAGAAAATAAAAATGATCTTACAAGTTTACATAAGCTTAGTACCTTAGTGTAAATAAATCAAATGTTAATACAGTGTGTAATTTGTCAACAAGTATAGGTTGAAAAGTATAACCACAAACCTGAGCAACAACCCTCAAGAATAAGAAGGACAAAACTTCCTGTCAATGCAGTAGATGTCTCTGTAAAAAAATAGGGGTGCTGACAACATGCCATAACAGCATGTAAGTAGGTTGGGACTTATATCAGATAAAGGAATATAGTCTAGAAAGTCAGTGCAAAACAATTTTAGTAGGGTGAAAAGAAATTGCCTCAAGTTGTGACAGAGTAGGTTTAGATTAGATATTAGGATAGTTTCTTCATGGAAAGGATTGTTAAGCTTTGGAACAGGCTGCCCAGAGAAGAGGTGGAGTCATCACCCCTGTAGGTGTTTTTAAGATGTGTAGATATGTTGCTTAGAGAGATGGTTTAATGGTGCACTTGGCACTGTTATTTTAATGGTTGGACTTGAGTATCTTACAGGTCCTTTCCAATCTAAATTGTTCTATGATTCTATTCTGTACAATGGCTTCTTTATCATAGTAACAGAGAAGATCCTGTTTAAATAGACTGACAGTATTTACCTGAATGATCAAGTAAAGACAGTTGCAAGACACAATCTAATCCTGACTTATGGCCAGTTTAGCACTTAACCTCAGTCAAGAAAGTTAGCAACATTAAATAAATCACTGGGTTCAGCCTCAGGTAAGTAAATTGAAAATCTATCTTCAGAATAATACAATTATAAGGAGGTTTTGAATTAACTACACCAAATAGCAGTCTTCAAAAATTAAGATGTATTTTTTGTCCTAAAGACTTTATGTTTCATTTCAAGGCAAAGACATTTCCCCTTCTTCTGTGTAGATTACCTTCCTCAGTCCAGTGTTTCAGATAAGTCATAAATCTGATTTTAAATTTTTTTCCATACAAATTACAAGCCTTTGAATTAACTTTCTTCTTGATGTTATTTCCATCAAATTTATTTATGGTGTCTGTTTATTTTTTAGTAATGACAAAGCTGTGATAAAGCTTTGACTGCAGACACAGTCAAATATATAGTTGAAACATAGTCTGAATCATTTCCAGCTGAATGATTTCTTCAATGTGTGATTCCAATGCACTGCAAATCCTGGCATGCTCATCAGTCAGCCCCTGTTTGAAGTTACCATTCCCCTGGGAAAAGGAAAATATCATATGAAATTGCTTGAGTGAGCTGTTCTGTTTGTTTCTGTGTTTTCACAAGCAGTCAGTCTAGGATTGGTAATGTTAGGAATCAGAACACAATGCTTTATTAAGACAAAAAAACACAGTCTGAGATGCAATGAGATGATTAGGTCAAATAAGAAATGGAATTAGCATTTTAAAATAATGTATTTTTTTCCTGGCACATTATCTTTCTTATTTAGTATCATTAGATTTTTCACAGTTACGAATCACAGATTTAATTTGGTGAAGTTGCTGCTATAAATGGTTTGTATCTTCCATTCAGCTATTCACAATTGTTACATCTATGTAAAAGAACATTCTAAAAGTCATAAAGTCAGGCAAAGAAAAACTAATCTGAAAATTAAAATTAATTTCTAGACTTATTTCAAAATTTCAAACATTTATGTATATTTTATGATATTGTCATATTTTTCTCTACCCTTTGCTTTATTTGGTAGAAAATAAACACTGTTTACATGCACCAGATAATGAAATAATATTTTATATTTTCATTTAAAATACTTTTGCTCAAAGTATAGCTTTAGGATTTATTTACTGGACATTATTTTCAATACTGTTTTTACTACAGATTATCAATTATCTCCCAGGGTGTTCTGAACTAGTATAAGCACTATAGTATCACAACTCTTTAATATATGTTTGGTAGATGAAGGAGCAGTATCATTTCATTTCATAGTTGGAGATCCAAAATAGAGGAAGATTGCTACATTTTGTGCAGGAGGCAGCTGGAACCTCTTATGACTAAGCAATTTTCATTATGCAGCATTTGATATGTTCAAGGCACATGTCCCTTTGTTTTTAATTGCTACTATGGAAATACAGCATCTTCAGCAATTTGTTGTGAAAGATCTCACATTTGACAATTGTTAAAAATGGGTGACCATTTTCAAATAATTTTTTTTCAGTTACTCACTTCCTATTTCATGAACTGTCACACACACCAAATGAGAATTTGTCCCAATTTGCTTTTGAAACACTGTATAAGTAGAGTATCCTTCTATCAGAAGAGGACTTTAGTCATTGCATACTTCCCAGGTTCTTAGGAACTGTAGCAATTGCAACCTCCAACATTATTTTCTTGTTTGATCTACATCTGTCCTATGCAATGAAATAAATGTAAAAATACTGTTCCACTTTTGAAAAACTTTTCATCATTTTATTGACACTCAAAGTACCTTATAATCTCACATTTCTCAAACTTTGATTTTTGCAGTATGTTCTTATGCAGTTTCCAACTTTAAATCTATCTTTTTAACAATATTTCATTGATACCTGCCTATTACATTAAGTGTTATGAATTGAACAGGTTAATAACAGTAATATGTTATCTACTACATGAATATTATTCAAGCATTTTGCCATTATGTTTCTCACCTACATCTGATAAGTAAAATAATTTTAAAATAAATGGCATATTTCAAGGTACTTTGTTCCATCCCTATAAGTTTTTGCATTTATGTTTATAAAAAATTTAAATGTATAATTGAAATAAAATTCCATATTTTTTATTTCACTGGTGAGCAGAAAGATAAAAGCATTGCTTTTCTTTCTTTTCTCTTCTAAAGGTTTTTGGAATGTGTGGAACAAAACTCAGAAATTCAAAGAGAGGAAAAGTACTGTAATCATATGTTTAATGACTCAACTGAGAGACTTGGGTGATTAGCACAGTCTAAGCTAACATTGCTCATTTCTTATATCAATATGCAACTCACTCAGGACAAAGAACAGCCTTGAAATAAAAAAAGATGATTGCAGAAAAGCCTGTAAAAATAATCCCCAAACTGTATTACATGGTCATTTTAAGAAAATAAATCTCTCAAAAACTCTCATTTTAATCTATAGCCTTAGAAGTTTGTTGTGAGCTGTGTCCATTTGCAAAACTAGCAATTTATGTATCAAAAAAAGAAGTAATGCACAGATGTTACAGTAATGTAACATAAATTACAGAAACTTAGATATGTCTAGATTATTTTATACAAATATTTTTAAAAGAAAGACTTGATGGAGAGAACTTAAAAAATGAAATTCCTATAGAAATCTATCTGCAAGAATTAAGCTGCATGTGGTATCAGTAACATAAAGTGCTTAATTTCCAAACTGATATTCTTTAAGGCAGTCAAATGCCCATCAAAACACTTTTATCTGCTCCAGTAAAAAACATATTCTAACTTTTGTGTGTATTCATTAAGTTGAATATTTTATTTTTTTCACTCAGTCTGTTGCATTGTGTGCAACAGAAATATAATTCAATATTAAAAATAGATGATTTGCCATTTATAAATAGAGAAAAAATCAGGAAGAGTTTGATTTCATATCTCTTTGGAATGGCAGATAGTCAAGAAGGATGAGACAGTTTTGTTTGTTCAAAAGAGATTATATATAAATCACATCAACAAAGTGAAATGAAGGTCCAGCTGCCCAGTGTTTGGCAGAAACAGAGAATGAAACCACCAATTTTGTTACAATAAAGCTCAAAATAAAACCCCTAACAAATAAACAAAAAAAAAACAAAAAAACCAGGAGAAATTAAAAAAAAAAAAGTTTTAAATGTTTTTGTAGGAGAAAATCTTGTGATAATGACAAATTTGACTTAGCCATTACTTCAGAAAAAAATAGGCAAGAAGTAGAATATGCCTGAAAGAAGTTAAGTTGAAAAGTTGATGCAGTTTTATTAAGTTTAGAAAATATAACTTTTTCTACCAAAATGTATGAGTATTCTTATTGCTTCTTTTGTTCTCCGTAACATAGTTTATGCTTGCATCAACTGTCAGAGCTATTAAACATTTTAGAATGCACATTGCAGCACACTCTAAGCTAGAATTTTTATTTTTACCAAAGTTTCATTTGTAAAAAAAGTAAAAAAGGAAGATGTAGAAAGAAAGGGAGGTCTATTATTTAACAGATACTTTATGCACAGTTGCTGTGGCAAAACTCCAAAATTATGGAAAATAATATATGATATGGAAATTATATCGTAACTTTTATACAGTTTTCTGAAATATCTAGCTGTTTGTTTTACTTTATTCTACTCAGCTGAAGTAGAGTATGTTCCACGAGTAATGTAAATACAAAACATGTACTGCAGGAAATATTGCAATTGGAAGGTTTGCTATAGATTCTAATGTGGTTATGATAACAAGCACAATTGTGAGCAAGACATATTGATATTTTAATGTGAAAATGAAAAAAAATCTTACAATATGACCAGACTTTTTTATCTGATATTTTACTTTTCCCTGTTGTCTGTTCTGTTGCTGTTATAACAGTGGTCTCTCAACTCCTGATTACATGATAACTTCCCATTGCTACATGTTTCAAACAGCAAAGACATCCTTCAGGTGAAAATATCAGTTTGTCCTATATCTCCAGTTTCAGTTCAGCTGGGATCATCCTTTTTTATTGTGCCTGCAGAAATAATTCTTGGATTTGGAAGAATGACTACAGTTATATTTCAAGTTTCAATAAACAGCAATTTGCAATGGGCTTCCTTCAGTACCCAAGAAGGTGGCTGGCATTTTACTCATCACTTCAGTCTCTAGATTCAGAATAGCCCCTCATTTACTCCCAAAACATTACATTGCTCTGCTGTTTTTCAGAGTGTTTTGTTCTCTATATCCTGTACTATATCTCAGAACAACCTTCACCTTATTTTCTTATTTGTAATGTCTCATCTTACTATCAATTTATTATTTCTTGTAATTGGTATGAAATTGAAAAAAAAAAAAAAAAAA
>VZRH01003855.1:1488-87620 GCA_013397555.1 Urocynchramus pylzowi
CCGGCGAGCGCCGGGGGCGGCCTGGGGCTGGCACCGAGAGGCTGTGGGGGACTCCGACGCCGGGCGGGCCGGCCCTCGGCAAGTCCCAGGCGAAACGGGCGGCGGGGGCGGCTGGCTAAAAGCGGGAGGGGGGCTTGGGAGCCACCGGCGTTTGAAGGAGTTTGAGCATTGGGAGTGGAGACTTGGCTGGGTGAAGCGCGCGGCTGGCGGGGCTTGAGGGATGTTCAGCCCGGCCGAGTGCGCGGAGGTGTTCGGAGAACTGTGCCTGCGGGGCGTGCGAGCTGCCGGCGCCGGACAGGGCTCCTGCGAGCGCGGGTGGCCGTGGTCAGGAGGCCTGGGTCGGCGACCTGTGGAAAGTTTAGGAATGGAGCCCTTCTGTGCAGAGGCCCGATTCAAATCCCATGGAAGCGTGCGCGGGCAGCGCGCTGAAATCCGTGCGGTTTGGAACAACCTGATGAACACACCCACTGGCTGAGATCCCGCAGATTTAGGCTTAATGATTTTATTATGAAGCGTTTTCTGTAATTATTTTTCTCTTGGGATAACCAGGGTAGTAGCATTAAATCTATGTATAATACTAGATAGACACTATGCACTGGTTATGGAACAAAATATCTATGAAAGTTTAAGGGGTACCCATTTGACTTGATTTTTATTTTTTCCAATCTAGGTAATAATTCTTACTTAATAAGAGTTCAGGGTTGGATAGTTAGGAGTGCTGTATTACCACTGGGGTCTTTCCTGTATCCACAGGAAAAAGAAGGAAACAAATCCAAAACAAACAACACACAGAGGAAAATAGCAGCAGAAATGCACATTATCCCCATATTACTTTAGAGCAGTTTTGTTATGGCAGCGAGAGAATCAGTCTGACACAGCTGGGTCATCGGTCTGTAGCTCGTCACTGACTCTGCCAAATGCCATGAGTTGTGGTTAGGGTGTCTGGGTCAGACCATCCATGGTACTGAGGCCTGACAGGCTGAAACAACTTTGTTGCTACACAAAAACAGAGCTTTGTTGCTTCAGGAACCAGAGCTTGACACTTGAGTGGTAGCCTTAGGATGAGGAGCACCATAATGGGCTTCTGATCCCATCATTCTCCCCTTTGTAATGGAAGTCTTAAGTGGTAGAGGAGGCTTAGAGGAGCTTCCTGGGTGTACCTAATAGGAAAAAAGAGTGAAATTTTCAAGTGGAGTGCAATGAACTGAAATATAACTGGATTACATAGGTATAATCTGCATATAATGTGTACTGTCCTCTTTGTCAACCCTCAACATGCTTTCAGGTAGCAGGACTGTTAGAGTTTGCTGGTAGTTCTGCCTTACAGCTAGGAGTATGTGTACATACAAAAATATTGTGCTTTCATGTACTTCCTTGAACAGTAAACCTGCCTCATAGGTGAGATGAGTGTAGCCATGCCTGTTAGGCTACATTTTGTGTACATAATAAACTGTCAAGTCACCGTTGATAACCAGGTGCACGTATTTACCCTCTTTGGAGGAGTGTTTCTAACTGTCATTACCTGCTCAGTTTCTTCTTTCTCTGTTTATACTTTTGAGTATTATAAACTACAAGGGCTTAAAATTTAACATTGTAAATAAATTACCTTTGGTTTCTTGTATTTCTTTAGAGATTGTTAGTGTGGGAGTTCTCAAAGCATAATGGGAGGGTTCTTCCAAGTAATTTTAATGCAACAGATTAAACTTCTCTGCCTTTGGCATTGTGTTTCTGAGTGCTTTTAAGCCTGAAGTGACTGAACTGCAAAGGTGCTTCCCATAAGCTCTGGCTATGTGGCCCTGCGTGTGTTGGAAGGTGGGTTTTCCAAGCAGGTTGTGTTTCTATTAATGAGAGAAACAGGCATAATACTCAGAATACTGAGGTCCAGCTGCAAAGCACTGAGAGGGTAATAGGACTGGCACAATCTATTTGTGGTTTGTCAGCTGGAATTCCTTCCAAATGGAGAATGGGCATGGAGTCAGCAGCATTTGACTTCCAGACGTGGACTTCTGAACTGGGGACTGGGAGTAAAGTATATTGAAGGTGTGTCCACTCCTGAGATGGCATAAATTGTTGCATTGACCAATACCTTCATAATAATAGAAATCCTAGAGAGCTTCAGAATTTATTTGGACTTGAAAGCAAAGTGATCTGGGTTTTGCAGTGTATGCTATCTGGATAATGCAGTTAAGAAGCATCACACGGTGTTCTGGTGTGTATTCACATGTACATTTTATGTTTATGCCCTTAGGTGGAATGGCATTTTAAAGGTAGAGGCTTCAGGAGCTTGTGACAAAGTCACTTCTATGCCTGTGATACATGGATGAAAGCATCATAGGGTCAGCAATGGAATTAATATTGTTAGAAGGTACCTGAGAATTTGGTCCACCAATCAAAATCAGCAAAGTACTGGCACTATCAGGTCTTACAGCCATATTCTCTGCTCCAAAAAGAAGTCCACTGTGTGGCTGCACCTTTGGTAGTCTAGTTTTAACCCTCACTCTTAAGCACGGAGATAGAGAGGATGAAGTACCTTATAAAGATAAATACTATTTCTCCAGTTTCTGAAGTTGTGGAAAGAGAGAACATTTATGACAAAAAAGAGAGAATGGTGGTTGTGGGGAAGATACAAAAATTGTATCTTTATGTTGCTGTAGCTGTGTAGCTGTCCAGGAGGAGAACACTGGAGAATGTTTTTATTGCTTGTTCTCCTCTGCTGTGCTACCATGCTGGAAGAGGCACAAGTATGCTGTGTGTTGCTGGTGGGTAATGGCAGAATAGCCAGAGAGTCTTGGAGAGCCTGTAAAGCCTTGTTGAGAAGAGCTGTATTTTCTTACTTTGTCAGAATTAGTTCATTAATCTCTATATGGAAACAAATTACACCAAGGTGCTGATTATGCAGACTCATTTTGCATGTGAAACCCTTTTTGTGCAGCCTGTATTTGCTTTGGCTGCATTTGGATTTTCAGCCATTTAAAATTAGATGGAAAAGTATAAATAGTGTAATTGCTAGTACTTTGTCTTGAAGCTTGGGTTAATTTGCAGTCCTGTTTAATTTGTCTTTTGTATGCAGCCTAGTTCAGATATCACAGCCATGTCAGTACCATGCTGGGGTTAATGCAGTCTGTGGAAACTGCTGAGTTTGATGATGGGGAAAGGAGTTTTGAAGTAGGGTCCATCAGCAGTCTCCAATGCTGACTTTATCAGATACTTAGAAGAAAACCCCACTGCAGGTAGCAGAATTATGCTAATTTGTCTGCAAACCATCAGAGTGCTATGATTGAGAATGTGGGCTAGTGGTGAACATGGGCTTGTGATAACATGCCAGCATGTTGCAATGTTTTCTCTGCTGTTATGAGTAGTAAAGGAGTTAGTGCTTTCTTCTGTTCAGCCCAGTAGAGTTGCCAGTTTATTTCCAGCCCAATTTCTGTCCCCAGGCTGAGAGTATGACACAGGACATTCCTAATCCAGCTGACTATGGATGCTGCACCTGTTCCTCACCCATGGAACTACCTGTTCCAGATACTGGCTTGTTTGTGAGGGCCTCTTTGTAGTTCAGAAGGATGAATTTCCCACAAGTGGATTTGATCCTGCAAATACATAGCTCCCCAAATGATGGAAAATGATCATATGAAGAGTCTGAAAACTAAAGATCCAGAGAGCTGTGCAGTGGTGGTAGTGGAATACAAGAGTTCATGAAAAATTATGCTTTTGGACACAGTTTTTGCAGTTTGTTGTGGTTTGGGTTGATTTTTTCACCCTTTTTTTTTTTNACATCTGTGTGATATATGGGATGCAGAAGAATCTTTAGAGCTTGTGTGGAAAAAATCAATTGCCTTTTAGTTATGTGTTGTTCAGCTGCATTGAATTCACTCTCTTCTCTTTTGCTTCTTCTTTCTAAAGCCAGGTGTGAATTCATTGCTGTCATTTAGATCAGACTTTCAGCTTTGCTGTTTGAATGGGCTATATACTCATTGTGGACAAAAAAATGTGGGTTTTCCTGCTTGATTAGCAAGTGTTATTTAATTTAGCTTTCATGTGTGCGTGCAAATGTATTTTCAGAGGCAATTTGCAAAATACAAGCTTCAAATATCAGATTTGCTAAGTGGAGGAGAGACCTTGCAAGACATATTAGGAACTTAAGAGGAAAATAAAATGTTCCCTTTCAGACTAATAATGATAATGTTATTTTTATAAATACTACTAGTTATTAGTACACCAAAACTGATGTCCTGGACTGGGAGCCTGTTAGGCTAGGCTGTATACAAACTCAGAACAAGCATGATCCTGGTCTGCCCAATTCTACAAAGAGTAACACGAGATATGAATGGACACTGATGGACTGCGAGGAACAGCTAAAGGGTGAGGTGAGAGAGGCAGATAAACACCAGCAGCTTAGCCATATTTTTGTAAGTAGATAAATTTAATTAATTTTTAAATTTCAAACTTGGTTTGGCTTCTTGTTCTTAAATGAAAATCTGTCTAGTGAAGTTGGTGTGGAAAATTCATGGCTAGACTCGGGATTTTTTTCTTTTCTTCCTTTTGAAAAATTTTGAAAGTTTACACATAATACAGATTACTGGAGGCAGAGCTGGGGGTGGTGAGAAAATAAGATAGTATTTTTTGTCCACTCTCTCCTGATAAAGAATAAATGGGACTAATTTGCTGGGGATTTTTCATGTAATTTTGTTGTTGTTATTTGGACACAGACCAAACAAAACCACTTTGCCTCTAAAAGGAATTGTATTAGAAAACTGTAACTACATAAAAGTGAAGCCACTAACAGTTCTGATCTTTATTTGCTATATTCTTTTTGGTCTACAATGAGGTCAGTTGAGAGTGATCAGTTGACAGCCTTCAGGTGTTCAGTACATACCAGTGGATAGAGATGTGCTTCTCAGTCTCTGTCACAGAATGTTTGAGCTGGGAGGGGACCCTTGGGGATCACCTGGCCCAACCCCCCAGCTCCAGTAGGTCATGGGGAGCTGATTGCCCAGGACCATGTCCAGATGGGTTTTGAATAGCTTCAAGGAGGGAGACTACACAGCCTCTTTTGGCAACCTGTGCCACTGCTGGGTCACCCTCACAATGAAGAAGTGTTTCCTGATGTTCAGAGGGAACCTCCTATATTTCAGTGTGTGACCATTGCCTCTGGTCCTGGCTCTGGACACCACTGAGAAGAGCCTGGCTCTGTGTTCCCTCCATTCAGGGGTTTCTAGACATTTTTAAGATTCCCCTAAGCCAGCTCTTCTCATATTAGAGATAATCCTGTCTCAGAATCACAGAACAATTTGGAATGGAAAGCACCTTAAAGATCATTTAGTTCCAAGCCTCTTGCTGTGGGCAGGGATGTCACTCACTGACTAGACCAGGTTGCTCAGAGCTCCATCCAACCTGGCCTTGAAGACTTCAGGGCTGTGGCATCTACCACTTCTCTGGGCACCTGTTCCAGTGCTTCACCACCCTCTGAATAAAGAATTTCTTCCTAACAGCTACTCTAAACATGCCCTCTTTTCATTTTAAAACAGTCGCTCTTTGTCCTGTCACTATCTGCCCATATAAGAAGTTCCTCTCCTTCCTTTGTACCTTGGAGGTCCTGGAAGGCTGTAATGAGGTTTCTCCAAAGCCTTCTATTCTCCCTGTTGAAATCATTCTGGTGGCCTTTTGCTGCACTTTCTTTGGTGTGTCCATCTTTCCTGTATGTGGGATCCCAGAACTGAACCTGTTGTTCAGGTGTGGCCTCTCCAGTGCCTTAGTAGAGGGGGCAGGATCACCTCCCTCCGCCTGCTGTCAGTACTCTGTCTAATGCAGTGCAGGACATGGTTCAGCTTTTTGCCAGAACGACTCACTGCTGGCTTATGTTCAACTTCGTGTCCAGTGGGAGCCCAGGGCCTTTTCTACAAGGCTGTTTTCCTACTGGGTGGCCTCCAGCACAAACTAGTGCCTGGGATTGTCCCTCCCCAGGTCCAGGACTTCACATTTCCCCTGGTTGGGTTTCTTGAGTTTCCTGTTGGCTCATTTCTCTAGCCTGCCAAAGTTTCTCTTGGTGGCAGTATGACTGTCAGGTGTATCACCCACTCCTCCCTGTCTTGTGATCCCTTCCCAGGGATCAAGGCGAGGATGATCAGCCAGGGGATGTAGTTCCCTGGTTCTTCCTTGGAGATAGAAGTGACATTTTTTTTCATCTGAAAACTAAGTATTGAGAAAGTGCTTTTCATGGGCTGGTAATTAACATTTGTAATGTGTCCTGTGACAAGTGCAAATGCACAGACCATCTGTGCCTTTGTTGATCCTGTGCTCTTCCAAGCTTTCTTCAGACCCGAGGTTACAGAGAAGTCTAAGAATCCTGTAAATCAGCTTTGACCCCTCAAGTCCTGCTCTGTTTTTCCAGCTGCTAGATTAGAAATTCCAGTGTTACAAGAGCACTGGAGAGCTCTTACTAGACTGTGGGATAAATCGGTGCCTCAAAGATGAGAGTTTGGCTGCTTGGCCAGCCAGGAGCATGCTGGTCCTTGCTGCTGTCTGCTTTGTAAATACTGTGTGGATTGAGCAATGATGCTTTTTTTCTTTTTTTAATTCCCTCAGAATGAGTCCACATTGGCTTTATAATACTTTCAAGTGATTTATTGAATTGCTTATTTCTAAAAATAGTGAGCAGCTTGACTAATACTGCAGCTTAAGGCCAGCCCAAAGACTACAGAAGGACAATAGGTCAAAAGAGAAACTCTTAAGTGTTTTTGTTTATTTAGAAAAATTGAACAGGAAATAGAAGGTAAATGAAAAGAATGTTCATTAACTCCTCTGGGAATCAGCTTTAATTTCATGAACTTGTGTTCATGTTTTTCACTGTAGCATGTTGCCAAGCAGAGCACACAGGAATTTAATGTTACCACTGCTGCTGCTGAGCAATCTGTGATAGGATCACTTTCACTACTCTGGCACCATGCCAGACTTTCCAATCTCAAATGATTATTGCAGTGACATTTGTCGTATTGTATTAAAAAGTACATGTGTGGGTGGTATTTGTTGTTTGACAACAAAACTAATGAAGACAGGAAACTGAACAACTTCTGTTGCTTGAACTTCGAATGAAAATACAGATCTTTTTACTTGTGTTTTTCAAAACATACAGAGTCTAATTTCCATAAAATCCTGACCCAGCTGAAGTGGATGGAAAAGTCCTGCTAGTTTAAGCAGATTTAGGATTTCAGCCCAATTAATCGAATACAAGTATAAATCTACTAGTAGACTAAAACCATTTCATAGTGGTCCTAATAATTCTGAAAGACTGTTATGATCACTAAACACAGAATCAGAGGGAAAGTAAAATGCCTCGGTGATCAGATACTGATGTGTGAAATTGCAGTGTTTTACCATCTTTCATGTATTTTTTTTACATGGTGGATGAAAGATTATTTGAACTTTAGATGGGCAGTGCTGTTAAAACAAGCAGTCAAGACTGAACTTTATTTTGTGCTTCAGCAGATAAAGTGGCTGATGCCTACATCATACGGACATAGAGAGCAAATTGTACAATCACCTTCTATAAACTGGACTTTGTAAAGCTGGCAAGATAAACATTTGAGCCAGCCTGATCTTTTACGTTTATATCCCTTTTAAATGGTGTAAAAAAAACCTCTCGCTGGATCCAAAATGCTTTTTTCCTCATATTTCTCAACAATTTGCTTTCTGTAATGCAGTGATGAGAAATATGTGCAGTGATGAGAAATTTTTTGAGGAAAAAAATCTGATTTTTCTACTTTAAAATACTTTAAAGAGAGCACTGTGATGCAGTCCTTGCTGCCTCTAGGTCAGTGGTGATCCATAAGGCCATGGAAAGCTGTTCACATCTGGTTTATAGAGCTATAGAGAAAAAGCAGTGAAATGAATAAGAGTGAATTGGTGGTTGCTAAGGATTTACGGTAATATTTTGCTTCAACATGTGTGACCAACACTGTTTCAGACAATTGTCCCTACTTTCTCAGAGCAGGAGAGAAGTGCTTGGTCTTGCAGGTGTTTCTTTCTCCGTGCTGGTAGGTCCATCTGCTGGAGCAGCAACATGGGTAGCATAGAGTGCTTTGTGCCTGGGCACTGGATGTTCCACAAAGTGGAGTTTGTGGAGTTTATGTTTCATCAGTTCCAAAAAGGGTAAAGTATTCCTTTCCTCCAGCTTCCAGTTTCTCACAGGCAGCCTTGTGCTCGTGCCAGAATTTATTGTGTGCTTTTGTGGGTTATTAAAGCAGTGGAGAACACCTGCAGCAGTGTCTGTAGACTCTGTGGTGTCCTTCAGTTATGGTGGATCAAGGAAGGGCTTGCCAAGCATCTTGGTAGTGCAGAGGAAAAGACAGGAGACAGGCTATCACAGCTAGGACAGGGATATGGAGGAAAAAGAAGGTTAGAAGTGGAGCAAGTCTTCATCCTTTAGAAGACAGAAGCAATATGGCAGTTGGACTGCCACTGCTTTACTTTGGGCCTGGTGGTCCTTCAGGTTCTTAGTGAAGGCTTTTCTCCCGTGAGGTATTATTGCATCCCTGTAGTGGTTTGATAGAAGGCTGTTTTCTGGAGCAGCTGGAGAAGGTGGCCTTTCGCCTCTGCATGTTTTTACTGATGTTATTTTGTTGCTTCTAGGGGTAATGAGTTGTAACTCTGTGATACTGTTTATTGTGTAGTCAGACACAAAAATAAACTCCTTTTTTTGGCACCTCTCCTAATCCGAACAGAAAAGCTGCTACATGTTTTTGTCTTGAGCTGAACCCAGACTTGGGAGGATCTTCTACTGGAGGCAGTGCTGCTTGCTTGTTCTACTTCGCTGAGGGATGGTGATTTCTACTTCCAAGATCTGTTAGAGGAGATAAGGACTTGTGCTTAATTTTTGTCTTGTAATATCTCCTCCAGGCTTTCATCAGGGATCAGCACTGGACCTTTCATTCAGAGCACCTATTTTATTCAGAAGTTAAAACAGTTGCTTACATCTGTGAACTACCTTGGTTTAATTTCACTGAAATGCCATAATTTAAATAAACAAATTAAAAAGAGCAAAGTCCCAGGATGTAAAGGCAAATGGGTTTGATTTCCATACCCTTCTAAGTGGTCTAAGATCTGCAGTTTGTCATCTCAGCTGGCTTCTTTCCAAGTCAGAAAATAACTTTTGACCTCAGAAATCTCACAACTCTGTATCTTAATTGCAAGAGATATTGAAAATAAACCCAACCTGGTTTTCTTTTCACTAAAAATATCCTGCTATATATCTCTGTCCAGCTGAGAGGAGGAGGGCTTTCAAATGCAGATGAACCAATCAAGGTTTTTTTTGCTGAGGAGCAGTGAGGCAGCATTTCCAAAACCTTCTGCTAAGTGTGGGGAATTCCCCACTGCTTCTATAGTTTGATTTTTGTGAGCTCTTACTTGCTTGATCCTGAATGAGATTATAGAAGTGGTTGTACTTCTTTGAGCTGCTGCCATCCTTACTGATCACAAACCACCTGCAGATGAAGAGAGAAGCAAGTGGAGTGTCTTGTACATCTTCAGTAGTGATCTTGAACTAGTTAAAAAATATTTTATTTGCACATGAAATTCAGCTAGTAAAGGCCATATCGATATATCAGTAAGACAGTCCATACACAAGGCTGTATTAAGCTATATAAGCTGTTGTGTACAACTTTTTAATCTAGACAGAATCAAAATTAGGGGAAGCAAGTAGGTACTTCACCACTGGGTTCCAGAAGTCTTTTTGCATCTCTTACAAATAAAATCACCATTTCATAGAAAACAGATATTCATAGGCATACCATAAAAAATACCCTGACATGAGGTTTCAGAACTTCAGTCAGTGCAGTGGGAACACCTGGTTTGATGTTGCTCATTACTTGCAGCTTGTAAGTACATCTAGTAATGCAACAGAAATAAGAACAGGATTCCCTCCTACCCCACATTAGCATGCTTGGTTTTGTCTCCAATTCCAGGGTTTTTTAGCTTTCCCAGAGGTGACCAGCAAGACCCAAGTGTGTCCTCCTTTTTTCTCCTTCTGTTCTCCTTGGCCAGCCAGCACAGGGCACACATTTCCAGGGCCTCATCTGTTCTCTTTGTGGCCACAGGTTGCTCTGGTGGCATTGGGCATTGCTTACACTGCTGTCACTGCAGGAGAGGTGAGGGGAACCTGCTGCCTGGCAGGAACCCTTCCTTCCTGCTTGCAGGGCCAGGCACGTAGGTCCTTCTGAGGAAAAATATGTGATCATTGGTTTAGTTAATTTTAAATTCACTTTCTGTGCAACCAGTAATTGGGAAGGCAATTATGACTGCCCTTTCCTGGTCTGGAAGTCCTGCTTAAAAGTGTGGTGGAGTACCAAGCACTGCTCAGTGGTGAGCGTACTTGGCAAAGATTGTAGCAACAGAATTCCTAAATAAAAAATGAACCTGTTTTTTGCAAGTATGACCCTCCACTTTCCTCCTGTTTAAGGCTTTCCAAGGTACTGTCTATATTTTTAGATGTTTAGAGGCAGTGTGTTTCTCAGGCACTTGTTTTATTTAAGAAAAGGCAAACAGGGCTGAAATAGCTCTGCTGAGATCCTGCCAATGATGCCAAGCCTGGGGGCCAATGTCCGCTTGGAACCCAGGTGGTTGGGTTTGCAGTGTGGTCACTGCAGGTCACACCCCTGTGTGTACAGCATAGCCAGGACACAGAACACAGAGTTATTTCTTTGAGACTTAAACATTGCAAGCAAATTTTGGAGATGCACACTTTCAGTAATTAGTATTAAAATTTGGTAACTATTACTGGTTGGTGTCTGATAATGTTAGAAATTATGTCATGTACTTTTCTATGAGGAACTTACTATGCCCACGTATGGGATGGGAAAGAAAGCTGCCATACTCCCACATCTTCATTCATTTGTTGATGTGGTGGAGAGAAAAAGGCACAAATATATCTGAATTATTTTTTATTTATTATTTTATTTATTATTTATTATTTATTTTTTATTTTTTATTTATTATTTTTTTTATTATTTTATTTTCTAAAATGGTGTATAGGAAAGACCATGAATTCCCAGTGTTCCTTGCTGTCTCCCCTTGTAATGTTAGTAAGACCTTTCTGTCCACTTTTAATAACATTTATGCTTCCTGTGCCAGTTAGTGCAGTATTTCAGATGTCAGAAGTTGGTGGTGGTTTTATTTGGGGTACAACAGGTACCTGGCTGGGTACTGGATTTCAAATGTGGGAGTGAAAGTTTGTCATTCATCTGGGTAGGGTCTGTATAACTCAGAAACACCTTAAACTGGTTCTGGGATATGTGGGTTTTGTAGATGGGTTAGATTTAGCCAGGCAAGTGCTGACATACACGTGAGGATGATGGGAGGGTAGAAACTTCTTGCTGACTCCAGTTCTTGCTGCATGACACTGTATTGTGAATCCAGGCAACTTAACATGCTTAGAATTGTGTTTTAATGCATAGAAAATATATTCTATGGGTGGTTTTCTGTGTTCGGTCAAATGAAGATAAGGACTTTGTCCTAGCCTGGTTGAAGATGAATAGTACATTACTGTACATTAATGTGTACTATATATTGTAAAGAACACTTGCAGTGACCTTAAAATGCATTATGTTCTATGTTGTTAGAGACCAACAGTTTATAAATGCTTAGAGTGATTAGATTGATGTGATTTATGTGTAATGAGCAACTGCTGGAGAAGCGAGTAATTAAATGCAAAGTATACTCGAAAATGTAATAATACATTGAAATTCAGGGCAGATTATTTCCAAGCATCATTACGAGAATCTGTCTTATCTCTTTGTGTTCCAGTGTGAATAGGGATTTCTGGCAAAATGGAAATTTGATGCATTCTTTCCTTCCAGTGAGGACACTGTTTTTGAATGTCAAAAATTAGAGCCTTTTGATGTAAAAGACCCCCTCTGTTACAGGAGCCTGAACTGGAAATCTTATACGAAGCAGTATGAGTGAACCAAAATCTTTGTCCTTCCAGGGATTTTAATTTAAATAGTTCTTACTTGCATTTAATTTTGGTAGCAAGTTTGGTATTTCTCATTTTTGCTTGTTGTGTTTTATTGTGAACTTTATTCCTGATTTCTTTCTTGTTGAGAAAAGTGGCTTATCCCTGGAGNCAGGTCACACCCCTGTGTGTACAGCATAGCCAGGACACAGAACACAGAGTTATTTCTTTGAGACTTAAACATTGCAAGCAAATTTTGGAGATGCACACTTTCAGTAATTAGTATTAAAATTTGGTAACTATTACTGGTTGGTGTCTGATAATGTTAGAAATTATGTCATGTACTTTTCTATGAGGAACTTACTATGCCCACGTATGGGATGGGAAAGAAAGCTGCCATACTCCCACATCTTCATTCATTTGTTGATGTGGTGGAGAGAAAAAGGCACAAATATATCTGAATTATTTTTTATTTATTATTTTATTTATTATTTATTTTTTATTTATTATTTTATTTATTATTTTATTTTCTAAAATGGTGTATAGGAAAGACCATGAATTCCCAGTGTTCCTTGCTGTCTCCCCTTGTAATGTTAGTAAGACCTTTCTGTCCACTTTTAATAACATTTATGCTTCCTGTGCCAGTTAGTGCAGTATTTCAGATGTCAGAAGNGGCAACTTAACATGCTTAGAATTGTGTTTTAATGCATAGAAAATATATTCTATGGGTGGTTTTCTGTGTTCGGTCAAATGAAGATAAGGACTTTGTCCTAGCCTGGTTGAAGATGAATAGTACATTACTGTACATTAATGTGTACTATATATTGTAAAGAACACTTGCAGTGACCTTAAAATGCATTATGTTCTATGTTGTTAGAGACCAACAGTTTATAAATGCTTAGAGTGATTAGATTGATGTGATTTATGTGTAATGAGCAACTGCAGGAGAAGCGAGTAATTAAATGCAAAGTATACTCGAAAATGTAATAATACATTGAAATTCAGGGCAGATTATTTCCAAGCATCATTACGAGAATCTGTCTTATCTCTTTGTGTTCCAGTGTGAATAGGGATTTCTGGCAAAATGGAAATTTGATGCATTCTTTCCTTCCAGTGAGGACACTGTTTTTGAATGTCAAAAATTAGAGCCTTTTGATGTAAAAGACCCCCTCTGTTACAGGAGCCTGAACTGGAAATCTTATACGAAGCAGTATGAGTGAACCAAAATCTTTGTCCTTCCAGGGATTTTAATTTAAATAGTTCTTACTTGCATTTAATTTTGGTAGCAAGTTTGGTATTTCTCATTTTTGCTTGTTGTGTTTTATTGTGAACTTTATTCCTGATTTCTTTCTTGTTGAGAAAAGTGGCTTATCCCTGGAGCATTGCTTAGCTGTTCAGGCTGGCCTAAAAAGGGCCTTGCAGTTATTGAGCTCTTGTTTTGGCTGAACATTTTAAATGTATGTCATGTTACATATGCACATTTCATTCTTGTTTCCCATTAACATGCTAGGCTGAAATATATTGATTCCTTCTTTCACTTCCCCATTAAGCTGCCTGTTTGTTCTGTAATGGATCAAAAATGTTGCTAAAGCCTTGTTTAATTAAAAAAAAATCCTGTAACTTTTGTTTTCCTACAGTTGTGAGTTTTATTGGCAGTCCCAAACACTTAGGATGATTACATCTATTTCAGAAAACGGAAAGACGTGGTCACAAAGCCAGAATCAAAAAACTGTTTATGAAAAGCAGCAGAGTTATATAGCAGGTTGACTGGTGCTAAAGCATCTCATAGCTAATCTGTCTAATCTGGTGTTTTTTTAATTGGTGTTTAATCTAAAGAGTTTTTTGATGGAATTAGATCAGCTGATTACATCATAAATCCGATGGAAATCAAAAATCCACATCCAAAACTGTGTCTTCTTTATCAGCTATGTAGTGTTAATATTGTGCATAGGCCTAGGACTCACTGTTGAAATTATTTATCTATTGACAATTCAAATAGCCAGAATTGGAGCAGTGAGTTGGGTGATTGCTTGCAGGGTAGGGTTTTTTTATATGTGTTTTTAATTAGCATGTTACATCCCCACACACATACCACCACCCCTCAACCCTGCCTCCCACACTCTGGAAAACAGCCTAGTGTGGCTTGTGAGGGATCTTGTTGTTTTTGGAATGAAGTGACACTGGAGTTGAGTCCAGTTAGAGTGTGTGTAGGTGAGGTGAAGGAAATACAGCTTTATGGGTTGAGGGAGAAAAAGAAGTTTGTACAAAAATAGATACATGACAAAGGCTTCAGGGTTATTAAGAAATGGTGGGATTACTCTAAGCTAGATTCCCAAAATGTATTTCTACTAATGTACTTGCTTATAGGGAGCTTTGGATGCAGTCAGCTTTTCTACAGATACTTGCCTGGTAAAATAGTTTTATTGTTTTTTAGAGGTACTTCTTTGCTTTTATTGTAAAATTAGCTTTGTTATTTGTATGAACAGAACATAATGGCACAAAATAGGCCACGTTTGGAAGATTATTTACTTTACACAGTCCTCTAGGATTCAAAGTTTGTGTGGAAGGGACATGCTCAACTTTCTTACATGTCTTAGTCCTTCCAGATCCCAGCAGACATTATGAGGAGAAATAGAAGTTACCCAGTGTTAACCCACAGAAGGTTAAGGGGGCCTGCTGGGCTGTCACTGGTGTGCTGCCTGACAGTGAGCTGCAAGCCTCTCTCTGCTAAGGCTGTAGTTGCAGGCCTGTTTCTTGGCAGGCAGATGCAGTCACACTTGAGGTAAGATCTTCATCTGGTGTACATCGTCTTAGCTTCATGGAAGGTGCTTCATCAAGTCACAGGGGGTGGGAGGCAGTGCTCTGTTGAGCTGGACAGCTGCCATGTGGAAGTGAGCCCTTGAGATGTTTATAAAACTGCCAGCAAAGTAGGCAGGGTATGTGGTGTGGCAATTCTTTCAATAGTTTGTTGTATTTCCATCTGTCTGTGTAGTCTGTTACAAAGCCTGTTAAAAATTACGTTTCTGTTCCTGCTGTGCCCACCTGAATCCACAGGTTCTGCACCAAAAAATAGGAAATTTGAAAGAACACGGGTAGGAGTCAGTTTTGACATTTGAAGATATATTTCCATACAGTTGGGTCACACAGAGGCAAATAATGCTAATATTCTTGGGAGTTTAATGCCTTCCATTGTATAGGATACACAGACTTCTTAATGCCTGTTACATGCTAGTGAGCTATTTGTAAATAAATAACTCCAGTTTTTAAGCAGCAGTGTACCATAAGCAAGGGAAGATGATAAAGTCCAATCAGGTTGTACTCAAGGGGTGACATACATAATCTATCAAATCTGAGTCTCTGTGTTTCCATTTAAATGTGATAGGTCTACTTATTCTAGTGTTGCCTATCCTTTGAATAGGCAATTCAGTGCCTGAATTGAGTTGTCTTTTTGATCAATAATTTTTTTGCTGTTCAGGGTAAAATGCAAGCTGAAATTTAACTGAAATTGGAGGAGACTGAGGTTTGACTGCAATGTCAGCATCTTATCAGGATGTGCTCTTGGGTAGGGCAAAAATTGACTGCACATAAGTTAAGGCCTAAACTACTGAAAAATTGCAGCCTGCACATCATTTGTAAGGAATAGCGAAACACTTCTTTAAATTCCTCAGTTTGTGTCAGTGTCAAGCATGCTCATTTTGGACAGGACTTACATTGCAACACATGGTCTTGATATGGAGTTCAGGACCAGCAATTTGGTTATGACAAAATACCACCACATAAAGCTTTCTATAGGCAGGTTAAGATAAGTTTTGCAATGCAAAGCTATTAATATGCTGCTGAAAATAGTAACTATGCTAATCATTTAGCTGTCACATGGATTATTAAACTTTGTCATTTAATAATAATGAATTAAGCTTTAAAGTAAAACCCTTAACTTATAAGTAAAACCCTCAATCTAAATAGATACGATTGTCTTGACAACTTTGAAACAGAAATTGAAAGGCTTTCTTAATAAAGTTTTTACTTAAAAACCAAAGCAAGAAATGGTTTTCAGTTTTTGCAGGATGATTACTGAAGGAGTAACACCACATCAGACCTCAGCTCTGGCACTGCCCCATGCTTGAGCTCCAGTGGGGAAGGCTTGGGTAATATGGTTGTTTCCAAGGAGCGCAGTATCAAAAGTCTCCCTTGCCCAATAGTGATGGGGGAAAATTGACAAAGGCAGGTGGAAGTAACTGCAGAGAGAAACAAAACTAGTTTTTTTAATTTACAGGTGGTTTATAGCTCCTGTTCCTGTGACTGAACTTCCAAGTGATGTTGGTTGCCTGAGGCCAGGTTGTAAAGAACTCTGTAGAAAGTAAGCTGAAGGTTGCTAATGGCTTAAGGGTGAAAATACACAGTGAATTGCATAGAAAAACAGCCTATTATCAAGTGGCTTGTATGAATGATAATTCATCAAGTGCATGAAAAGGACAGAAAGGAGGCAATAAGATGGCAAATGTGGAGGACAAGAAAAGCTGAACCATTCGGGTATAATATAATCATGGAATTTGAGAACAGCAAAGGATGGAGAATTGTGAAGTATTGGAAGTAAGCTGAAATAAAATGGTGTCAAAGTCTTACGTTCTGTCTGTCTGTGAGACAGGCCTAGACAGGTTTGACTAGATCTTCCACAGAATTTTTGCTGAAACATTCTGGACTTGAAGGACCACCACAAGACTCAAGTGGATAAAAGAATATTAAGTCTCTATGAAAAAAAAATAGTTACTGATAAAATATGACAGAACAGTTAACTGTCTGGAAAGATATATCGGAAATTGTCTGTGTTATCTCTGAACTATGAGTGCTGGTGAAGTAGAGCTTGAAATCAGAGGCATCCTAGTCATTAATCAGTGTTTGCCAGGAAGTGAGGAACCTGATCATTCAAATGACCATGGCCCTCAGCACTCCTCACATCAATGGCTGCTTGTGTAGGTGGTTTGATTTGCAGCAGAAGACACCATACACTTCCAGACAGGGCAGGTGTCTCAAGGGGAAATGGCTTCCAGAGACATGAACTAATTAGAATAGAAAAATTGCGTGTGGAGTAGGAGAAAGCTACTGGAGAAAACCCACCAAGGAAAACTCTTGGCTTTCTCTCATGATCACCTGCTTCTAAAGCAGAAAAGATTCTTTACATGCAGTCACTCTCAAGGGAAAGTTTACAAAGAAGTTAGTATTTCCAAGCATCTGTTGAAAACTGAAGATGAGGAAGAGAATTACTCTTAAGACTTGGATTTGGTCTTCTGCTTTTTCTGGCCATTGGCTGAAGAACCTGAGCTGCTTCTGCAACCTAAGCATTTGCTCTGTGATTTTTGTCTTTCCTCACTTCCATATGAATGCATGGTGCTGACTATTAATTGAAGCATATTGACATATTAAATGTTTTTGAACTGGATGTGGATAAATTTGATGAGAATAGATTATCTGGTATCACAGTAAAAGTATTCTGCTATTTTTGGTTTTGGCTTTATGTTACAGCTGTCATCTGGACCTGTAACCTTCTGTTGTCACTACTTAGGTCTGTAAAGAAAACTCAGCAATGTGAGGCACATTATATTTGCTGAAACTGAGTAAATCCTACAATTTCGTAAATGGAAGACAAAAATACCTTTTTCCTTTGGTACAGTCATGCACTTAGTCCATTAAAAGATTAATTGCAACCATCATGATAAAAACTGAGTTCAGTCTGGCATTGGAGTCAGCATTTGCTGCACTAAGGGTTGTAGAGGGTAAGGAGGCCACTGCTGGTGCTGCCCAGTACCTGTGGCATCAGCCCCCCTGCCCTGCACCGCGGGTGGAGCTGCTCCTGCCCCGCACAGAGCCCATCCTCTGCAGCGGATGGGATGAGGTGGAAGTCCTGGGCAGGGAGCAAGGGAGGTGTGGTCGTGCAAGGGAAGACCATATGGCAGTGGAGGGAATGGAAATCAAGTCTTATGTAAACCCTTCTTTGGTGTTACATAATTTTTAGGAGCTGGATATTGGAACTTGGGTATTTTCAGGCTTTTTTATTACTTCAGTGCATTACTTATAAGTCAGTTTTAATGAAAATTGAAGGCAACTCAGCATTTCAGTGAGTCTCAGGCACTCAAAAGAAGGCTAATTGTAAATCTAAGAAGTTTTTTTAAAAAAATCATTAAATCAGAATTCAGTTTGTGTTGTTTATATGTCTTCTCCTAATTCTGTGTGATCACATGCTGACTGTTTTGTCTTCCAGGCAGATTTTCTTGGTTATGTGTCATCTGTTTGTGTGTGAAGAAGTGTAAAGTGTCTAATTCTTTCTACTGTTTACGTTCATAGAATAATAACTCTTGTTTTGTTCTTGAAGCAACTACTAAAAACCCCTCAGTGGAAGCACTAGAAACAATTAAATCATCAGTCCTAAATAGTTAGGCATTAATGATGTGATACACTTTACAGAATACAGCAAAATTACAGTGGCATGTATCTTTCCTGTGAACTTAAAATTGCTTGCACCATTTTTGTAACTGCTAAGGTTTGAAATCTACAGAGATCTGTGGAGAGAGGCATATATTTTAATACATAAATATGGCATTAATGATGTGATACACTTTACAGAATACAGCAAAATTACAGTGGCATGTATCTTTCCTGTGAACTTAAAATTGCTTGCACCATTTTTGTAACTGCTAAGGTTTGAAATCTACAGAGATCTGTGGAGAGAGGCATATATTTTAATACATAAATATGGCATTAATGATGTGATACACTTTACAGAATACAGCAAAATTACAGTGGCATGTATCTTTCCTGTGAACTTAAAATTGCTTGCACCATTTTTGTAACTGCTAAGGTTTGAAATCTACAGAGATCTGTGGAGAGAGGCATATATTTTAATACATAAATATATACACAAATACATTAATTAATATATTATGATTAATTTTTTGGATGATGAAAAGGAGGAATAAGTTGGAAGAGTTGACATAGGAATTTCAGTTTATTGGTGCTGTTACTATCTGAGGACAGTACAGCTTGGATATTTCCAATGTAAAGATCAGCAATAATTTACAAATATTTTAAAATCCAGTTTGGCAGCTCTAGAAGGCACCTGGATTTCTCTGAGCAAGTGCATGTGGTGTTGAAGTAGCTCTGCTCAAGGCAGGAGAAGCTGCCACTTTGTTGGGCCGTATTCTGCTTGGTTGGTTGGAGGGGTCACCTCACAGATAGGTCTGCCCTGTGAAACTGTAGCTGGCCAGGGGATGGATTTCACAGGAAAATCTAGGTCCTGTGCTTTGTTTTGCTTGCTGGGAAGGTGGAGTGGCTTGGTTCTGATGAGTTTTTGGGGTCTTCCTTGCAACCCTGCAATAGTTTACTTTATAAACACCAGCACATTGTAGTCCAGAGAGGTAGTATATTTGTTAAGACACCTGTTTGGGAAGTCTTTGCTTGTGGGAGGTGGTAGACCAGAAGATCTGGGAAGTGCTGGCAAAGAGACAACCTGGAGTTGCTCCTGGGTGTGTGTCCCTGCTCACTGTTGCTGGATGGGCTCCTCCAGCCCTGAGGAGATCCTGCTGCCATCACTTGCTCCCCTTTACCTTCTGGCAGATGAGTTGGATCATAGCAAATTATTTTTCTGCTCCTGGAAAAACCCTCTTTTACAAATACAGCTTTTAAAGAATCCAGTGTGTAGCTGTAGAAAGCGCTTTAATTTTTTGGCTATGTTTAATCTGAAGAAATTCTGACTGTTTTTCCTGCAGTTTTAGGAGGAAGGCAGCTAGGATTTCTTTTGCATAGCTATGCAGCACAGATGAGTGTTGTTTATAAAGATATGTTGTTTATAATCTGGTTTCTGACATTCTAATTCAAGTACCTTTTTGATTTCACACGAATAGGTTGATAGCTTTATCAAGTGGACAAAAATTGCTTATTTTCCTGGCTAGTCTTTAACATTTTTGAGAAATTAATGGCAGTTTTAGAATTTATGAAGGACAAAGAAATGGTGTTCACTAATTCAAGTAATTACTTAGAAGCAAATGCCTGTGGGTAGTGGTTGTTTCCCATTTTAGGCGAATTAAAGGAAAATTTAATAATTGCTTTTAATTTTTCAGGCAGCCAACATCAAGCGTGAAATGACCTTCCATGCATTTCAACAGGAGGATGTAAAAAGTGACATCAGTCGAAAACTGCCAGACCAACAGTTTCTCCTGTTCACCACAAAGGAGGACGATTTAAAAACAGCAGAGACCAAAAAACTTAACAGAGCTCATGAGTATGAAAAGGAGAACACTCGTTCTGTTTGTCTTCTGGAACAGAAGCGCAAGGTTGTTTCTTCAAATATTGATGTGCCTCCAGCAAGGTGAGTTTGATTTTTCTGTTGTGTTTTGTTTTAAGCTTTATTCCTTTTTCTTCCCTGCCATTTTTTTAATGGAACATGAGATACAAGTTTGGTAAACCGCCCTATGACCTGCTAAGACTAGTGTTTGTGCCCAGGCAGTCCGAAGTCAATCACAACCTTCCTATTTGAGAGATCTGCTAGGAAATTAAAAACACCAGTAGCAGAAAATAAGAGCATCTGCAGAGTAGGACTTGCTATTTCTTTTGCATTGTTTTTGCTTTCAGAATGTGCTGAGCTGAGGTACTTGGAGAATAGAATGTGTCTTAAGAGGAAGAGATTGTTGACTCAGCTTCACCCTGAGAAGTAATCTTCTAAGTTAGACACAGAATCATCTTACCTGCTAGCAATTTATTTTTCAAATTTTTTACTCTCATACTTGCAGACACTTAAAACTCATTGGGTATTCTGTGTTGCAAGTTGACAAGTGCTTTTTCTTTTTCTTGTTCTTGTTAGCATCAGTCTGTATGTAAAAATTTCTGCTTAATCTGCCTAGTAAATTTACTTGCCTGTAATTCAGTAAAAGGCCTTTCAAGTTTATGATGCCACTTAAAAAATTTGTAGTCAAAACAGATGTTTAGTTTTTCAGTTTGTTGGCTTTCTCAAAACTGACATAACCAGCAGGTTCTACCACATCATCCAGAACAGGATCACTTGGTGTTTTTCTCTGGCTGTCAAAGATGTCACTTGCACTGAGTCCATGAGCATTTTTACAGGATTTTCCCCCCATATATATGTAGTAAAAAGCTAAGTATTACAATCTTGAAAATGTCAGGATATTTATTTGAGATTTTCACTAGTAATCAACCTTGTAAGGTCTGAGTGCCCTTCTCATTCTTCCTGTGTGTCTCAAAGCAAATAGGATCACAAGAACATGTAGGTCAGGAGGGACCTCAGGAAGTCACCTAGGCTAACCTTCTGCTCAAACCATATGTTAGCATTTCCATTTAACAACTCAGGCCGCTAAGGTGCAGGGTTTAAGTGCATTTTTGTCTGACTTCAAGCAGATAATCTACTTGAAGTAGTAGTCAAGCCCCCATTTTTTGTAGCTACAAGATCATCCTTCCTTGGATATTTTTTCCCCAGTGAGCTGTAAAAGAGGGTGAATAAACATCTTTAATGCCTTCTTAAGGCTAATTATGACAGTTGTGAGCAGAGGATATTTAAGATGATAGGAGATAAGTTCACTTACAAAAGTGTCTTCTAAAGTTGTTCTTTCCATCTGCATGTATTTTTTTGGGAGCATAAAAATTCCTGTGTTATGTTGTGTGTTTTCAGACATGCAGGTTGAGCTCCAGCATTAGCAGAATTAAAGTAGGAAAGAAACCTGGAATTTATGTTCAATAGCATAATAAACATTTTGGTCGTTCTTGCTACATATTTCCAGTCAAGCTCAAGCTTTGCTTTGAAGCTGAGGTGAATTATTGGGCCATTTGTCCGCAGCTGACGGGAAGAACACTTAAACCTCTGCTTGGAGATCTTCCTCAGTATTTGCTGTTGTAATGAAGGGGAGCACCCAGTCTATCTTCCTTGGCAGCACAGTTTAATCTCTAAGTCACGTTCTCCAAGAAGACTCCATGCATTTCTTGCCTCTTTCTAGGCCCCTTCCAGTCTTCTCTCTAGGACAGTGCTGAGAGAGTTGCATGTTCCCAAGGGGTGGATTCCTCGTTCCTTTGCCTCCTGGCAGGACTCACTGGGTCAACTGTCCTCTCTTCTGATGAGAAGATCCACCCGCCTTTGCAGATTTGCTATACCCAGCTTTGGAAGGTCATCTTGAATTAAACAGATAATGTTTACAATTATGTGGGACAAGTAAGGCTTTAGTATGGTCTTAATTTCTTATTGCTACCCTCTTTTATAAAGAGGGTATCCTGTTTACAAAGAAAACCCAATTTTTTTATTTTGTAAAGAGGGCGTGTGTAGTAATAAGTGAAAGTGAAGCTTGTTACTTATTTTGTTTTAAAACCTTAGTGGAACTGAGTGGAACCTATTTCACTTCAGATGCTGAAGTGAAAGATAACATTGCATTTTGCAGTATCCAACTAAATCCGTTACAATATTTAAGTGATTTTGAGACATTACAATATTTAAGTGATTTTGAAATCAAAGCTTTGGATTCATTATTAGCAGGGGGATAAGAGTATGTCCAAAAGAGCTCTGAAAAAGTGTTTGCGAAAGGGCTGTTAAGAGGTGGATAAATTTACTTCACTTTTTCCACAAAATAAAACAAAGGCCATCCCTTCTTAGCTGTTTTAAGGATCTCAATGAATAAGAATAGAAATCTTTGTGAGGCGCTGTATCCAAAATAACTAACAGTTCAGCAAAACACCAGCATAATGTTTCTTGAAGGTATTCAGTTCCAAGGCTTTCATTATTGCTTACAGAATCTGAAATTTTAGAAATGTAAAAATATCTTAACTGAATCCTAGTGTTTTGTGTGCCTAGTAGTCAGGTGCATGGAAATTATTGTAAAATAAATATTTCATTGGATGCAGAATTTTTAAGTTCATTGTTTACATTTTTATTTCATCTTGTGAAAATACTACAGATGTTTCTCTCTATGTTATGTCCTATACTGGAAGTGTCTTTTGGATTAAGGTAGGAGGAGAACATGACTTTTTCATAATGATTTTTATTTTTGGAATGCAATAAATTAAATGGCAGTTAATAGCTTTAATTTTTTTCCCTTTTCACATTTCTCCTGTTGGTCATTTTGAACAAAATTTATCTGAGCTAAATCGTGTTCCTTCTTCTGAAATGCAGATAAGCATAAATGAAACTGTTCAGCTTGAGCAAATGGATTATTTGATACAATGAGGAAACTTGAATTGTGTATTTTTTCCTTTAAATATTGAATTTATTGTCAGTTTTGATACATGAAGAACTGCCGTCTTGGAGAAAGTGGTCTGGCTTTGAACTGCAGTTATCTCTGAGAATTGAGATGTTATCTGTAGAAGAGAGAAAAATACACTTTTGGTCGATCTCCAGTTCAAGCAGCAGCAATCAAACACAGCCAGATCCATGGATCTGAGTAGTGAAAGGCCATTTTGTAAAAAGAGAGTGGTATCACTGTGGGACTAATCACCTTGTCTGGTGGGCAGAAGCAAGCCCAGGTTTGCCAGTATTTCAGACAGCTATGTCTGTAGAGGTCAAATGTAATCAGAGATGATGTTCCCAGTAGGCAGAGGTGTGGAAGTTAACAGGACCTGCTTGCTCATTTGTATTTTCTTCAGTTGCTTGCCATCATGGACACATAGTTCCAAAGCATGTCTAAGAAAGACATGAAAGAGCCGGGACTGCTGATACAGTGGGTGTGAGGATGTGAGGAGGGACCCAGTGCAGGCCAGGTACACAGGGAATGGCTTCTATCTCTTGGAAAAAGGAGGATAGAAGGGTGGGTGGCGGAGAGCAGGGGATGACATTTCCTTTTTTTGAGTGAAATGTGAGAATAAATGTTGGAAAATGGTGGCGGTGTTAAAGGCCTTATAAGGCTGAAGTGTATTGACCAATGGTAGCTGGAAACCCTTCAGAACTTAAATGCAGTAGTGTCAGAGGAGGTCCTTTCAGGTGCTCCAGAAGGCACTAGGCACGCATCACTTCTACCCCTCTGATGGGTAGGTGTGTTTGAATAACTCAGCAGGTTCTCTTTTATTAGTCTTCTGCTAGATGACCTCAAAATACTGTGAAATTTGACACATCATCCTCATTTTCCCCAGCCCTCCTATACTCTGTTGTCTCTGAAGAAAAGAATAAAACATAAATTTTCTAACTGCCTAACTTTTTCTACATAGTTTGTGCTGCTAAAGGACAAGCCACAGCTAAACGTCAGTTGCTAAATTACTTCCTTAGAGTGTTAAAATAGTTATTGTGCAATAAACCCTAGCTGCTGTGCTCTTCGGTTTCACTGCTGTTAGTGAGATTTGCCATGACAATAATATATTGGATTTTGCTATCTTCTGATGCTTTTATATTAAAAAAGCTGCTCTATTACTGTGAAATTAATTTTTATTCCTGTACCTATATTTTATCTACTGATTAGTTTATAATTTAATGGAAAAATATATGACATAATTGAAATAAAGTAAATTAAATACCTCTAGGAATTCTCTCCAACATTGTCTCTTTAGGTCTTTGTAGTATAGCTACAGAAAGCTGGGGCAAAATGAATTTCAGCCATGTTTCCTGACCATCATTATAAAGAAATAGTACAGATGGTGATGTATTTTCATCCCTAAATGATTTTCTTGCCTGGTCTCTCCAGGAACATAGCTCTGGGCAGCCTTCTGATTAGAGTGTGTTGTTGATCTGTAAGGCCTGCTGGGCATGATTGATTATGCACCATGCATTCCAATAGAAACATTTGCATATTTTCATAGCCAAAACTCTCCAGGAGCCTGACTTCAAGATCAAAAGCAGTATCTGCTTAACTATGATAACCTCATTGGAAGGTCTTCCCAATCTGCTTGTAGAGGGAAGAACCTGCCGATCAAGTTGTGCTTTTCTGTTTATTCAGAGGTGGTGTTTATTCAGAGATTGTCTTCTATTATTTTTCTCCATCTGTTTTAGACTAGTCCTCAGTTTTCTTGGGGGAGCTCCTCTCCTGTATCTCTCACAATTTTTGCTGAGGGCAAAAATAGGGCAGCTTCAGAGGGCATCAACTATTTGTTGGCTGCTGAGGATTTTCAGCTTAATTGGGTGAAAACAAAAGGCCAAGAAATCAGGCTGTGCTTTGAGTTACTGACTGTAGCTCTGTGAGCTTCTGAGCCCTCTAAATTTCCCTGCTAGCTCAATAGCTTTTCATGGAGGTGTGAAATTTTCTCCTATTTTTTCACAATCCTGTAGGTTGAGTTTCTTAAGTTTCATTTTCTGTACTCATGCTACTTAGAAACTTTGATAACGGTTGTTTTTATATAACAAAAGCTATTCCCAACGTCATTCCCATATTTCAGAGCTTCTGTAAAAAATCTGATAGTTGGCAATACAATGCATTTAAAAGCAGCTTCTCCAAACACATACACCAGTGAATTATTGAAGGAGTAAATTGTTTCTTTGTTTACTACATTTGTTTAGTTAAATATTTGTGCAGCTTTATTGAATTTTACCCAGTCAGTAAAGCTTGTTTGTGTTTAATATTATTAATATTAACTGCTTGTCATGGCCTGCTACAAAATGGTGTGATGTCTTCTAGGATCAAACTGATGACAGAGAAAAGAGTCTTATCCAAAGAGCAATGCTGTTTTCTAGTGCTACATTTCCTTTGCATTCTAGAAGGACTGTAGAAATCTTTTGAGCTCTAGATGCCTTTCATTTGCCTGCAGTATGCAAAAGCAGTGTAGCAGAAGCTTCCTTGAAAATGGTAGATTAAATAGATAATAAAAACTTTGCACGTAGTTTCCGCAGAGCCAAACCACAACTCCAGAAGTCACCTTGCACATCTGGAAGGCCATCTTCAGGTTAGTTGCCTAGGTGTGCATAGTGTTTGTTGCCATGATAGCTGAACCAGCTTCTCATGATGTTGACACAGATGACAGCATTCCTGACAGCTTGCAAAATGCTGGAAACTCACCTTTCAAGTGGTGAGGTGCATCAAGTCTCAAACACGCTGGGGAACAGAGTAGGGTTGTCCCATTTTAGGCGTGGCTGACGACTGGGAGGGTTTAGCTTGCTGTAAATAAGCTTGTATTTCCTAGCTGGTGGTATGGACTCAGGCATTACTGTTCAGAAGTCCCCACTGCGAGAACACCACAGCAATATGCTGGATAGGATTGTTTCTTGAAAGAGGTGCAGCATTCCCAGCTGTAGAAAAATTTGTTCTGAAATTGCGCATAATGTATCTTTATTTTTTAGTGGACCTTTGTCAATTCCCCCATTTGTCTCCTTCGTGCTGTGCTGTGTGCAGATTTGACACTTGCAAGATATTTCATATTTGACTGTGTTACTGGTGTCCCCAAGACCATCTTGTTCAGTCAGTTGCAGAACCAGTTATCTGACCAGTACAATTTATTTTCATCACTTTTTTTGGATATGCTGAATGGCCTGTCCAGCAGGATTTTACCAGTGTAATTTTCTTGTTAAAGCACAGATTTTGGATTAGTTAGCATTTCTCTTGAGGTATTTTCTTCCAGTAATGTTTAAAGCAGAAGGAATATTAATCTCCTGAATAAAGAAACATGCTCTTGCTGTTCTTTACTTGTAATGTTTCATATTTGATAATGACTCTCACACAATGGGGCATAATGGCAACTATGTGTGATTGTGGGGTTTGAGCCTGGTTTTCCATAATTGATTCTGTGAGAGCAGGATGTGATTTAACAGGGATAGACCTAACAAGGATACAGCTGAAGCTTACTTCTCATGAAAAAGTGACTCTCTCTTTGGTGGGACCTTTTGAACCACCTGGTCATCATTTCTGAGTTCATTGTTCCCCAATTTCCATATTATTCATGTTAGAAGAGGAACTTTAACACCAGCTGGTGACTTTGGCCATCTGGATTTTTGGCCGTGTTAGCTTCCATTTTTTTCCATTCACTTGCTACCCAGTGAAAAATACAATGTGTGAAAATTTGGTGGTACAATTAAGTGTGGTAAAGCAAAGTTGTTCTACAGCCTGACATTGGAGTCCGTATTATTTTAGGTAATTACTATTTTCAGATGAAGGCTTTGCTTGTGAATGTATATGTGTGTGTATATATATATATATATATATATATATGTATAAATAAGTTTCCCATTTCTCTAGGAAATCCTTCAAAGCACTGCTTGCACTGCTTTGAAGATCTGTCTTCATCTGTTGAAGTATATGTGCATCTCTTAAAAATCTTCTTCCAGTGGTAGCCAGTACAAAAGGCCACATAATTTTATCTGTGTGGTGGAAGTTGCCAACAGACAGTGATCTCATTACAAAGCAAATTTCAATGAATTCCTCAAAAGTGGCTCAGAGGAAAAACGTGTCCCTAATCTGCAGCGTCGGTTAGGCGCTGGTTGGTGAAGAGCTGCATTCAGTCAGCACTGCTGCTCTCTCTGTTAGCCATTGATGTGAATGCATGGCTTGTTCTCAGCTCTTCAGTTCCCCTAAAAAATGGAGTGTAATTTCAAAACACTCCTCAACAGCAGGCAATATTCAATACGAGTAATTTCTTTGTGGTTTGTGTTAGCTGTGGCACAAAAATATTCCTCTTGAAATGCCATCTGTGCTGAGAAAAAGAAAAAAGTCAATGAGTACATGGTTTGTAACTTGTGTATCTGTGAAAAACGTGCAAGAATGGTCTACTTTATACATGGTTACACAGATTACACACATCATAGCTATGTTCATAGCTATAATTTTATTTAAATGCTGTAAAATTAAAATATTCTAGTTTCTTCAGTGGTATTTGATGTTGTATCACTGAGGTCATCAAAAACACAAAGCCTCTCTTTCTGAGAGAAGTCATATCACTGACAGATATTTGTAAAAT
This sequence comes from Urocynchramus pylzowi, assembly GCA_013397555.1. Lineage (NCBI taxonomy): Eukaryota > Metazoa > Chordata > Aves > Passeriformes > Fringillidae > Urocynchramus > Urocynchramus pylzowi. The sequence continues at coordinate 29,282 of VZRH01003855.1, forward strand.
ATATTTAGAAGTTTTTGTCTTAACTCAATTAGCATCATATGCATGAAAACATTCATTTTACACATTTTGAAAAAAGGAGATAGAAGTGTTGCTTTTCTCCATTTATAGTAATTTGCTTGCATTGTGTGTATGAGGAGTTATAAATATTTTGTTTATATCCCTAGGACAACTACACTACAATGAAACTCTTATGACTTTTACTCATGTGGTGTGTTAGCTGTATAAGTGGTTTGTATAGAAGAAAGGCTATTTTAAGATGTCTTTTATTAATAACTATAAGAAATACTTATATGATTATTTATACACATCAAATAACTGTTTTGCTTATTACTACTTCAGGTTTTGTGACAATAAGGGTGTTGTCAAAGAAGGGAGCACTTAATCACTTAAAAATATCAGTATCTAGATTAGGATATGTGTGTAAATTAGTTTTTTCTAAAGGGTTGTTTTTATTTTTTTATTTTTACCCATCTTCTTGTGGTTTTACTAATCTGCATAGTTTAATATAGTCTATAACTCTTTCCTCTCAAATCCCTGATCATTTTGAGAACATGGTGAAACAGAAGTGATGCTAGATACACAAGGTCTGCATATAGTCCCTACAAGTTTTGATCAGCTGTTAGTCTTTCAAAAAAGATTCCATCTGATCTTGTTATTGAAGCAGCACTCAGTAACATGGTATTGCACCACACCTGTACTACCTGTGGAAAGCCTAACTCCATACCTGGATAAACAGCTGCTCTTTGGAAGCTTGCAAAAGTTTAACCTGATCACAGTTTTCTCAAGCCAACAATAAGAAATAGTTTCTGTTCTTCAAGTATGATAGTCAAGCTCAATACATAAACAGCTTTGCAATTTTGCATAGGTCTCTATTTTAAATTCTGCCATAAGAATTCCTGCAGGTGATCTGGTACTGTGACCTCAGCCTATCTGTGCTTGGTACCCAGTGACAAGAACAGAGGTAGTAGCATCTTCAGAGGACTGGGAGAAACTGTGCTTAGAATATGAATTTCTGCTACTAGTTGTCCCAGCAGAGAAGGTTCATCCCAAAGTACTTTGCTTCTTTGCTCTTCCATCAAATGAGTAAAATGAAATTAGATTAGAAATTTTGCTAAAAATACTTAAAATTCCCAAGCAAGTGTATTTTTACACTCTCCATAAAAGCAATGTTTAGAAACATTTGTTTGTTCATATTTTGGGATAAAACATTCTCTCTTAGTGGCTGCATATGTGATAGCCTCCTTGGGGAGCTGAGGGGAAAAGTAAAGAATAAAATTGCCAAAATACAGTAGCAGAGTTTCCTTAATTATACATTATACTAAATTCTAGGTATCTGAGTGTTGTCCTTCCTTCTCTCCAGGGGCCTACCAGAAGCCCACAAATGGCTGGACAACTGAGCTGTGTTATCCTAGGGAAATAGTTGTCCTCTGCAGCATCAACACCAGCATACTGCACTGAGGCTGCTGCTCTGTTGACATATGTATTTTTTTATAGTAATGGCAATATTCCAGATGGTAAATGGAGTCAACAGCCAATTGATGCTTTTAGTAAATTATTCTTATATTGTAAATTGTTGTAACTGCTGCTCCTAATTTGATTTGGTTTGTTACCCAAAACTTAATGTCATGGCTGTTTGTTTGAGGAAGAACAGAGGGTGATATTTCCAGGAGTAGCAGATGTACTGTCATTATCATCAGCTTTATAATGCAGTGTAGAGCATGTGTTTAGGTAATGCTTTCCCCAGGAAAACCTCTGTTAAATACTTTGTAGTCTTAATCTTGTATGTGAAGGACATTTTTCATCCCATCCTGTGTTCCCAAGCTTATGCTCCCTGCTGTGTGTGTTAATTTGGACCATGTCTTTTGTTTTCATTGTGTATGTCCAATTGGTTCCTCCCTTGAAGGCAGGCAGTGACATAAGGTGTTAAAAAAGGCACTTAGTACTTTCCTATACACACACAGTGCCACATGCTGTGCTGTCACCTCATGGCTTGGTGTGAGGAGATTCCTCACTTGGCTGGATGAGGAGGGAGAAGATGATGAAGAGTGTGTGCTGGGCTTATTTTGAAATTTCTTTGTAATGAAAAGTGTCTGTGAAAAAAAGGTTTGATGTCACTTCCTTATAAGCCTGTGCTGACGCTTTAGAAAGAATGTTTTGGCTGCTCTTTCCTAGCTTAACTCCTCATGGCTGCGTGCTGAAGTTGTGGACTGTTGTCAGTGCCCTCTCGGATTAAATTATTTGTTCTTTTCTCTCTAATAGAAAGGCTATTAGTGTGGGGAATGTTTATATTATCTCTTGCTTCTCAGTGTTGCTTAATTTATTTTATATAATGATGGTTGCTTTTATGGGGTTCACTGGGCCCTTGACTCCAAGATTACAGAGGAGTAGTTCTCACTCTAAGTGCAAAGTAGCTATTGAATAATATGTTTATGGATGTGTATACACACACACACACACATATATATATTGTTTTTTTTAATTGAGGATAAGCATTTGTTTGGTGACATACTTGTGTTCTCACCTCTAGTATCTAGAGAAATGTCTTCCAGATATTTAATCTTTCTAAATTAATGTTTCTACTTCAAGTAGCTATCTAGAGTACTTTTAAATCACAAGAATAATAACAGCAGTAGTGAAGATTTAATCAATGTTGAAAGCCCTTTAAAATATGTCATATAAAAAGGCTTGTGGTTACACTTATTGTATTTTGTGGTATGTATTTGATGATGATGTTGACAGAAATCCAGAGCATTACAAAGGAAGATACATTACTCTCTTGCTAATCTCTGAATAAATTATTTGCAGGAGAATGCACAATTTTGTCATTTTATTATGTTCTGATCTCAGTAAGAAGCTTGAAGAGAAAATCTATGTTGAATGTATAGGATGGGTCTTACCAAACTAGATATGTAGTGCATGTATAATAAATCATTAACATTAAAGCAGTTCAAAACCAAGCTTTCACATCTTGATTTAAGACATAATAAACATGTCTTTTATTGGTCCTACAGATTGAAGCTTTGAATTACATTATGCAACAAATGTTCTTAGTTATCTTTGGTTGGTTTTTTTCCCCCTTGGGATTTTTTTTTTGGCAACCTGTTGTGCAGACATCCAAACTGCTCACAGTGTTAATTGAGTTTGCCTGTCATTATTATGGCAGAGAAATATGAGAGACAGCATTTATGCAGTGAGGAGTTGGATTTGAGAGCCAGGAAAATAATACAGTTGCTGTGCAGTGTCATTAGTACCTTATAAAGTACTGTTGACCCTTGTTACTTGCCTCTCAGTGGTCTTAGAAGGATGGCTTGCTTACTTGCTACAAATGTACCAGAAACAGGAAATATGGAAGATAAAATCTTCAGTTGGACTTCAAAACTGAGAAGAAGCTGTCCTTCAGTTCATTCCTATACTGGGGGCAAATACTTAGCCATTCTCTGTGTTTCCACCTTTCTTACCTAATTTTCTTACCTAATTTTCTTACCTAATTTAATTTTTAAAATTAAAGCTTGTCTGAGCTAATTGTATCCCTTGATATCGTGGGAGTTCAGAAAGCATCTGGCCTAGAGTGCCCTCCTGCTTTGTAAGATCTGGCTCCCTATGCTCTGCTGCCTCCCCCCTTTTGCTGTGTATTCTCCTGCTCCCACTTGCTCCACCCAGGTTCCATCTGTGGCTATGCCTCTTCTCTAGCAATCCCTTAAGACCACCACTGACTCTCCAAACCTCACCTTCTTTGAAATACTTGACATTTTTCATGGTCACTCTTCTAAAGCATTCCCTTCAATTCCAGTGAGGAAAAAATTTTTCTTCCACTACAAAAGATACACCTCAAATCATCTTATGCTTCTGTGATATATTCTATAAACAGTGTATGGAATATGTTGTATTATGCTTATTAAGGAATTACATAGTTCCCGTATTTTGCACTAAATGTATTTGTGTGCCTGGAAAAATAACCAAGCAACCTTTCCCTGCCCCACCACATTGTGAAGGAAGGCTTCTGAGAGCTGTCCAAGCTCACAGAGGGAAGGAAGTAGCTGGGGAAAAGCAAATCTGGCTAACTACATACATGAACCCAGTTGTAATTTTTTTGCTACTATTTTCATGAAATAATTAACATTTGGTATATGATTATACCCCATTTTTATTTAGGAGAGAGCAGTGAATAACAGACAAAAGTTCAAAATCTGCTTTGGTTGGTGGGAAGTATCTTCATGTCTGTGAGCTAGCCAAAACTAACAGATTTTAATAAGCAAGGGCAAATATATATACATGCTAGGATATGTTTTTACGCAACATTAAATCACCAACAGGATAATTAAAATTTGCTGAGTAATTCCTGTGGTGAGGCCACAAACAACATGCACATTATTTTCTTTATGTAAGCAGTGAGGGACAAATTGTTTCCCATTTCTGTAAACAGTACAACCTAAAGAAAACACTTGACTTTGAAGAAGCTTATCTTTCTAACTACAAACAAACACAACAAATATAAAAAAAACCCAACAAACTAAAAAATGCCAAACACAAAATCCCAAACCAAGCCCCACAAGCCAAGTGAAGGATAGACAGCCAAAAGCCTGGAGAACAACCATTATGAACACATGGCTAATTTCCTCTGTTCCTAAACCAGTTTTGTCAGTATATATTGCTAAGTTTAATGAGTTGGGTTTGTTCACTCTATACTTGAGACAAAACACACACAGTTATCTCTAGACAATGACAGGAGCCTGCCAGTCTGCAAGTTCTGCACAAATGTGAGTGGGTATCTGTTATGGAAATTATGTTTTATGGGCTTAAGGGTACCTTGCTAACTCCCAGCACACAAAAGTAGGCCTTTTTTGGGCTGTTGGGAAGTGTTGTTCACTGTAACTCCGTAGGGCAGCTGCCTGTGGAAGACAGGCTGGAGATGGGAGTGAGCAGTGCCACCCACGGTGCACACGAAGTGGGCTGCTCTTGCTCTGCTGAAGCAAAGGACTCTGCTGCTGTGCAGCCTCCCTAGTTGATTTCAGTGAAAGCAAGGTGTGACTGTCATCTGCAGTACCCAACTTGCAGAGAAATGTTATGGAATCAATAAAAGACTTCACAGAAATCTAGTTGGTAATTGATAAAGACATCCCTTGGAACATATCCATATATATGTGCATAGAGTAAACTCTATGCTAGAGTTTATCTTGATGGCAAAATGGATATGCTGTTGTTGCTGCAGAGCCTTGCCTTGTTGATAGAGAGAATTGATGTTGTTTTAATGGAAAATATTTGAACAGATTTTAACAACCTTAAACTCATACCATGTTCTGTTTAAAAAATATGCCCAAACTCTATTGCTGAGGATATGCATGACTGCATATTTTATTTCTGGGATATTGCCATATTTCCTGTATCATCAGCCATGCCAAATAATTGCTCACTTACTACACTGGTAGCTTAAATACTGTTGACTCAGAGATGTGTTTAGAAGATATGATAGATACTGGCATAATATGATTTATAGCATTGGAATAGAATAACCATAGGTTAAAAATCCTTCATGGGGCATATAGATCATGCAAGATAAGTAGTATTTACCCCTTTTGATAACGTGTTTGTCTAATCTATATTCAAAGTCTGTACCTGTTGGCAGGTCATCATTTGGAAGGGCAGTCAGTTCCAGGATTTAAGTATCTTTTTTCTGCTGTAATTTTTTTTTTTCAATTGCAGCTAAAACCTTCATTGTTTCTGCATGCATTGCCTCTTCCCCATGCCCCAGTGGGCATGGAAACAATATAACCTTCTTTATTTATTTATTTTCTCTGCCATTGTTTCACATATTGGAAGTGACACCATATATCCAATTGCTATTTAATATAGGTTGCATGAATAAAGTTGAAAATGAACATCCCATGGGTGTTCATCCTATTTCATTGCATGATAGATGTTCAGGCTCTGGCCTTCTGCCAAGGGCAAGGGATTGAAGCACCCTCTGGGAAGCTGGGGTGGGTTGGGATGGGGATGAGACTGACACCAATCAGCACAAACACACAGTGGCAGAAACCCTTGAGCACAAACAGGAACCAGAGATGCCTGTGGTTTCTGTGTTGCTCATGAGGAATTTTGTTGGTCATGCCTTTTAAGCATCTGTATTTTCTGTGGTTTTATTATTCTTTTTCCCCCTCTGCCTCTTTTCTCCAGTTTTAACACAGAAGGTAAAATAGTGATGGAGAGGATTAGAGGAGCTCCAGTGCTGGTTCAGTATCTGTGTGAGGTTAGTGAGTAGAATAACCAGATGAGATTGATGGCATTTTAGTGTGCTGATACAAGTAACCTGTTCTGAAAACTGAATCTAGCACTTGTTTTTTCCACATTGATGCATTGTATGGGCACAGCTTGGATCTGACCCAATCTGCTGTAGTTCATGTATTGTTGGAAGCCAAGAAAAGCACTTCAATCCACCAAAGAATGGCACAAAAACTAGTTTAGAGAAGGCATATTTGTTGTTCACTTGCAAAGCAGTAGTCTTATTACCACTGCTAGGTCTGCAATTTAAATTGAGTAATCTCTTTTTTATAATGCTTAATATGCTTCAGCTGCACTTTCTGCCCCCACCTTCTTGCTTCTGTGCCCCCCAAAATGTATGTAGGGTCCCAACAGCAGAGTGCTGCTGGAGTGAGGGAGGCTTGCTTTGAGGATTCAGTGCTTTGAACACAGTTTGTTTACAGCAGGTATAAAGCAGAAGCATTATTTTACTCTCTGGAGGAAAAGGGAAGTTGGCAACCATCCATCTGTGCAGCTTTGAAATTTGATTACTATTTGTTTGAATAGTGATGCACTAGATGGGTTTTGACAAACTCCAGATTGCAAACAGTGTTGATGAAGCATACGTTTATGTAAGGGTGTATATGTGTGTATGGAATAGATCAATATATATGCATACCTGTAAAACCTTGTGAACATGAATTCAAAAAGTCTCTGGTTTAGATGAGTCTCAAGGGTCACTTCTATTTTCCCTTCCCCCCATCCAAAAATACTTTGATTGTCTTGTGTGGAAATTGTGTTGAAATTAGACCTGGGAATGGTTGAGCAGATGACCCAGTGTTAAAAGTGAAGGACCATTACCCAGGTATTTTCACGTGCATCATGCAGTTGAAACTCATGTCTTCCAGGAATTAATTGCTCTGAGAGTGGCTGCTTTACTAATTACATTTGCTGTGAATCGTTTCCCATTTATTTTCCCTTGTCCGTGTCTGCACACAGTTATGCACTTATGGACTGCAGCACAGCTAATTAATGTGCTGTGTGATTTAGGAGAGATGATTTTTTGCTTTTTACTGAACTTCAGACATGCACAGAGAAATGACTGTTTTAGGGGAAAAGGTCTGCTTCAGTGTGTATAGGATAGCAACTGTGCTGACAGTAAAAGTAATAGCTCTTTTATGATTATGGTACAGCATTTTTATGATTCAGTGCTGTACAGACACTAACGGGCTCTAAACTGCGATCACTAAGCAAAACCACTTTGAAGATTCCAAGAAGCAATACAGCAGGAGGAAGTGGCTGCCCAGCAAGACAGGGGCTGTACTAGGATTAGAAGTGTAGACTTCCTGACAGCCCGCCCTGCTCTCCTCCTTCTTTTAATTCCCCACAGCCATCTTCTCTTTCTGACTTTTATGCCCCATTTACACTTCCCATCTAAAGTCCATTGTTCAAAATTCTGCCTCAAAGTTGACTTGAAGAATGGGAAAAACCTCTGATCCAAACACAAAGCAAAATACCTTCTACTCCATATGAGGTCTTACATTCTTATTAAGAAAATCTGTGCCATTCCTGCCTTTATGCCAAATGACCTTGGAAAAGTCCTTGGTTTCTCTTATATGTTAAATTACTTTTTTATTTTCTTGTATTTGGATTCAAATGATGGTCAAAAGCATGTATTCTGAAAATGTCATTTATTTATTTAAAACCTTTTATATTTGTGTGTTTAACACAAATTATGTAAAGTGTGGTTTTAAAGCAGCTGAGCATCCAGACTTGCAGTTGTCTCAGGCATTTTGTGGTGAGACTTGTACATGAGTTTATCAAATTGAATCATCCACTTTCTGAAAATGATGGGCAAAGTGAATTGTCTAGGTTGACACAAGGGAGTTGCTAGCCTTGGCAGTACATTCTGACTCTCTGTCCTGCTGCACCATAGCAATTCTAGGTTATTGCCAGTCTCTCTGATCAGTCCAGACAAGGTGTTAAATAGCAAATTTTAAGAGTGGTCTGGCAATGAAGAACTGAGATTTTCATGTTTTTATCTGGTTTAAAGCCCATTTTGTAGTTATATTGATCTTCAGACAGAAGAGTGAAATTCATAGCAGTTGAGATTTAAAAGAAGAATAAAAGCATCATTCATTCTTTCATTGTAGCTTACTTTATGAAGAGCTTAGCGTCTGTGACATCAACCCTTGCACCTCACCCAAATATAAAAGTAAATAGCAGAGTGTACATTTTTGGGGAAGAAAATACATGTTCATGCATTTGATATTCTCCACAGCTCAAGCTACAGGAATGAGCTGGATGATTCCTCTGCCTCTATGAGATGGGGGGTTCAAAGCATGTGTACTGTTCTCAGCAGTTACACACTTACCAACCTAAGCTACATGTAGAATTACTAGAAGTGGGAAAGTTAAAATGGGGTGTAGAGCATGGGTGCATATTTTAAAAGTATATATTTATATACACTTCCTATATAAATAAACAGTACTGCAGAAGAATACATGTCACTCACAGTCACAGTGGTAGGGTAGAAGTGGCTCTGTTACAGCATCAGTGTTTCCTACACTGTATGTTGCTGGTCTCTTGCAGTGCTTTGTTTTTGTTCAGGAAGACTCTCCAAATTAAGCATCCCATCATAAGGATTGACTAGCATGAAAATGCTTAAAACACTCTAATCTCATTAGATAAACTCATCATTTTTAGTCCACATAGTGGAAGCTTCTGAGACAAAGAAAACAAAATTGTGTTTGAAATATGACTGTCTGCTGTTAGACAAAAGAAACAGGGATAAATAAGCCAAAGAAAACGTGGTAAATGACTGATGTGATGGTCTGAAGTAGTGTATTAGTGTCATGCAGTTGTTTATCTAGCAGCAGATAGTATATTAAGTTTGGAGTAATGGTGATCCCCCCAAACACAGTATTCCCTTATCTTATTGAAAGTGGAAAAGCTGCATTTAACCAATATGAACCTTCTGTTACAACTGTGAGGGACATGCAGAGCTTAGAAGAGCAGAGAAAGCTTTCTCCTGATTATGGTGGCGCTATTTAACTGGAGAGTAAGCATATTTAGAACCAACAGTAACTTAAATGTTTTACATTGAGTAGAGCTGTGCTTTATTCAGCTGGTGATTTTCTCTGTTTAACCAGGCCAGCACGAGAACTGAGCTGATTTTCTCTTTGCTCTTTTATTAGCAATATTTAATAGTGCTTCGTTAGCACATTGGAGAGAAGCTGTAAAGGCAGAAAAATGAAATGTCTGGTGAGAAAGTGCAATTTTGTCTTTTCTGTTGGTTTGTGAAATCCTGCACTAGCCAGGGAGCCCTTCTGCTCTGCCCATTGGCATTTCAGCACCTCTGCTAGAGCCTCCATGTCTGTTAGAGCTTTGTCCTACAGATTGCATGTATTGTTTCCTGGGGATCTGGTCATTCCCATTTTTACATCCCTAGTCCACTAGGACCTACACTGGGGTGAAAATTCTGTTCTCAGCCATGATTTTACTTCCACCTGGCACATAGCCCTTTCTGTGCTCATTATCCTTCTTTGTTGTCCACTCCTGCTTACATCTAACCATCATAGCTCTTGAAGTCTTTCTTGTTACTTCATCCAAAAGTCCTTTTCTTGCATGTTCTGTATATATTTCCCTTGTACCCAGCTGTGTGTTTTCCATGGCTTGCACAACCTGATCTTTCCAGAGATCTTTAGATATTCCTTGAAGTGCCACTTCTGCCTGATGTTACACCACAGCTTTCCCTCTTTTTTGCAGCTGGTGTTGATGCACCTGCCCATCTTGCATCTTATGGATTAAATCCCTGCCTGTGAGAAACTGGCAGCAGTCCTTGGTTCTGAGCTTGTGTTATGCAGATCAAAGAAATGTAAATTAACACATCCCATTATTAAAAAAGCCACATAAGCAAGTTTTGCATGCAATTATGGTACTTCTGGAAGGTTTTTTTAAACCATCCTTTAAACCATTGTAAGTTGCATTTGCCTGTACACAGTCCCCAGAAAAGATGCTTTATATTCCACAGATTTTCAGAATAACTTTTATAGAATTAGATTCTTTTTAAAAGATTGATAACAAGTAATGAAAGTGCAGCTATCATTTTGACTGTCCAAGTGAGTGTCATTCTGTATAGCCTTTGAAAGCCACAGAAATAAGAAGTCTTCTATGTCAATAGAATTTTTCCGTATTGTAATTCTTCACGTATATATTTTTGACTTGAAGAGGCTTATCAAGCACTAAGGGCTAAAACGTTTTGCCATTAGTCACTAGATTGCATTGAATACTTGCTTTGTGCAGATAGAAACAAAATGTGGAAGAGCTTAGGTTAAATGTTTTTTTCTGAATTACAAATCTAAAATTTCTTATTTTAAGCAGAGGCATTGCTGGCACATTTTGTTACCATCTTCTGGGGCAAAGTGATAGCACAGAGAGATCAAACAATCTGTTGTTTCATCTAAACTTTCTAAAGTTTCTTTTTAGACTTTGTCCAGGTTCCGAGCATCCAAATGGGAGCTGGGGGCAGGGGGGAGGCTTGGAGAAGGGAGAGGTACAAGCTGTTTGACATTATGAGTAAATATGGAAGGATAAGTATGTTTCCTCCTACTGAGGTAGAATGGCACTGCAGAATTTGGATCTGGGGACTAATTGACAAAGACTTTGATGCTAACAAGGGAGATTTCCAATTCTTCATAATACAGAGTCTGTTTACAAGAGTCAAAATCTGCACTTGGATCAGAAGGGAAGTTTTGGGTTTTTTTCCTCTGCTGAAATCTCATTTTCTGAAATCTTGAGCTTATCAATGTGCAGCTGTTTACATAGGAATGCTAGGCAGGATTCTTTGGAATAGAAATGGAAGGAAAATCCTAAACATTTGTGCAGGCACTGTTTTATGGCATTCTGTGTTTGTACATGTCCTACTTTAGTCTGTAGCTAAAGTATGGGTTTGTTAATGCATTTATTATTTTCTGGGTGTATGTCTTTTGGGTTTCTTAATCTCGTATTTGAAAATGTAATGGAGACTTGGATTAGTTTGGAATAACTAATGTGTCCTGCTTGTTACTGGAAGAATTAGTTCACAGTTCATTGAGCAAAGAACCTCTTCAGTTTTGTTCTTCTGTTGAAAAAGGTCCTAGTCTAGAATGACACCACTGTATTTGACACTAAAAATGCAATGCAAAGTTGTAGTACTGAAGTTCTCTAAGCTAATAAAGTCCTCTAACCTTAGAGTTGGACCTTTTTACTCCTCTACTTTCACACCAGGCAGGTTGAGTCATGCTGTAATGGTCCTTTGCCCCTCTGCAACTCCTCTCCAACCCTCCTCTAACCAATTCCTTCCAGGTTTTTCAAGTGTTTCTCAAGCATTTCTATCACTTTGGAAATATCCCAGTTGTGTTCCCCAGGGAGCAGCCATGATTCCTGTGTGGCTGGGAGATCTCTAGTGTTGTGGCACATCTTTTGTCTTGGCTTAGGCCACGTGGTAATGACTTCTGGGTGCGTCCTGCTGCCCTGCATCCTTCATCGCTGCCAAGTGTGCTGCTTCTGCAGCTTCTTTTTGTTTGATTTCTTCTCATTTTCTATTTTTCCTGTGCATTTAAGAAGCTATACTCTTTTCCTTCAGAGACCTATTTCAATTCTCCTCTCTATTGCTGTCTGCAAAGCTCTTCAGACATCACTGAGAATCACTGTGTGCCTGGTTTCTTTACTCAAACTATGGAAATTAGAGAGCATAGTTCAACAGGCAACATGAGACACAGAAAATCCAGGAGTTCGGAAATATAACTATCAAACCTGTAAACCTCCTGCAGCCACATTCTGTCATTCTCACAGGAAGCAGAAACTTGGTTTTGGTCTGGACTAAAAGGTGATACTGCTTGTTAAAACGAAATTACATAGCTTTGGGTATGTTGACTTCAGTTGTTTCTTACAAGAACTTAGATAAAGGGGAAAAAAAGTAAGATTTCAAAACTGCAGAAAGCATACTTTTTATGTGTTTTCTGAGGAATATCTGATGATAGGGTTTAAAAATTTCCCTAGATTATATTTCTTCCCCATTATATTCTCTTATGGGAGTTTATATAGTATCTCCTTAGTGAGAAGAAAGAAACCTGATCTTGTTATGGGCTGTTTACCAGACCAGTGGATGCTATGAGACTGAGAGGTGTTCCCAATTTAGTTTCATTGAGTGGTATGCTGGCTGCATCAGACAGCTGAGCTGGGCTTTCTACTGCAATCAGTAATTTTATAAACTTCTCCAGTAAATAATAACTTTAATTATTGAAGAGTATTAAATAGACCTAAATGAGCTTGTTAATATTAATGCTTACTATACTTTCTGAAGTTACTAAGCTTGTTATGGACCTTGGCTAACATATTCATAAAAGTAATCAAATGCAGCTGTCCCTTCTGTTCATGGACAAATAGGAAAACACCTTGGATTTCTGCAGGTTTGTATCAAAATTGTTCCTGGACCATTTCTTTCCCATGTGTTATTTCTGTGGACTTTCATTAACTGTTTAGTTTATCTGTTACCCACTATTAATAGGTTCTGATTATTCATCTGTGTTGTATATTTTTATATCCGTGCCTTAAGTGTCTGACAGCTAATTGAAACAGGGTTAGAGAAATGAGAGATTCCAACAGCATAGCTGTATGAACATTTTCTTTTACAAATACATCTCTTTGAGACCTAGTTTTGAGAGTGTTTTTGTGATCCAAAGGTCATCTAATTGCCTGCTCTATAAGAAAACAAGTAGAAGTGATACTCTGTGAAGTACCTGTAGATCTTATTCAAAGGCATGTCTCTAATGTTTTTTGAGTGTTTTTTCAGCTGGACTGATAAATATGCAGTTTCATTCTTCACTAAATAGAAAGATTTATCTTTCTTGTCTGGGTTGGATCTGTGACAGATATAAGTGAACAAACTCCAGAATTTTAATGCAGGTCCTCCAGCTTCTGTTCTTTTCTACCTGCTTATATCACTGTAATGATCTTTCAGGGGAAAAAAGCTGCGCGAAAAAGTAGGAGAAATCCTGTGCGGGGAGGAGGAGACAGGGAGCAGTGCGAGTGCACCCGCGGTTTGCAAGCATGATGTCATTCTAATTTGCACTGCTAGGGGATGAGCTCATCGGGGAGGGGCCTTGCAGATTTACAGCTGTGCCAATTCATCTCTGGTTTGATTAACATTCTCCAGGCTCCCTCCTTGAACTGAACAACAGGCACCACATTATGAATTATTTAAAGACCTAGGAGAGCTTCTACTAAATAAAAACAAGCATCAGTGCAAAACAAAAGAGTGAACTCTCTGTTTTGCTTCCAGTGTTGTTAGAGAATGGCATTCTGCCATTCCCAAAAGGATAAGCAGGTATTTTTTTTTTCTCCCCCCATTCCTGCTCCTTAACATTTTTGCACTACTAGTTTTCAGCAGCAATCTGAGTTCCTTTTTGTGGAAGGTGGCTTGTAGACCTAATGTGTATATGTATATGTTTCTTGTTTAGATGCAGTGTAGCTCTTGCAAAGCTGTATTATTCCCCTCAATAACTAGGTTTTAATTTCTAATAGGAGTTTAAATCTAAAACTTGGGCTGTTAGAAAAGAACAAGCATGTTCTATTTCTAGAGTGTATGTTAAGACTAATTTTTTTTTTTTTAATAACCCACAAGAAAGTACCTGAGAATGAAATAAATTTGCCTTTCACTATTTTAAGGAATTTGGCAGTGTTTAATATAAGATAAGGTAAGCTTTTCGGTACACAAATTAAAAAAAAAAATTTAAATTCTAAATCCTAAAATGTCTCACAGTCCAGTCTGAGTGTTCATCAGAAACCATGACATTTTGCAAATGGGTCAGAGCAGCTATTTGAAAATCAGTTAAAGTACCTGAGAACTGCATCAGCTGTACTCTGCCTCCTGCCTGGCTGCAGGCTAGAGGTGTTATTGTATTTGTATACTTAGAGTCAGTGAAATTCTCCTCAGAAATGCATTTTAACTGATATTTCTAAAGATTAAGATGCTAGGTTTAGATGTCATTTTTAAAGGGTGAATTGTGCCTCGCATCTGGAAATACTTCAGGACCTCTCTAAGAAGTAAGATAAATCTTCAGCATTATTTTGGTTTTTTCTAGCTACCTTGTACCTTCTCCCTTAATGCAACACCTGCCTTCTGAGATGAGGATGGTGTGAACTGCTATACTTCTAAACTCTAATTATTGCTGGTGTCTGTAACAGCTTTATAGGATTATTCATTCCTGTAAGGTGCTTTAGCCACTTCTTGTAGTTGCATCTGTCTTGGCAGCTGTAGGACAATAAGCAATACAAATACAGAGCAGTGTTCACCTCTATTTTATTTTGAAATAAAATAGAGGTGAACAGTGGGTTTTGCTCTAAAAGCACTGTGTCCCCCTTTTAGATTTGTGTTCGGGTTCTGGGGAGAGACTGAATATCCTGGAAGTAAAGAAAAAGATGAATTATTTGCTGGGCAATAATACTCCAACTTGGGGAAAATAACTCAGTCCAAAGGCCAAACTGGTTTTTCAGTCGGTTCACCAAAAAGTGGCCCATTAAAAAAATCATTGTTTTCTAAAAATTACTGCAGCCAATTAGAACATGGCAGTTCTGCACTGGCTATCCTCTTCTCTGAAGGGAAAAGAATACTTTTTGTATTCAAAACAGGTATTTCTGCCTTCAGACAGGTTTTTTTAAAAATTCTACTACTGAAGTTGTGGAAGGACTTGGTGTAATTCTTGTAGACTCTATAACTTGAACAGATGAAGATGCAGGATGCATTTCAACTTCATGAAAATATTCTAGAAGGATGGGCAGCAGGTAACAGCTCTTCAGCACCTATAAAATGTTTCAGCTGGGAGCCTGCTAGTGCTTCCTGTCCTTCTCCCACTCCAGGAGCATTAGGAAAGTCTGGAGAAAGGCAAACAGACTTGCAGTTTAAGTGCTGGCTTCCTTGTAGTCAGCTTTATCTGTGACAGACAAATTGTATACTATGCCAGCTTGTATATTTTCAAAATAGTAATCTTTTAATTTCACACCATGAATGGGAGCAGTGCCAAAATACACTTATTCAGAAGTGAACTCAAAATGACTTCAGGACTAACAACCCAGCATGTCCCTCTGTAAAAAAACCATAATCTTCAATAAACACTTTTTAGTTTCCAGTATTTTACAGCATGTTTTGTACAGCTGTGCTCAAGGATGAACTTTATCTTCACATTCAGAGACAAAAGCAAAAATAAGCCTGCTGCACAGATGGAGAAGTTTTGAGACAAGCCCACACCTTGATTTTGTGAAAGTAAAGTTTAATTAATTGTTTTGATGTGAAATGCTGTTGGGGATGCTGTTGGTTCCAGGAGTAACGAAGGAGGGGGTTCTGCTCTGGGTTTCACAAATGAATTGGTAGCACCAGCTGATTGTGGTGGTGTAGCTGATGCTGAGCAAACTCCTTTGCCTTTCCATAAGTAAAGTTAGGACTATTTTGCTATATTGAAAAAACTAATTAAGACTGGAATCTTCCTTTCAAAGGATTGAATACAAGTCTTGTGTAAGCTGTTGTGGTCAGGATGTCTCCTCAATACAGAGGCCAGTTGACTGTGAGTTCAGTTCATCTCACCTGAAGGAAACAGGAAGTGGGAGATGGAGTTGGCCAGACACAAACATCCAGTGCTGTGTTAGGTGCCATCAGGTGTTTGAGATGCCTGTGTGGAGCTGTGTGTGTGACTGGTGCAGCAGCTAGTGGAGGACAGGGGATAATATGCTAGAGCATCTCAAAGATGCTGGATACCTAGATTTAGGCAAACTCAGGCTTAACCCTGGTGGTAGCATCTTGCCTTGTGTTTTTTTAATTATTGTGACCAGGTTTCTGTTGACACTAAAAGGAGTGCAGGCATACAGCACCTGAATCCCACCCCGTGTCAGACAGCTTTGCATGTATTTCTAACCCATCCTTTAACTGAAGCTCCATGTCATATATCCCACGTATTTTGGTTTTAAGAATCCTCAAAAGGACTATTTTAAAAACATACTTTGCTTGTGGCAGTAGATTCTAAAACATACTGATGCATTAAAGACATTTTGTTTCCTAATGTGGAAAGGTTTTTCTGAGAGAATAATTTCTTGAGAGAAACCAACACTTCCAGTGCAGATCCTACAGCTGGAGCAGCCTTGGGTGCTGCACCAACAAGCGCACAGTTCTAAGCTCTGAGAGTAAAATGTGGAGCTTTCAGCAGGGGGGTGCAGAGGGAGAGGTAGTGCTGCTTTCCTGCTAGCCTTGATAAAGATACAAATTGGTTTCAGAACTGTGACTAAAAAGCATCCTTCAATTACAGTAGTTAAGCATATGGAAACTACAAATCAAATGTCATTGCAAGTGGCTTGCAGGAGAGTGAGAATGCTCAGTGCTCTCAGCTATACCTGCTTTGTACCCAGGAAGCTAAATAATAGAGCTGGAGGCAATATTTTACTACATTTAAAAGCTTAAACACAGGCATGGATGTCCTAGATTTGTTACCAGAGCCATCTGAATATTTTTTCTGGGTTTTGCTGTATTTTTTAAGATACTGCTGTGTTTAGGTGTAATGGGAGAAGATGGGTTTGAGGGCGGAAGGAGGGAAACCACCACTTGGTTTCATCTATTAACAAACTCAACAGGGTGCAGTTTTAAAATTTGGGGCTGGTTTTTGGTTTCCTGAGATGCAGCTGAGATTTCCAGATTCCTGTAGTTGTGAGATCTTTGTCTGGAAGATAGGGGGTGTAAGTTTGAACTGTATCTGCTAGCATTGTGCCCAGTGGTCCCTTGCCTGGGCCTAATCCTGAGCTGTCATGTTAATGGAAAGCTGTGGTGTTGTGCTGCCTTCTCCCCAGCACCAAACATCTTACTTAGGGGGACCTCACCTTGCTAACTTGGAGCTGACTTGTGTGTCTGTGTGTCAATAAATAAATAAATAAATAAATAAATAAATAAATAAATAAATACATAAATAAATAAATAAATAAATAAATACTGTTGTGCAGATGTATTTCAATTTGTCTTCCTGTTTAGTTATTCTTTCAGGAGCTCACATTTTGAAAACGACTGTTTCAGAGTGACCTGATGTGCACATTTGCATGTGGCCATTTCTAGTACTCTGTTTGAAGAATGGTGTTTTAAATTAATTGGAGCATTTTCTCCTGGTTTAGAAATGCATAGCAATTTATCCACTCAGCTGTTGCTTAATTCTGCATTTCATTTACCCAAATAGATAAATAAATAAATAAATTTGAAGTAGTTCATCAAACTCCCTTTTATAGGGCTTAAGTCATAATACCAATACATTTTAATCCTATAATAAATGCCAAATAGGCATTTTCTGGGTTGATGGAAGTTCTGTTTTAGAGGGGAAGAAAGAAGATTAATTTTGGTAGAATTCCTGGTGTGAACTAAATTTTACATGATTAGTTCCTTGATATTTATGACAACTTGAAGAAAATATATTGTTTTCATTAGCTGACTATTTGATTTTTTTAATTTGGAAACTTCTTGAAGCATTTAGTGCAGTGTACTGCTGGTACCTTGTGTTTTGGTTGTTTCCACAAGGCTTGGAATAGCCAGTTGTGTGCAAAAACATTGATTTTTAGCACATTTAGCTTAAAAACAGCACAGGAAAAAGGATTGCTTGGGTAAAGGAGCCAAATATTTGTAGAAACTTCTTGTTGAATCTTTTGTGTTCCCTGCTGGGAGTTTCTCCAGTGGAAAATTAATGGAAATTAAATCAAGTAGCAGGTCACCAGGTCTGTCAGCCTGGTGATTTCTGAGGAGAGTAGGTATTTATTTGCACTTTCCACCAATAACTATATTCTTGTTCCCACTCTAAATGGATTCTAAAAAGCATTATGCAATCAATTACCATTCCACATTAACAAGCTGAGTTTAACCTTGTTAAACTTTCCTTGTCAAATTATATTCTAACTAAGAGAAGAAAAAGGCAACATATAACTTAATGAAATTTCTTGAGTGCAAGTATGGGGGCAAAAAAGAGTGCCCTTTTTATCATGTCTGTCTTTTCTTCAGTATGGAGGACTGTAGGCTACTGAAACAAAATTTCAGCTACTGATTTCTCCCAGCAGTCTAATGTGGAAGAATGCAATCAGTAAATGTGCTGAAATCCTCTGAACTATACGTGTAGCTATGCAGTGTCATCTTCTAAGATGCATGATTTTCATCTGACAAAAGCTTCCATAGGAAAAAAAAGTTGGGAAAGTGGATACTCCAGAGCTGGCTTTTAAAGTACAGTTAAAATTCTGGCTGCAAAAAAGCTTCTCTAAATGTTTGTTTTTTACAGATTTCTGTTCATACAAGTTGAAGCTGAAGTGAGGCTTGAGTTAACAAGAATAAATATTGACCCCCACAGATTTTGTCCCTGTGATTTAGCTTTGGGAACAGACGTTATGCAGATCCTTGCCAGAAATAATTAGATAAAGTTTCTGTCTTTAATAGCAGTTCCTCTTCTACCACTTTTTGAAACAAATGCTGTTTTTTCTTGACTGATACTGTAATAACCCCCAACCCACTCATAACGACTCAGAAATGCTGGATATTACTTTTGCAAACATTTTGCAGTGTTAGAGAATGTATTGCACATGTTAAAGAAGTATGGTTCCATGTTACATATAGAAATAAGTTCCATGTTAGTGAGAATACAGCCTTTACTTGCTGTATTTTACTCTAAACTTAAGTTACTTGTGAATTTTTATGTGAAGGCAACTTCTAAAGTCACATATTCTTTGATTCTAGTGTATCTTTTTTGATTCTTTCAATAATGGTATTTTTTTTAAAAATCAACTGAGTAAGAAAATGCTTATTCTTGAGGAGTAAAAAGTTAGGAGATTAGTCAAAAAAGCAAAGACTGTGATTACTTTTTTGATTACTGCATTCAATTGATCAGAAATCTTGGCTGTTCACCAATGACAATAATGCCACAGCAGAATTGTGCAGACATTTGGGCTTCTCTGAATAACTCAGATAGGCTGAAATGTGAAGCCAGCTTTACTTCTGCACTTCTCTGATTTAAGAGTGATGCATGAAGCTGTGCTGATCACATTGATTGCAACAACTGATTGCAATGGTGTTTTGGTTTTGTTTTTAATTTTTTTTGGGAAAGTTTTCACCTAAAGACTTTTCTGAAAAACTGGTCCTTACAATGTTGTGGTAACCAAATTACTGGTTATTCTAGACAAAGCATGAGTGTGGGGACACATGCAACTGCACAGTTCTGTTTTGCTTTAGATTTTCATTAGGTATTTTGAAGAGATAACATTTTTGATAGAACATCCACCATCAAGTGATTAAGGTGGCTCAGACATGGTCCTCTTGAGTGGATACCAAAATAACATTTGTCTGCTGATGTTGACAGCACATGAGTATATTTGAACAGCCCAACACCTGTAGCTTTATGGTGCACTTGTCTTTTTCTCTTCTCACATTTTAGATGTTTAAATTTGTCTCAGGTATGTTGCTTGGGAATGAGGTGTGATGAAGGAAGGTGTGAATTACAGAAGTTGGCCAAAGCTTTTTTCTTTCTTTCTTTCTTTTTTTTTTTTTTTTTTTTTTTTTTTTTTTTTTTTTTTTTTTTTTTTTTTTTTTTTTTTATTTTTATTTGACTGTGTGTTTCCATCCAGCACTATCCAGTTGAAAATACTTGGTTTTTAATTATACACCTTTGGCTAAAGTGTAGCTGTTACTTAGGAGTGTGTTTATCTAAACACCACTAAATTGGGGAACAATCTTTGCAGTTACCAGCAGTTCTGTTATCTGGGCAGAAATACAGAGACCAGACCAGTTCAAATGAGTGGGAGTCTTATACATTCCCATGCTGGCATGCTTGGGCCACTGACAGACCAGTGAGAGCAGGAGGGAGCAGCTTTTTCTTTCTCCTCCTGGTCTGGATCTGTGCTCAGCCAGAAACATGCTTGGTCATCAGATGTCAGCCTGGATGAAGAGTCAGGTAAAAAAAAATGCTCAGGGATGAAGCTGTTGCATTTTCACCTTCTGTTCTGTTGGGTTTTGTGGGTATTTTGCTGGGTTTTTGCTTTGGAAAGGCAGGATTTTCCCTGTTCCCAGTACTGCAGTCCCAGGGGCAATACAATTGGCAGTGTACTGCCAGGAGTCCAGGCACTGCTCCTGGTGAGCCAGGTATGGCAGCGAGGAGTCACTCAAACGTCATCCTTGGAGTTATTTAAAGAACAAGGAGAGTCTTTACAAAGCAAGGCTGCTGACACTCTTGGCTTTCCTGAGGCGAGCAGTCAATGCCAGCAGAGGAACCACAGATGGACGCGTTGCATAACAGCCTTGCTGGTCGGCTGGTTGATGTATCCCTTGTGACAGAGCCTCCCTTCAGCACAGCAGGGAGCAGGGAGGGCAGGCAGGAGAGCAGGCGGACGGAAACTGTCACAAGCTGAATCTGCCCTTGAGTTTATCTTTGCATCTTCAAAACAGGTCCCTGGGTGCAAACTGAGACCAAGAGAAATCAGTCTGAAAGCATGTGTTATTGTTTTAATAATACTTTCGCTTGTGAAATGTTCTTTGGAGGCTGTGTTGTTACAGATGCTTGCTTCTAAGTGATTTATCATGCTCTGCATATTACTGTTTATAGCTGAATATCTTTTGTTAGGAAATCCATTTCTGGATCATGTACAGATACAAACACGTGACTATGATTTTTCTTCCGGCTTTGTAAGTTAGTGCTTATCTTTTTAAGATATTCCTTTAACGTGAAGGACAAATACACATTGGGTGTGTGATGCTTTATCTTATTTTATATGTAATCAGTGAACAAAAAAAAAAAATTCAACTCTTAAGGTCTTACACAAGAGGATGGAATATGAAATATAAACCAACAACAACGAAAAAGAATTTGAGTCACAGAATAGTACTGTTTTAGTTTTATGTGCACATGCGCTCTTTTTTTGTTCCCATTTTGCCCCAATTTGATCACGTACGTTATCTTGTACATTATCGCAACATGAGTAAAAATGTCCAGCTGTTGTAGTCAATGGCTCTTCTGTGTATTTCTTCATGGTTAGCAGTCATCCCTGAGGCACAGAAATGCCAATTTTTTTTTTTTTTTTGCCAAAACTGTTTGTCACAAATATGGTTTTAATCTGTTTTAGTATGCCAAGTTGTGAGACCCATGATTCTCAAAGTTCCAAGTCAAGTAGTTTTAATAATTTTGTCTGTATGAAGTAGTGCCTGAAGCATACACATATTCTGGGAAGGGATCTGTGTGTGCTGAGATTAATACCTTTGTGACAATGCAGACCAAGGGATGAGTTGAACTTACTACTGATGCTGCAGCCACAATGATCAGGGCTTTAAGAGTATAATCATCTTTATTTGAGAGAAGGAAACATCCTACTAAGATACACTTGGTTTCACTTGTGCTTCCTTACTCCCAGTATGCTCTAAAGAAGATGCTGGCCTAAATTTCCTCATCTGCTTAGGTCTGCAGTGCAAACAGAAAAGTCCTGTCACATAGAGAGCACTTCCCCCTGCCCAGGGGAGATCTTTGCTGGGCAAGTTGTCAGATACATCTCCACGGTGACTTGTATCAAGTAGATCATACTGGGGATCCAGGAGTACTTTCCTACCTGCATCTTCTCCTTAATGGCAGTTTATATGAGGGCTTTGTGCTGGGCATGAAATAAGGCAAAAATTACCTTAAGTTAGCCAGGGGAATTAGTAACCTGCTGAGTTGTGCTTGGTGGGTTAGCTGGTGATTGGTAGGGGGAGTCAAAGCTGTGTGTGTATAAGAAAACATTGTTGAAGGGAAGTAAGAGAGAAGTAATATGGTTTATCTATCTTTAAAAGCCAAAGGGTGATGGTAGAGATGAAACTGCTGTCAGCTCCACTGGAGAGTTGCAGCTGCATTGCAGTTTTTACATATGTATTGAGATGTGCAGAGGAAAAAGCATAAATTCAGTCACCTTCATTTTTCTGTGGGGAAAAACAGTCAGAAATTATGGATGTTCTCAAGATAGCTTATTCTTTAAATAAAACTGGTAGATTTTTAAAATGCCGTAATGTTGAGCAAAGATAGTGTATAGCTGCAGTGCTCCAGCTTGCACAAAATAGTGTATCTGTAGGATAGTAATGTAATCCCCCTGTGGAAGTGCTCATGGTTGTATTGTATTCAAACCTGCTGTCAGGTGAATGCTGTTTTCCGTGACTCATGAAGAAGTAACTCATTCTCCATGAAGGGTGTGTCTCTTTTGTCCAAAGTAGCTAACACGCTAATTGGGGGCTCCACAGAGAGCAGCAAGGAGGAGGCTGTGGCTGTCCAGGACTCCAGAGAGAACTTGATGAAAGCAGATGTTAAGCAGGCACCTGCCAGCTGCTCACAGGCTAAAGCTTCTCCTTTTCATCTGTTTTATGAAAAGATTTATTTATTTGTTAATGTCTTTATTTGCCTTAACTTTAGAATTTCCATTAAATCGTAGGGGGTTTTTTCTCCCTGAAATTCTTTGATGGTTGTTGGAAAAGACAGGCATACTAGGGGAAGTCTAGTATGACACCATACTAGGGTGTCAGGAAGAAAATGGATTGTAGAAAGACTGGAGCAGAGCATCACAGAGGGACTAAGATGAGGGGCAAGGATGTTTGAATTTAAGAAAACTGTGGGCACTCTGCCCGAGAGTGTGCAGAGTGGGATGTGATTGCATTTACTGCTCTCCCAGCTTTCCAAGCTTGTGTTTCTAGTGGGTATAATTTTAAGAGTAAACTAATGACAGTGCTCCTCTGAGACTCCATTCTAAAGAAAGAGGTGCTGTTGTTGCATATGGAAAGAATTCCTTAAATAATTTGAGCTAAACATTTTATATGTCAATGCCTCTCTGACTATAAATACTCTTAATTCATTAGTGTGGAGCATTCTACATGCGTAGCCACTTCTACATTTGTGATCTGAAGACAAAGAAACTAGACCATTAGGCCATTGAAAATTGTATGAAAATAGAAAAATAAGATGGAAAATGTTGTACTTCATTGACTAGTAGTGGAAAAGAGTGCACTTCTTTTCTGAGAGGAAGAAGATAATTAAATTCTATAATGGAAAACAATGCCTTCTTGTCTTTAAAGTCTCTGTTGTCTTTGATAGATGGAAACAGAAATAAGGTTTGTAGTATCATCTGTAACATGGACATTTCAGGAAGACTTTGGTAGGTTTTTACAATATGCATCTGTAGTTTAATACAGAACACTGCTTGCATAGGACAGTATGGGAAGTGGTGAAGATGTTAATGAAGATCATGCTTTGTGTGAGATCTTTTGGTGACCGTTACAAGTGTTGTTGTTCTTCTCTCAGCAGCAGGAATAACTTTACAGAAGTCTGAGAATGGATAAGATGAGCATAATACCAGACCCACAATAAGTGACTGGCTGTTTTATGTCGTGGTAATTATCGCTTGTAATATTTGTGAGAGCGCTGTTTTCCTAGACAAAAATAATAATGAAAAATAATGGTGGTGAGCAGGTTTGCTACCTAATTTGAAAACTTCAAGAACATATTCAGCAACTGAGTCTATACAGCATTGTTGTATTTTGGCTTTATAAATAGCTTCTAACACAAACACATGCATTACCAAGGAAGTGTTTCTGTCTAGCAGAAGAAACTGGGGAACAAGCTGGACCTACTACTAACCAGAAGCTGGGTGGTGTATTCTCAATTTCCCTTTGATACCTGCAGGCCATAGTTTTGGTAGTTACCTGTAATGAAAAAAAAAGGTTGAATTCAGAGCAGGAGCACTAAAGATGACAGCAGAGTTAAGCCAGATGTATTCTTCAACTACCAAATTTTATGTCAGTGGTTTCATTCTTTTCAATACAAAGTATTCAAGTAATTAAAAGCAAACAGAAACACAACAAAAAGCCCTGGACTCATAGAGCAAACCTATTTTATCGCACAATGAATGTTTAATGTTAAAAGCATCTTGGAAAAGCACTCAGATCAGGAGTACTTATAAATATTCCTGCCATCTCCCTGCAGTTTTATTCCATCTAAATTGACCATCTTGTATGCTTACAGTGCTTTATCAAAAATAAGTTTCATAGGACTTCTTAATCCATGTTTATTTTCATATCTCCAGATCGTTTATGAAGCTCTGCCTTTATTTCACTCTAAATGTAAATATTTATTTTGCTTATTTCCTATAATGATATTACAGATTGTAGGTAAATTGCTTGGAAACAAAGGAATATGACAGGGAAGGCAATAATTTGCAGACCAGTTTTGCCCAAACCTTCTACTATCCCAGTTGAACCATATGTGGTAATTGCTGCCTCCAGCTTTTTTCTGCATCCTCTACCACTTTGGAAGGTGTTTTGTGCATAGTCTACCCTCTGCTTGACTATGCAACCTTTAATTGTTGATGATTTGGTGTTGTTGTGTAGCATGTTGTCTGAGTTACAGGGTCAGATTCTAACTTCAGGTCCAATTTGTTCCACCAGGATTGTTGCATGTGTTTTAAAAACCTCTGAGCAACCTGGTCTAGTTAAAGATGTCCCTGCCCATGGCATGGCCCTGGAGCTAGAAGAACTTTAGGGTCCCTTCCAACCCAGGCCATTTTATGATAAACTTTTTGTTTGGTTGGTTGGTTTTGGTTTTGGTTTTTTTTTCATTTACATCTCTCTAAAAGGGCAATGCTTTCACTTCCTTCAAAGAAGGGAATCAAAGGTGAGAAACCAGAGCTCAGAAATTTCATGAGGGACTCAGTGACTTCCCAGTAGCTTTAAAGAGAAACCACTGTGTATCACGAGTTGTCACAAATCATCACTCATACTACTGGTTTTTGGGTGCTACAACTGTCTATAAGTGAATAAGTCTACTTTAAATGGTGGGGAGGGGGGGAGATAAAAGGTGAAATGCTTATTTAATTTGAGGTAGATCTGGAGGTCTGGTATAGATACTATAATGTCACATAGTTTAAGTGAACTGTGGCATCTTGCTTGATGGCCTCAGTACAGTGCAATGCAAAGGAGTGGTACTTTTTTTTCCTGCCATGACAAATGTTTTCAGTTCATGATATTACAGCAAGAATGATCATTCCCAGCTGCAGCATCACCCAGCAGCAGATCTATATGTGAAACATCCCTTTTCACACTGGGACTTGTACCCATGGTATAGTTTAAATCAAAGCTCTAGGTCTAGTGTTGGGGCTTTTAACTCTCATTATTTGGGATGCTGGACACTTAACAATACTACACGAATGAAAAAAAAATATGACTAATGTGCCACCACTTCTCCTTGCAAACATCTATCAGTTAGAAAATTGTACCCTAGGAGAACATCCTGAGCTGGAAAATACAGAAACCATTTTAATTGTGTACAGACTCAGGAGAGGCCTTGTACATGAGATTATTTTAAACTCATCTTCAGTGGGGTTGTTAAGGAGGAGCGTCTTCAGTGCAGTAGTTAGCATTGAGTGGTGAAAAAATATATATGGTCATGGAGTCTAATACCTCCTATCAGTGAACACTGGCTGCTGTCTAGAATAGATAGTCTAGATGGTCCATACTTTCTCATTTTCTTGTTGATATTACTCTGCTGTAAATAAATTCTGATGCAGTTATTCCTGCCTGGGATTTCTTGACAGTCACATGCACATGCTGTACAGTGTACATGCTCTTTAAAAGCCCCAACTTCTCCACACACCAACTGTGCAGATGGTTTGCTCAGCCACAGAAAGCTGGCAACCATAGTGATGCTTTAACACGGATGTGTAGGTTGTGTCAGGCACCTTTGGCTCATGCCTGATAGGTCCTGCTCTGGCCAGAAGCTTCAGTGGCAATTCCTTACTGTCCATTCATCTATTCAAATCTTCTTGTTTTGTAGTGTCTGTTCTCATATCCATAATTTTGAACATATCTTTAATTCTTACCTGTTCAGCAAAAGTTTAACTCACAGGATGAGGAGATGGCTATCTAAGAGGTTGCATTTGACTCCTTTGGAAGAAATTAAGTTGTTTCGGGCCTTTGAAAAGTTTGAAGAGTTATTTAAAAAGCAAGAAGAAAGATGGATGTTTGGTTTAATGTGTTTTTTCTTTATAAGAGATGGTTCAGTGAAGAGATGGCTTTGTGCCCTCATTGTTTCAAAGTCAGATGCCTTGTTAAAAACACTGTGTTGGTTAGGCTTGGAGATTATCTGGTGGTGATACTTCACAGTTCAAAATGTCCAGTTGAAATTTCAAGTGCTAAGGAAACAACAGAAACCTCTCATCTGTAATTGTGAGATTTTTTTTAAAAAAAGCAACCTATCTGAAAAATCTGAAAGACCTAGTGGTAAACCATGTGTCACCCAAAACAAGTTTCTGTGGTGTAGAGTGTGTACAAGATGGTGATGCTTACCACACAATGTATTTTTAATGTGGTGGGATTTATTTCAGTCTGTAATTGAGCACTCTCTTTCCTAAAACGGAAGGACTCAGGTCTTCTTTAGCTCTTCAACACATTGCCAGTGTGTTGTCAGAACATCAGCTTGTCTCTTGAGTCATCATGGCATAAAATTGGCAAAGGCAGTTTCTTGACATTGGAATAGCCTCAGGGGCTTCACTTTGTATCTCTCGGTTATAATTCAGAGGAACTGTGGGTTGCTGTAAAGTACATCATTCACATCTCTGGCTGACTGAAACATTTTCATTCTGAAACTCCTTCACGTCTCAGCATTAGGGTATATCCTGAACTGTGGCTTGATAAACATGGAAGGAGCTTGATGTAAAGAAATGCTGAAGTTCCTGGATATGCTCACATCAAAAACGCAATTGATGGGAGGTGATGTCATAACAAATAAAATAATGATGAGCTTGGAACTTCTGCTCTCCATGTCTGGTATCTTGAAAACAACAGAACAATTGCAGAAGTAACTAAATCAAACTTGCTACAAGGTATTGTTTGTCTCCTGAATAATGTAACTAGATTTCTCTGCTCCCTGCTCTGGAATGACTGAAGCCCAGTCATGAGGACAATGTATGGAGGAGGGAGAAAATGAGGAAGAGTGTAGCTGATAAAAGAAGAGCCATAGCTGATAGAAGATGTATTGAAATATCTAGAATGTTCTTTTTGTGCTTTTTTAATCTGGTCACAGAGTGTAAGGAAATTTGTAGATCATGAGGATAGGATGAGACATCAGTTGTGGGAGTGTCCCTGTTGCATCTTCCTTTGACACAGTCCGTGCTGGCTGCAGGGTACTGCAAGTGGTCTGTAGAATCCCACATATAAAGTATGAGAGTTTGTGTGTTGTTGATGTTTGTACCATGCACCCTACTGCTCTACCTGAAAAGTATCTGGAAGTGCTGCTATCTCAATAATAATCTTCACTGAGAAAATAAAAACCAAGAAAGGAAAAGCATTTAAATCTGGTCTGTAATTAGCCTGGCTCTAAAGATAAATGTCAGTTGTGTATGTTACTATATTTAGAAAGAAACATTTTCATCACCTGTTCAAAACAAAAAAGTTCATTAGCATCAAATAATTCCAACTTCATTAGCTGTAAACAATGATGAAGAGGACAGCAGTGGGGTTCTACTGTTTCTAACAGATGAATGAGCTATCCTTGTGAGTCAAATCATAAATTTCAACAGGAACAGGAAAATAACAGTGTTCTTGTAGATGATGTTGACACAACCATGTTAACAACACTTGGAGCAGCTTTGCTCACGATGGATGTACTCTTATTAACAAGAGATGAACACAGACTTGTAGGATGGCTAGGGAAATGGAAAGAGAGGTGTACCTGGATGCTCTCCATGAATGTGTGCATAGACAAAATGGCTTTGAATTAGCTATCATAGGTACTGTGGTCCATGTAGCCCAACAGAGCTGGCCTGAGGACAGGAGATGAAGGGAAGTTGGGACTGGAGAGGGCAAGATGAGCTAACTCTGTGCCTTCCCTGTTCTGAAGCAGGTTTCTAATGGATGGAGAAGGACAGAAATCCAACCAGTTGTGAGGTGGACTATAGAGCGTGTCTCCTGAATGCCTGGAACAGCAAAGAAACCCTGGAAAATAGTTTACAGTGCTGTGACCATTTGGCTTGTGCATGCCATGGAAACAATGGCTTAGTGGTTCCACTCTTTGGGATGTACAATCTCACTTCGGCAGGCAGCAGAAGATCCTTTCAGAGGTGTTTCTTTCACTTCGGCAGGCAGCAGAGGATCCTTTCAGATTCTCCAGATCTGCCAGCATTGTCCAGAGTCAGTGGCTTTTTATTTACCATTCTCTTTGCTTCTTGCTTGAAAAAAATAATTATTTCCAAATAATTGGAAAGCACAGAAAGAATGGCATGTAAATATTAACAATAAACAGAAACTGACCCTTGGGTCATTTTTGAGACTGGCTTGATTTCAGGAAAGTGCTCACATTAGTAACAAGACAACATGTCTGTGCTCTTTGATTTGGTGAGATGAGGACTTGCCAGTTTTATTAAGTGTTTAATCAATGTATATTTTATTAGAAAAAATTACACTTTAATGTGTGGCAGAAAAAAAGTTAAATATTATTTTAAATTTGACTTACAGCAGCTGTTTAGAGACAAACTGTGCTAGGCAAATTACCCATGTATGTGCATTAGGACTGTATGTATGCAGTAATATTATGAAACATATTTTGGGAATATTAGACATTCATACAGTGTAGAAATCACACTGTTTACAATAGATAAGGGAGGAAGAAGGAAAAGAAAAACATTTTTGATCTTGCATTTTCTCTTTGGTAAAGACAAAGTTCCTGTCGCATCTGCTGTAAGGATATCTTCTGCTAATCATTCTTCTCAAAAATTAAGGAAGATTTATGGACTTTTCATTTTGTTACTTTTCCATCTTTTTTAATGTTCAGTGTGATAATTTGTATTGCATTGAGCAAGTGGTCCAGCCCTTTTCCCTGAGGAAAGCATCAGAAGTGTGAAGTTTTCTTTCTGTAAACAGTACCCTGTCAAAGTGATCTCATTTATGAGTGGGGATGTACCTGTGAACAAACTAGAACAGTAGCATAAGGCACAGGCAGGAAATGGATGGAACATGAATATTTTGGCTAAATTTGGAATAACTGATCTGTTGCTTCAGGGCACTATTGAAGCTTGGTTTGCAGACAGAGTTATTTGTTGCATCAGCAAATGGCCTTTAAAGTAGAAAAAAGGGAACAGAAAATCTTCCCCAAAAATACTCAAGACTTGTGGATGACCATAAGGGATAACCTCTCTCTGCAGGGTTCTGTTATTCCTTTCTTAATTTAATTTTTGCTTTGCACTCATAATCTATCAAGAGATTACCCTTTATTTGATTGCTCTGTTTTGAAGCAGACAATTTCTGTGTCATGCTTCTACTTCAGCTTCAGTCATTGCCCCAAGGGCTCTTCACCAGATAAGTTTTCCTGATAGGTTGCAGCTGTTTGACAAGTAAAAATTATTCATTGGATCGATCTTTTCAATATATAGAATAAATTGTTCCTGTAAACTGCGGCTTATCTCCCAGTGTGGAATTTGGCTTGCCTCACTGTTCCTGTTTATGCAGAGCATTTAAAACTGGAGATCCTATCACCAGCCAATAATGAGAGCAGTGTTTTACTACCCATCCTCTCCCTCCCCACTCCCAGCACACTGTATTCCATATTTTGTAAATCAGACAGCAAGATCTAAGAGTTCAAGCCTGTTTCCATATGGATAGGTTTGAAATTTCAGTTATCTTTAAAGAAGTCAGATAAGTTGCTCAAAAAGCAGTAGTAAAAAGGTTTCTATAAAAAAGTCATTTTCCATCTGTTTTGCAAAACTTAAGCAAACTTTTCTGGAGAGCCTTTGGGGTGCAAAGCAGCTTTTCCTACCACTGGACTGCAGAAGGGACAGCAGGAGCAGAGCATGTCCATGGGATGTTCTGATGAGTTTACGTCAGAAATCAGTAAATTTGCCATCCTTTTTATTGCTGGTGCAGCTCTGCCAGCACTCATGGAGAGGTCTGGTGTGGTGGTAGCCTCCATGGCAGCCTGGGTATCATCACTGGATTGTACCTCCACAGGGAGGAGAGGGCACTGGGAAAGGGTGCTCCAGGTGCTCTTGGGGACACACCTAGCTTGGGAAGCCATCTGGCTTGAGGAGGTGGCTGGAGCAGCAGAGGGAGAGACAAGGGAGAACCCTGCATGTGGGAGAGTACATCAGCCAACCTTTGGAACCAAATACTGCAATTTCTTGGATATCTACATCTACAAAATGGTCGTAAAAATGAATGGATTCTCTTCTGTCAAGTTTTAGTGGTTTTAGTGAAAATGGAGACCACAGAGAAATAGGTGCTTGTAAAAATGGGCCCCTTCTTTGTGGAGCAGTGCTAGATGCAAGTTCAAATAGAACACTTTGAGAAACCTGCCTGTGAAACCACTTTCTCTTCAATTCTGTTAAACTGTATTTTCTACTCCAGGATGCTGAGAACCACTCTGTGAATGTCTCCCATCTCTTAGGACTGATGTGCAGAGACTTTTTATTGTCTTTAAGCCATTACAGTCAAAATAGAAAGTCAGTGTCTCATTTACTGAGGACTCTGTCAAGTGCTCTCAGGTTTCAGAGGTTTCTTTATGAGAATTTAGCATGTGTAAGTATGGGAGGGAGAGAGCAATTTAGTGTTATTTTGTCCCAGTTATGACTTATTAATGCATACATATTTATATGGTGCTTCTTACAAAAGGTCCAGGTGTTTTGTGAACCACTGTCATAAGCTGAATTTTGGGTGGAGGACAGTAGACAGTTAACATGGAATAATAGCATTTTGTGCTTGACTGCTTCTCTTCTTATCAATCTTAGTTAATGATTTTATTTTTTTTTTCCTTTCTTCAAGTAAACTTGGTTATGCTCTTCAATAGGGTCAATTTTATCAAAAGTACCTGCTACCACTACAACTTTCTCTGCTCTGAGAATATTCTCCAGTACCCTTAAAATATTCTTGGGTAAAGTACTGACTTGAAATGCAGTCTTTCCAAGAGGAAGGACTGCTGGCTTTTTGATCTAAGCCAGGCAAGTAATAAAGAGTAGTCTAAAGACTGAAAAACTAGAATAAAATTTGTATTTCTAAAGATTTATTTGAGAGCAAGCCAAAAAAATTGAACTGTCGTACAGATGTGTCCATATGGGAATAATACTTAGTAGGGAGTTTGAAGGTAACAGTGGCCAGGAGCTGGCAGAAGAAATGGGACAGTAGGAGATTGGACATTGCATTGATTTGGAACACTTGCATAGCCTTGGACTTGTCTTGGACCCTCTTTTTCTCATCTCTTGGAGCTTAAACCCATCCTTTCCTTGTAGAGAGCTTTGACTGGGGAAACTGTGATGGTTGGTTAACATTGATAAATTATTAAAAAAGCAATAAATTCATCAGCAAAATCAAGGAAAGGATTGATCAAGAGTAAGTGTAGTAACCAGGTCTGATTGGCCTTGACTGTTAAAGAAAAGGACACTTTCAATTGCCAGGCTGGCTAGATCAGTGTATTGCAGGGATCCAGTGAAACCACTCTCCCTGCTGAGGAAGCAGGGAAACATGAAACAAAGAGACCTGTGGTGGTGGTAAAAGGTCTACCTCCAAGAACCTGTCACTTCTCCTGCTAATATCTCAGCTGATTCATTGTAATTCGGCTATTTCATGCGTTTGGATTTACAGACACTTGGAAGGAAAGGATCCAAAACTGCTTGGTTCTCAAATTCAGACTGGGCTGACACAAATACATCAATGCAGAAGTTGGGAGATGGAATTTAGAGACTGGGATGTAAGGTTAGAGAAAAGAATAAATCTTCATAGTTCATGTAGTAGATGATCTTACAACTGATTTAAATTTCATTCCACCTAATAACAGTAACATCAGGGCTTATGATTTCAGTCTACAGAAAATCGCCTTAGCAATGGTGAGATAAATGTTTTGGGAACAATTGATGCATAACAAACAAGTTATTCTCCCCTCTGAGTCCAAATAGGGTTGAACAGCTGTGTGCAGGTTCAGCTTTCCAGTAGAGAAAGCTGGAAAATACTAGGGAAATCTTAAGGCATCAACTCACATGTGATGCTGACTAAATGCAGATGGCTTAAGTGGTTGCTGTCTTCAGTTTTATGCCTTGTCTGTATCTCAAAGGCTGCTGCTGCAGTACTGGCTGAATGATATATGAAATATGTGTGTTTACATTTATGAGCCAAACTGTAAAAATGGAGCAGAGTCACATAAGCCAACACTTGTAGCTGCTAAAATTCTTGTGGCTGGGAAGTATGAGTGGAGTGTTCTTGCTTGCTGGATGCAGTAGAGGAGCAGTAAATAGTAAAAATGTCTGTCATTCAAAATGGGCAGAGAGAAAGTCCAAAGTTCATTTTATTTGGGCTGTTATCCTGTTAAATTAGATCAGGAAGAAAAAAGTATTCCAGTAATTGCAAGAGTCTGGTTTAGCATGGCTAGAAATGGCAAGGATTCTCATGACTATTCCTATTCTTTGCCTACTTGTGAAAACTTTCACCTTAAGCACAGATGCCAGTGCTGACAATTTTGGGACATTGTTAAATTATTTGGAGCAAGGGCTAGATTTTCAGAAAAACAGTGCTTATCATTGTGGAGGGGAGAAAAATAAATCAAAATAACTAGAAGAAGTTAGTTATAAACTGCTTGGGCAAACTTTCTGATTAGCTCTGGGTCTAGACTCTGACATATTGACACCAACTTGGCAGACATTTGCAACAACTGCTGTAGTGAGATTTTGCAATTCTGGAGAGGTCTGGATGGAAACATGTTAGTCTTGTTGCCACACAGACAGAAAAGCCATGTTGGAAGGCTGATTGCAAACACTAGGGATCAGCTTCTCCATCTTATCAAGAAGTTTTGCTCATTTTGTCCTCATATGTTGCAGAAATGGAGATAGTAATGGTTCATTCACAGCTGGATAGTCACAGGGACAGTTGGTGTAGTCTGGCAGGAATGGGCTACAGAGCAGGTGAAGCCTTCTCAGAAACTAGATTTTCATACTGGGATATTAGGTAATTGGAAAATCATCTGGCAGTGTTGAGAGTTGTTGAGTCTTGGGAAAGTGTAGCATCTCCATGTCAACCCCGAGGAAGGGTCTTCTGAGCCCAGAGGAATTTGGCATTCTGAGTGAAACACTCCTCTGCAGGCCGAGGAGCTAATGGGTGACAGATTAAGAATTCAGCTGATTATAGCAGGCATCCAAGACCTTTCCAGTACTTGATGATGACCATATGGCTGCTATGCTCTTTGCAGAAGCCTTGGCTGGAGGAAAGAAGGGTTTCTACAGATATAATCAGAATGCAGCAGTAACCATCATCAGTGTTTCAGTTCCAGGCACTGATGTGTTGCAAAAGACAGTTGTGAGAGTTAAGTTGTTGTGCAGCGTGGGAGAATGTTCATCAGCATCTGTGTGGGTCCTTGCATCAGCCAGAAAGCAGCTGTGAACCATTTCATGGGCATGTTCAAGGTTTGCTCACTAAAATATCAAGAGCCTTTGATTGTAGTATAGTTTCCAGTTAATGAACCTTCCACCTGATGTGTGAGATAGGATTCCAGAAAAGGGAGTGCACCCAGCACATCCTGTTCCTCTTGGTGACTTACTGACCAACAGTTGATGGGAAACAGCAGGTAGCTGACCTTTTATTATCTTGGGCTTTAAAGTAGACTCAACCTGATCTGTTCAGTAGAGCTCCTGACAAGGCTCAGAGATATCTCCAGAGACCCAGAAAGCAGAATACGGGGAGGGGAAGTGTCCTTTTGTAAGAAGTAAATTAACTTGATCTCTAGGAATTGAGAAGATGATTTTGGATCATCAGTCATATGCTTGAAAGGAAACGTTTTCAAAAAATTGTCTGTTTTGATTCCACCCACAAGGCGGAAATCCCATAAGGATTTCCAGCCCACAAGGGTGGAAAGCAAAAGTCTGCTAAACATAGTGGGTTTGGTAGTTTTATTTTGGTGCATTGACTCTTCAGAAATTTTACATTGTGAGAGAGTTACTCTTGGGTAGAAAAGACAGAATATAATTTTTACAGACAAAAAAAAATTTCCTTCATTGCCTAAAAAAATTCCCATGACTTCTTGAGCAATGGATCACTGAATCCTGGTTCCTGGTGGCATTTGCCATTGTCCAAATTTTCTCTTCCTTTCCCTGGAAAGCTGCCTGCTCTCCTTTCTGTTATCACCCCTTCTCCATGTCCTGTCCTCTGATTTTCACAGGTTCCCAGCAAGACCTGGCTGAGGCAGCAATGGGCCCCTGTGCCATCATGCTGGTTAAGTTACCCATCACACCTGCAAAACAACCTCCTTTCCCTCTCTCCCTCCCTCTCTCCCTCTCCCTCTCTCCCTTTCTCTTCCCTCCCCTCCATCCTACCCTCTATCCCTCCTGCACTGGTTTTATGCCAGTTTCCTAATTACTTAAAATATTTGGTTTTTAATCTGACAAGGAGAAATGTAGGATCAGTTTTTGGAGAGTGTATGGGAACATTAATAGCGTTAAGCAGAAGCAGTAAACTCACATCCCTTCATTCCAGTTCACAGTTCTTCTTTACCGTACAGAGTCTAATGTATGTTTTTAATGTTGCCAGTAATCTCACCCAATTTTGCATCTCTGTGTCTTCATCCAAGAAAACCACCTTAAGAACACACTTAGCTCTAAGAATATGAATAGCTAAAAATTCTGAAAAATAAACCAGGAACAAAGTCAAAGTTACAGAGAGTCACAGTAATCCTGAAAATTTTATACAAAGATGTAGTCTCTTTTCCCACTTCTTTTCCTATTTACACTGAGTTAGTTTGCTTATAGAAGCCTCTGATATGCTTGGGTTGCCAGAAGAACAGTGCTTGGAGAATGCTGTGCAGTGGCTTGGTTTCATTACTGTGCTGTGCTGGCTTAGAATTTGGGCTGGTATTAAAAAAAAAAAAAAAAAAAAAAAAAAAAAAGCCCACACTAAAAAAAGTTAAACATTTGTTGATGTGTTTCCTGCCTCCCACTCACTGTGTTTCAGGAAATCTTTGGAAGAACTGGACATGGATAAAGTAACAGCAGCCATGGTACTCACCAGTTTATCCACCAGCCCTTTGGTCCGCAGCCCTCCTGTCCGACCCAACGGTAAGCCTTTGGAGCCAAGGGTTGTGGGAGGGGGTGCCAGGGCCCTTTACTGGGGGGCTTGTTTCCAGGAGTTGTGGTCATGGTGGAGAACAAATGGTGAGTGGCTGTCTTCTGTTATGTTGGGGATCATACTGAGCTTTGCTCCAACGTAGTCAAAGTCTTTGGTGCAGCATTGGCAGAAATGAAAATAAACATTTTCTTTAACTGTAGAGCAGCTCTTTTTTATGAAATGGGAGATGCCCATTCCATAAATGGGATATGAGCACTTCAAAAAGTCTCTTGATGTCACTGAAACACTTAATTTTTCTAAGAGTTTGTTTGCACTTGCACACATAAAGTCCTAGAATTGTAGAATGGTTAGGATTAGGAAAGACCTCTAAGATCACCAAGTTCAACCATCAACCTGGCACTACTGCCGTGTTCACCTCTAAACCATGTCCTGAGTGCCGTATCCAGGAAACATGATAGCAGTTGTTCTTGTCATCCACTCCATGGAAAAGAGATCAGATTTTACCCAAAGCCACAATAAGGCAAAGCTCTTCCAGATCACAGCCCTTGGCTGAGAGGCTGTGCAGTAGCAATCTGCACAGCAAGCAGTCTGCTTCTCTCTGCACCTCCAGTTCCTGTGCTGTGTGTAACTCTGTGATGGTCTTCCATCAAATCCATAATCCATTTAAAGACTACTTCATTTGTGGTATAGCAGAAGACACACAAATATAAACAAATATAAAAAGTTTCAGGTAATGAAGAGATTGATAATGAAATATAATTGATCTATGCAAGATTGACTGGAGTTACAATACTCTTTTTAGGGTACCTCAGCATTGTTTGTATGACTGACTTTTCTTACTCACTTGTAACTGGTAAAAAAACCACTAGATGTTCTCCTACTGTCAGTAATTGGAAGATTGAGAAATACTTGCTTATCTTCATGGAAACAGGCATGATCCTCTGTATGATGTTCTTAAAGGAATTCATAGCAAATGTCAATGCTGTGGTTTTTCCATTTATTTTCAGAAAATATAAGTTTTATCATTTAGTTGGAATTCTGGCTGTGAACACCCATGGCCTTTGTTCATGTGCTTTGCAGTGTTGAAAGCTGGAAGTGTTTATTGGAGTGCCACTGCTCTGAGGAGCCCTGGGAAATCTCAGGCAGTGACATCCCTGGTGATTGTCATGCCTCAGGACAGGATGTTGCCAGCCCTTGGGAAAGGCCAGCAGAATGGTAAAAGCACACCTGCTCTCCAGCTGCTCAGCTCACAGAGAAAACCACGGCTAAAGATGGATCTGTGTTTGATGTGGCCAAGGCATACACATGTCCCCTGCTGCATCCCTGTCCTGGGGAGCTGCCCTCCTGGGGGTGAAGCAGTATCTGCCACCTTAGACAGTCTGAGCAGGTGACACTTGTCAGGAGCAGCAGTGCACATTAGCTGCAGCTGTCGATTGGAAAGATCTTTCAAACAAGCCCTTTTGAATTGCTAATAGGCAAATGGTGGCTGTTTAACTGCCTTGATGTTTCTCAGCATAGTCTGAATGCTCTTTGATATTTCTTCATATAGCTTGTCTGCTTCTTTCCCAAAATCTGGGAAGACTAACCTGAAAATGTAATAAACATGTTTTCAATAGTCACAGACAAGATTTTGAAGCTGGTTTTGAGCACCTTCTCCCTGAATATCTTAGTTTTGCCTTAGTCAAGTTTTACTAAAGACTTGAATAGGAGTGTAAAGACTTGATAATTTAAAGTTTATTTGGTGTTGCAAGGCTAGGCTCTGATCCTAGTAATACAAGTAACAAATGTACTAGTGATTAGTTTTTTCTACATGCTTTTCCAAAAAAGGGCAATAAGTAGCAGTATAATTAAAGGACCATTTGTTAAAACAAATGAGATTTTGCCTAGAAGTAAACAAAATAACATTAGTGTTAATATTAAAGTCAGATCTGTGCTGGAATTCCTGGGAACGATCACCCATGTAAACTGGATCAGAGTTTGGCCCTTGTTTCTCTGCAGTTGAATAATATTTGGTCTGGTTCTTTTTCACGCAACTCCAGCAATGTGAAAAGAGCCCCAAAATAAGAGTAAGTTGCATTTATTTATATATTAAACTTCTTAACATTGACAGATTTGTTAGTATGAATGAGAACCAATGTTTGGTTTTTTCCTGTTGTCAACCTCATTCAGTCTTTTCCATGCTACTTAAAAAATGTTCTTGATTTACATCTCTTTCTCAGCAAGGTGAGGAGAAGCTGTATACAGAGAATACAAAGTACCACCATAACTGTGTCAGAAAGTAGTAATTGAAAGAGTGTTTCTTTGTTTTTCTGAAGACATGGAAATTTTAAGCTATGCTAAGGTCACAAGTTGATACCAGATGTAATTTTTGGCTTTGGCATAAGACTGAAGTACCAAATATTTAAAAGAAACAAAACCCACCTTAATTACAGTTGCATGAAGGTTGGAATCATGACAAAACATGACATTTTCCTATGTTAACTTCGGAGCTACCAGAATGTGTATGCTTGTCCTTTTCCAAAGAGCAGTTGAGCAGGGTGGAGGGAGAGGATCAATTCCATTTGTGCTGTGTGGTCCTGATCAGTAAATCAATACTACTGTAGCAGCTGCCTACTCAAGGGGGCACCGTGTTCTGTTTTTTTGAGCAGCTGATTTTGGTCATTAAGGATTTTGTCCAAAACCAACTAAATTAGGAGAAAAAAAGCCAAAAATTCACTGGTTTGGGGGTAAGCTTTTGATAGTTCACTTTCTCACCAATATCATTAGTTAAATTTATCTGTAAGAAATTGAGAAGGAATGAAGGAGTGACTTCTGCAGATCTTTTAAAGACAGGCATTGGCTTGAAAGGACTTGTCTCACACATAAATACTGTTTCATGAACAGATAAGATGTTATTTGCTTGCCAGTTCCAAAGTCAGGTGTTGCACAATGTTCAGGCACATACAGTATCATTGGGAAAAGCTTCCAATGCCTGAGTTAGGGAGAAGCCGCACCTAAACCGTCCCTGTGCATGTGCCCAAGCCCTGTGGGATCCTGAGGGCTCTGGCACAGCTGCCTGTGGCTGCACCCTGGATGTGCTCGGGCCATGCCTCCACTGAGCTGATGACCTGCATACTCCTGTGCTGCCAGCAGCCCTTTAGGGACTGGCGAGAGTGACATGCTGGCGTCTGGAGCCTGAGGACCTCTGCATGTGAAGCGTGGCTCAAGCTGTGCCTCAGACTGCACAGGCAGTGCTGTTACTCCCACCCATGGTGCTGCAGAGTGTAAGCTGTTAGTTCCAGTGTCTTCTTACCATGTAATGGATGGGGAACTGCAGCACTGGGAGGCAGTTCCTCCAGCGAGTAGGTGTGGAGGTGATCCAGTGTCTGCGTGTTCCACTTCTGAAAGCAGATGCCTGTACACCTGCATATCCCAAGGGATACATACCACCTCATGAAGAGATTCACATTAGGCAGAGGCGGGTGTATTGAGAGATTGTAAGAACACAGAGTGTAACTATGGTTTCCTCTGGTGCATTAGTACTGGGAG
Source organism: Urocynchramus pylzowi (assembly GCA_013397555.1). Lineage (NCBI taxonomy): Eukaryota > Metazoa > Chordata > Aves > Passeriformes > Fringillidae > Urocynchramus > Urocynchramus pylzowi. The sequence goes on from VZRH01003855.1 coordinate 68,169, forward strand.
GATGGTCATGGTTTTGTGGATCTGCTTAGTGTTTTGGGCTCAGAGTGTGTGTCCACTTCCCAGTGGATCTCCTCTTGGCTGTACGGTGGCTTGGAGCTTGCTTTGGTGCCGCACCAGAGTCATGTGTTCCTGTTGAAAGTTGAGGATGTATTTAGAATCATAGAATGGTTTGGGTTTGCAGGGACCTTTAAAGGTCAATTTAAATGTTTTCCTTAAATCATGCATGCAATATATAACAGTTTATTGCTGTTTATGCTTCAGAACTGGTTATTTTTTCAAATGCAACATTTCTTTTTAGAAAAATACTTTGCTGCTTTTTGTTTTTTTTTGCTTGTTCTAAATAAAATAAAAATCAAGTGTGGAATATGTAATTTGTGTGCAGTGGGTTAGATATAGTTGTCCTCTCTACATCCAATGTTTTCACTTTCCTTTACTGAATGTGCAGGTACCAACATGGCATCTAAACCTTAGAAAAAAGAGCTCCTTAGCCCTCTCATGATGATATTATTGTAATAATGGCTTTTGTTGTTCTTGACAGAATCCCTGAATGGATCTTGGAAAGAAGGAGGATTTGTGCCTTCTAGTACCAGCAGCAGTGGATACTGGAGCTGGAACGCTCCCAGTGACCAGTCCAACCCATCCACCCCATCTCCACCTCTGTCAGCTGATAGCTTCAAAGCTTTTCGGACACCTTCCCAGCCAGATGATGGTATTGATGAAGGTGAAACAAGCAACCTTCTCTTCGATGAACCCATTCCTAGGAAGAGAAAGGTTAGCCTCATGTTAAATTCCACATCCACGGGTAGATAGGATGTTGGTAGGTTTATTTTGTTGTGAGAAAGGATCAGGTCACCCAAATACCTCTGCTTGTGTATCCTTCCTTGGCATGCATTTAACATAGGGGCTTCACATAGTCACTGTGTCTCATTCAACGTGGTCAACTCCTGCACACACATGCTGCCATCAGCACCACATATTTCCTGCCAGATGGTGAGGTGCTACAGAGCCTCCTGCTCAGAAAACACTAGAGGGATTTCCAGAAGGTGTTGCCTCTGGCCATTGAAGGGTTTTCTATCCTACTTTGACAAATTCTCTGTGTGCAGGATGCAACAGGCAGCCTTTACATGTCATCACAAAAACTGACTATGGCCTTAATACTCCTTGTTCCCTGAAAGTGCTGTTTGTCTGACAGCATGTCAGATACCTTAATACTGTGAAGGTTTCTCTGCACAAACATATGGAGTGAAAATGGAGAGAGAGAGAGCAAACCCTATGGCTTTTGATATAGTATTAGCATTAGCCAAATTTATCCTCAGTTGGAGTGCAAAAGCAGGCAAAATAAAATATGACATAAAAAAAAAGGTCCAAAACTAACCCCAAAAAAGCACCGTTGCTAGCCAGCAAGCTTCTCTGGAAGAAAAAGAAAACAAAGAGATGGCACTAGTCCAAGTTTCCTTCCCTCCCAACACAACAGGACAGATTTTACATAGCAAGATATAAAAGGGCTTTTTCTAAGTAGAAAAAACAGAGAATTTATTCCTTTAGTGAATTTGTTTCTTGCTCAGTCTGAGACAGTTAATTGCTTCATCACCAGCAGGAAGAAGTTTTAATGATTGTTTAAACCTGTTCAGATTTATTCTCTTACTCCAGAAGCTGCTTATTTGCTGACCCATGTGATTGTTCCCTTATTCATGGGAAAGGGGTGAAAATGTTTGTGCATCTTGCTAAGAAGTAAAAAATTATTTTGTAGGACACCTTTGTTATAATAAATTAGAAGTTGGAGCTGAGTGTTGCACTAAACAGAGAGACATTTTGGGGGTATGTGGGACAGGAGGAGTAGGAGTGCAGAATTGTCCTGGTTTGCCTTTTCCTTCTCAGTTAACCTTCATCTTATTAGCACCACTCTTACTGCTCAGCTGTGATGAGACAGATGGGTTTACAGCTGCCATCTTTATTGTTTTCTAAGTTGCTTTCAAATATTTCTATTTATGTACCCACCATAGGTCTATTACACTATCTGTTCTGATTCACAAGGATTTGGCTTTGTATGGCAAGTGTTTTATTTAGATAAACAGTAACATTCCATGCCAAACTTGGTTTTATAAATTAACTTGCTTTCCTGCAGGTTTTTTTCTTTATTCTGGCTCCAGCATGGTACTTAATATGGGTACAAGTTAGCATCTTTAGAAGCTGAAATAAAAATATTCAGGTTATTTCTTCTTCAGGGCTGCAAAAGTCAGAAGGAGTAAACCTGGAAATAGAGTGATTTGTAACCTTACTATTTGCTTTAAAGTTTCCTCTAAGGTAGTTATTCTGCACCAAACCATTTATGTTCCATTATTTTCTTGAATAAAACATTAAACCTGAATAGATAATTTTTGGAAAGGAAATGGAAGAACTGTAAGCATATTCTTTATCTCTACTGAGTGAGCTTTCACTTGATTATCTTAAAAGTGCATGGGTTTTTGCAAACTCCTACCAGTGACAATAAATCCAAAACCACGGTAGAGCTAGGAGACTGATTTTACCATCAAACTGGGGATGGATGTTAAACCATTCTGTGTTCATAAAGGTGCACATGGTGTTTATGATGTCATATTGGAATTCCTAGGTTGTCAGTTATAAACATGGCCTTCATCTTGTTGACATAGTTGGTGGTTGGTTGTGTGTTTTTGAGCTGATTGTAGTATTTAGTATTATATTATGGAAGTAAGAGAAGTATGAATCGGAATTGCTAGATAGATTATATTAAATTTGAGAAAAGAAGAAGAGTTCTGTATCTGTTTGAATGATAGTTGTATTATCAAATTAAAAAATAGGCAATTTATGTGCAATTTATTCCAAAGCAGAAGCTTTTCATACAACCAGTTTGATCAGATACCTCAAATCGCAAAGCCCTAAGCATTCATACTTTAAAACAGGAGATGTTAGACTGCAGGGAGCTATGAGAACATGCTACTACAATCAACTTGTATTTTAAAAAGCCCATCCTCTGAGATTCTTTTTAAAGTTACATTCTAATCATCACCTTTCTAGCAAATGTTGAAACCATCTACTGGCATGCAGTTCCAAAGGATCCAAATTGAAGAAAGCACCAAGTCAGCTTTTATTCAAGGCACAGTGAAATGTGCTTAACCCTCAGGATGTGCTTGTTCCCCCTCCTTTTTTTTTAATTGAGTTTTATATTAATATATTAATTTAATCTTATATGTAACTAAAATTACAGAACAATAATACATTATTTTGATGCTCTTCCTCGTGTTAATAATGTGTTCTATAATAATAGAGAAAATTATTTTTAAGAATTACAAGCTATTTAGAATTCTTCTTTTTTTTTTCCAATTTAAACTGTACAAAATCAGTTTCATTTTGGAGTAAAATTAGCTTTTAAATATCTCTAGCTTTTGTAACATCTGTGTTGTTTTAAGACTACTTTTCTCCTGAGTCTTCAAAATGTTGAAGATTGGCCTAGTGATAGTCTTGTTGGCTGTGCTCTAAGTCAATGATAACTTAATGGGGATCGATTAAGTTATATTAAAGAATATAAGAAAAGTATTTAAATGAGATTATACCTGTATTTTTAAAATATTGAACACAGACTAATAATTTCTCATTCTGTGGTGTGAGTAAGGTCCACAGCAACTTCTGATTGAAACAAAAGCAGGTTGTGCCAGCTCATGGTGAATATGGGCATAACAGAAACCATGTTCTTCTGGGACAATATTTTTTTGTGGTGCAAATATCATGAGCAGAAACATTCATAAGAGTTTGCTTTGGAAAGACCTTAACTTAAGAAGGTGCCTTGGATTAAGTAAGAAGTCCTCATCAGGGTTTTTTTGAAAGTATAGGAGGTTTTTTATCATCTGCTCCCTTAGTGGAGGAACTGAAACTTAAAAATGGAGAAGTGTTGCCGATGAGCAAAGAGAGGTAAAGTTTTGTCACAAGATGCTCCTGCAGCTTTTCACTGGATTCTTTTTAACTCAGTAGGGTGACACATTTGACAAGAGACTATTAGATCATTATGAATTTGGAGTTGAAGGCTCTGAATCTGCACAGTGTTTTGTAACTGTTTATCTGGTTTGGATAATTTGGAGTTTTTCTCTACCTTCATAGAATTACAGAAACTCTTCACAGAGTCACAGAAATTTTCAACCCTTAACCCAGCACTGCCAAGTCCAGCACTAAACCATGTCCCCAGGCAATACATCTACAAGTCCTTTTAAATACCTCCAGGGTTGATGACTCAGCCATTTCCCTGGGCAGCCTGTTCCAGTGTTTGACAACCCTTTCAGGGAAATTTATCCTAATATCCCTACAACTTCCATACAACTAATGTTGCTTTACTCACAATTTTCAGAACTCCATGAAGGTGATGTTCAAATGCCTGTGGAAGAACTGTGGGAAGGTACTGAGCACAGCTGCAGGGATTCAGAAACACATACGGACCATTCACCTTGGGTAAGAGAGCAGTCTTTTGGGGAGTCTAAAGGATTTGGTGTAGAAGAAGGGCAATAACCCTTGGCTGGACAGATGAACTGGATTGTCCTTGGCTTCTCTGTCTTGTATCCCTGTGTTTCTGAGGAAATTGTGGAATAGTGTGTCAAGGTGAATGAGCACTTATTCCAATAGCGAGGCACTTTCCTGAAATTCTTTCAGCTTTGCTAGAAGGTCAGACAGAGCTCGAGGTTACACTACACTTCCCCGTCAGCTGCACAGTTCAGTGCCATTACCTCATATGTGCTGGGTGCACATCACATCTGGGATGACACTCTGTGGTAGACAGGTTCAGGGTCTTACATGAAAACTTTTCCGCTTTGTTTCACATCAGGTCAGGTGCTTGTGCCAGTTCTGAGTTGAATTAATGCCAAAAACATTATTAACGCTAAAAACCCCACCAAAACCACAAACCACATAAGAAACCTAAAAATAAAAGGAAACTGAGCTGCATGTTGTCATGATTTAAAGTACCACAAAGCTGTTCACTCATTATCCCCTTCCTTCCCTGGAAGAATCAAAGGAATAAAGAGTAAACCTCATAGGTTGAGACAATAATGGTTTAATGGCTTAAACAAAATAAAACACTGATGATAATAATAACAGTAATACTAATGACTCTATTACTTTTAAGGAAAGGGGGGAGAGAGGGAAACAAAACCGAAGAGAAACAAGTGATGCACCTTACAGTTCCTCACTACCTGCTGACCAAGGCCCAGCCTGTCCCCAAGTAGTGATCAGCACCTCCCAGCTAGCTCCCTCCAGTGTATTTACTGAACATGACATCCTGTGGTATGGAATATCCTTTTTTCCTGGCTGTGCTTCCTCCCAGCTTCTGGTGCTCCTGCTCACTTGGCAGAGCATGGGAAACAGAAAAGTTATTGATTTAGAGTAAGCACTGCTCAGCATCAACTAAAACATCAGTGTGTTATCAAGACTCTTCTCATCCTAAATCCAAAAGACATCTCTGGGCCAGCTGCTTGGAAGAAAGTAAACTCTAGCCCTGACAAAGCCAGGACACATATGTATGTTACTTGGACTAGAAGCAAAAGCAAATTAATCTTTTAGGAGACAAGTTTGTTTTAGAGCTTTAGTTTGCAACTGAGCTCTCCCGTGCAATTCGCGGAGTGATGTACCTGTCTCATTTATAATTACAGGTGGGACTCACGGTCTTTACCTGTTAGGTGAAAATACATCTCTGTTCTGTAGGTCTATGTTACCCACAGCTTTAAAATTAAAGCCACCACAAGAAAGATCTGGACCTCAGGATGGTCTTGGAGAGGTCAGCAATTACCATTGGGCTTAAGAGTAAGGCTGTGGGAAACAGAAAATCTCTTTCAAAATGCAGTTAGGAACGTTGATTTGTGCTTTATATTATGGGGACATGCGACGTGGGAGAGGCAGAAATAAACAACAAAACCTTTCTGGAATTTGCTGGAGCTAGAAACTTTTCTGGGAAGAGTAGTTTTGGTGAATGACTGGCTACATTCTGATGGATGGTACTTCTGGTAGAGCCTTTCAAACCTGCTGGACCTATGTTCTCTCAGCACATTCTGGTTTGGACTTCAGGATAACGTGTAGTCTGCTGGGAGCTACTGCTTTGACTAGGTTGCTTCACTGTTAGCACTTGTGCTCAAATGCACATCAGATGAAACTTTAAGGCAATTAAACCTCCTACATGCCCTCCTTCAATAAGTCTGCCTCTGGAGAGCAGGACCAGAAAGTCCTGGCCATGGCAAGCCAGCCCATATGAGTGCTTTCTCTGTGTCTGAGTGAGTTGCATGGTGAGACTGTTTTCTAGCAAATTCTTCTGTTACGTTACAGAAAGTTACAGTGAATGGCAGCCATAAGTATATTTGGTATAATTAAGTAACTTCTGATAAGATTACATATTGTTTGCTGTAACATGAGGGAAGTATATCTTGCCTGTGTCTGTTATCTTTGCTGTGACTTTTGAAGACAGAGTGCATTGAGATTCTTGTTAACTTTACAATAGTTACAAATGAGAAGCTGATACTTGATCTGAAGAAGTCAAACATCTACTCCAAGGTGAAAGAATTGGTCAAGAATAACACAGAGAGGGGAAAAAAGTAATTCCTACTTCTTGTTTCTTCAGATTAGATGATTTTCCTCTGCCCCTTACCTGCAGTCAGGATGCAGATAAAGTAGGAAGGGTTGAAACTGCAAATATTAATTTATTGACAATATGAATATATTCACTCACGCATCTAGAACTTAAAATTTACCTCGGGGTTCTTGCTTTCAATCAATTCTTACTTCTTTCTCTTGATACAGACGTGTAGGAGAGTCTGACTACAGCGATGGAGAGGAGGATTTTTACTACACAGAAATCAGGCTCAACACGGACTCAGTAGCTGATGGCTTAAGCAGTCTTTCCCCAGTGTCTCCATCTTTAGCATCTCCTCCTTCCTTTCCCACCCAAGACGCAATCCGTCCTGAAACTTCCTGTGCCAAAACCGAGACTAAAGTGATGACACCTCTGAGCCGCTCAGCTCCTACCAACCTCTACCTCGTACACACGGACCACGCTTACCAGGTATCCCAGTGCTATGAGCTCCAGTCATTACACTATATCTCACTAACGTGGAAAGATATGTCACATCACAATGTTTGGGCTTTAATGGGCTGAAGGGTTTTCAGAGCAAAGGCATTTTTTTTTGCTTTACATTTCAATACATTGAAATGTATTCAAGAGGGGGCATTGTTAATTGTTTATATGCCTGCCACAGCCAGTGGATTGTGGGGTGCTGTTTATGCAGCATACTTGAGGTTGAGAAGAGTTGATCAGTGTATCCCACTGCCTACATCAGTTCAATTTTCACTGACTGTAAGGAGAGCCCAAGGTGTAATGTGCTCAGATGGGGTTTCCTGCATTGTAAAAATTCCAATCCAGTCAGCTGAATCCCTCCCAGAGTCAGCTTTGTTTTTATTGAACAAGTATAAACTCTGCTTGAAGTGTCAACAAGTACCCAAAGGATGCCAGGAACAATTAATTTCCTCTTTTTGTACAGTGTGAGATGTCAGTTTGCAGTTGTGAAGTAGAGCAGGAAGAATGAAAAAGCAAATACGGTATCTTCCTATTTTTGGAGGCGATGCTTTTCAAATGGCAAAAACTGCTGTCCTAAAACATTCCAGCTAAGTTTCAACAGAAAGCATTAATTATAAAACTGCACTAAAGCCTGACATGTTTTGGTCTGGATACTGTATGATAAAAGAGGAATAGAGGCTTTGAAGTAGTGTGGTCCATGACCTGCATATGCACTGGAGAACTGAACTCTGTTAAATTTATCAGGTTCAATAAATATCATGTATAGCGTTGTGCAGATAAAACTTCTGTGGTTTGGCGCACACCTACTAAAAGGTCAGAGGGAGCTATAGAGAATTCACAGGCTTGTTTTAGACTTTTGTGCGTGTTGAAAAGTGTGGGTGGAAGCTTGGCATCACAGGTGGAAGCTGCATCAGGTAGCATGCCAACCTGGGGACTGATGAGAGCTAGACCAGCTAGGAGAAAGACTTGCTTCTCAGTGTAGCTTAAGCCCTGCCTCAGAGAGTGAGGTAAGAAGTCTAGGCTGATGACAAGTTTTGCTTCATTTGGGATTTGCAGTCATGACAGTCTGCCCTGCTGTTTGGAGACCCACTCAACCCTTTTTTACAAGCAGCCTCTGACTAAAGCACTTGGCTAAGGAAATCCTAATTCAAGTGTTTAAAGTCCTTGAATTGGATTTGAATTGATGTATTCCATGACACAAGACTACAAGTGCCTGAGCCCCGTGGGCTTTTCAGGTTGCTCTGGTTTCAATGCTTAATTTCATCAGTGAGGAGTGACACAGTCCACACTGTTCACAGCTTGCTAATTGGAAGCAGGAGGCAGGGTCCCTGCTCAAGCATTCAGGCTGTCCTGGCAAAGGAAGCAGCTTCTGTAGAGAAAGTCAATGGCATCCTCTGCCAAGATCCCTTCAGCCCTGAAAGAAGGGCCAGGAGGCAGGGTGTGGAGATTCAGATCTCACCAGCCAGGGGAGAAAGTGGAGATTACTTCATTGGGAGCAGCTCAAGGAACTTGCATAAGGGAGGCTGAATATTGTTCATCACAGGATTCCTATTTAAAAAAAAAAAAAAGAGGGGGGGAAAATATAGAATTCAAAGTTTGGTTGCAAGAATCCTAAAGAGATTTGTTAATTGCCATTTCCTCTATCACTGGAAAGCATCAAATAGACTACTTGCAGTGAGAAAGATATGAGGAAATTGAGGAAAGTCCTGATGCTCTTCCCTGACCCAGTCCCATGGGTGAGGAACGATTTAGAAGAATAATTGAAGAAATTCTGGAAAGTACAGCAGTTGAGGCAAACTGCACTGGGGGAGCCCCAGAAAAAGATGATGCTAGAACAATATAGGAAGCAAAAGAACAAATCTCTCTGGATTCAAGGAGAGCATTTGATCTTAAAACCTACAGGCGATATTTGTAAAGCAAGAGATTAAATTTAGTGTAGGAGAAGGAGCTGAAAAGTTACAGAGAACAGCAGTGAGTTATTTTGAAAGGGCATTTGAATGTCATTAGTGGAGTTAAATGAAAAGCTGTTCTTGGCCCTGATCTTACTTTCATTAAATCATTTTGGTAATACACAAATACTCTAATAAACTTCACTGATAAAAAATTTCTGAGACACCAGCAGTAAGGGCTGATCATGCTTATGTGACTGGGTGATCCTAAGAATAATAGGTTTTGGGTGCAGTTTAATGTCAGAACATGCAAAGTCCTGCATCTAAGGAGCTAATGAGATTTTTCTGCTACAAACTAGGGTAGTTAGAAAATTATGTAAGAAGGAAACCTATGTTCATTAATCAAGCACAGAATGAGTGTGAGCCAACAACAACAGAGCTGTGAAGGGGGAAAAAATAGTTGTCAACTCTCTTGGATAAGAAATACCTAGGAGAGACAGGGGTTTTTAATGCCATTGTACTAGACCCCCATATAACTTCAGCTGAAATCCTGAGTTAGAGTTCTGGTCAGCCAAATTTGATGTGATGGGCTCCAACTAGAAGAAGTAGAAAGAGAGCAGAGAGGACATGGGCAGCCTCTCCACCCTTGGGACTGATACCTCAGGCAGAGCAAGGGACGAGAAAAGGATGAAATTGCTGCCTGGGAAGAAAGTGAAAGGACAAGCATGAGAGGGGAAGAGGACAAGCACGGGCTATTTCAGATATAAGGGTAATGTTGACACAAATAAATGCTAATTGTTCATTAATATATCTTGATTGGCAATTAGATGGCAGTCTCTAAGCAAATTAAAGTTGGAGTATAGAAATTCTTCAGTTGGTTGTAATGTTGTAGTTGCTTCCCTTATGGAAGAGATTGACTAAAATGTTCGCCTGAAAAAGCGGACTGTGCTTGATGAGCAAAGATGCACATCTGGGAAACAAGTGAACAAGGTGATTGACTATCTAAGTCTGATCATGTCTGAGGTAGATATTTAAGAACTGAGAAAAAGGAATTGAGCACTGTGGTATTTTAAGCAGCTGCAAATTGTGTCAGTTTTAAACTTCATGTTTCTTTACAAAACTATTGCCTGTACCTGTTAAATTTAACTACAGAGAAGCTACAGGCGGGCTCTTTCAGCACCTAGGATTTCCCTTCCTGGTCTTATTCCTATATACCTGAGGAAGTTGCTGTGCTGACCCTGAGTTTGAGCTGCCATCCTTGTGGGATGCTGAGCAGAGGCAGTGCTGCCTCACTGCTCATCCAGCTCTCTCCAGTTCTTTCTGTCTGGAGTTCTGTAGTCATTCACTCCTTTGCATTTGAACTGGGTTATGATGAAGAGCTACTGGTACCATCTGAAGTTGCCAAATTTTTCTTGACACCTTTCAGAGAGGTTTTTATATTTTATGGAGCTCAGTGGATGTTTGCTCTGCATGTCTGTGTGGATTTTCTTGGAGCTGTCAGCAACTTGGCAGCTCACAGAGCATCACTGTCATACACAGAGGCATCTAGTGGTCTCACCTTTGTTTTCCTGGAAAAAACTGTAGGGGATTGCTTCAGCCCTTGTTTACTTGTAAGATTATCTTTAATGGGGACTATCAGGTTGTAGTTTGTCATCACTCCTCTCTGCCTGGTGGCTCAAGGAAGCACTCTCTTCCTGAACCAGTGAGACAATTTCAGCAGCCCCAAACACAAACACTGCTTAAATGAGTGTATTGTGTTATTGTCACGTACCATCAACTGAAAGGCAGAAGGAAAAACTCATTTTAGCAAATTCTTTGTAAGTTTAAACCAAGGAGGGTTGTTTTTTTCTTGTGGTGACAGCTTGAAATTCAAGGGTCAAAGTGAGCCTTTGTTCATACTGGCTGCTCACGCTCCTGCTAGGCAGGGAAGCTACACAACTATGAATTCTGAAAATTAAATGGGGTTAAAAAAGAGGCAGGGAAGAATTAATGGAAATTCATAACCCAGTGAGAAAACTAAAGGAAAGGCACAAAATTAAAATGCTCAACAGTCTAAGCTCAGGTTATCGCCCCTGTACCCCAGGGCAGCACAGGGTATTACAGCCTGGATGGGAAGAACATAGGAGTTCAATGAGCCCAAATACTTGCTTCAGTTTAGTATTTCAAGAGCTGTTTTTTGAATCCAAAGGATGGTTTACAGCTCCTTGTTCTTAATAGGAAAAACTGTTTTAATTGGGATGACTCTAAACATTTTTCTGATAAATGAGAAATGGCTAACACTTACTGTTAATTGCTTCCATCCAAGAAGCCTTGCTATCCACACTAAAATTGTGTAAAACAACTGCCATGAGTTTAAGTATGGCCTTGTTTATCACTGTGGAACAGGTGATCATCTGTGAAGTAGTTTTTGCTTCTTGCTGGCATTATTTTAAAAGTTACTTGTATGTGATGTTTGATTTTTATCTGTTTTTTTAACAGATCTAGCTCTTAAAAGTTTTCTATGGATACTTTTGAGAGCAATCATCTTTCTCCAAACAAGGTTCAGGAACAGTGGTATATATATAGCTCTGTCCCTTCCTTGCTAGCTTATCCATGATTATCCCTCTCACAAGGGTAAAATGCTTGTCACCATGGAGTTTTTTTATGCCTTGGAAAATCTCTCACATATTTACCATTTCAAGGAATGAAAGATCCTTTGGAAGAGGAATGGTTCTTCTTGCTGGAATAATACTTTCTTTTCACACAGGCCACTCCTCCGGTGAACATTCCAGGGTCAGCAAAATTCACTCCCAATGGCAGTAGCTTTAGCATCTCTTGGCAGTCGCCTCCAGTTACCTTCACCGGCATTCCAGTAAGTGCACATCAGAAAAAGGAAAGAAGGGGAGAAAAAAGGGGTTTTAGGTCTTTTTGCTTAGTTTCACAGTGTGTAGTTATGGAAGTAAATGTGACATAGCAGATACCAAAAGGAAACAAATTAAACATGTGCCTGAGTTTGCTAGCATGGCTGTTTTTAACACCTTTATAACTCTTTTATCAGAGCAGTTAGGTTATTTTTGCATCAGTGTCTACAAGCAGACAATTGAATCTACAGTATCTATTTTTTTAAACTATATGCTTACAAAAGAACATTCTGGCAGGTACAGAGCTTAGCACTATGTGCTTCTTTTTTGTGCCACTAAGAGATTTCTTAAAAAACTAGATGGAAGATCAGCCTGATGATGGTTATGCTAACGGGCCAGTTGGATTCAGGCATTGGGGCTGTTACCTAAATGAACTCTGAAGATGAAGCATTTTTGAAAGGCAACTGAAAGAAACAATAAAATGAAATGCAAAGTCCCATTTTAAGAGGCTACAAGTATGTAGCCTCTACTAATAGCATGAAAATGTTGTTTTATACAGAAAATATGTTCAGTATCTATTGCATTTTGTTATTAATACACATTGCAGTTTGATAGCTTTTTAATGAGGATGTATTTGTTGGAAATTAAACACTGACCTTTCTTCAAAAAAGCTGGCATACAAGGCCTAATTCTGTCAATAGGGATGCTGAAATCCTAAGGCATCAACAAGACTGCAGAAATGTGATATTTGCTTAAACACAGAGTTGCAGTGATCCTAAATGTGTAGTACACCACAGTGTAGGTGTGGTACTGTGGGGGGAGTGAAAACCTTTATGAAGAGTTGCAAGGGATTTGACTTGTGGTGTCTGGTGTGGAGACTGCTGAAAGGAAATGCAAATCACTGTTTATGAGTAATGGGAAATCTTCTTTATGATGAATATAAATATTAATGTAAATATAATATAAAAATTAATATAAATAAATATTAATGTAAACTATCCTCATTTTATTGGAAAGCACTGTTTTCATGATAAATTTATATTCTCTAATCATAAACCTTTTTGATATCATCTCATTTAATATTACACTTTATGAATTTTTAAGGTGTGTTATATAAGTCACATTGCTCATCCAAAGCACCACATAGCTTTTTTTCTCCTGACAGTGAATATTAGACAAGGCAATAAGAGATACTATTTCCCTTCCTTCTCCTCACCAAGTGAATCTCCAAAGCTTCTTACTGTCAACCTTTGGCAAATCTTGGAGATTTTCTGCAGAGGCTGTGGCATCCAGCAGAGCTGATAAAAATGAAAGTGACTGAATCAATTACACTGCACTCTGCCAATGAATATTTATTAAATTCCATCAAGGAACAACTAACAGTGAAAGACATCATGCTGGCAGCAATTTCAACAAGAGTGCCTTGACAGAGTGTGCTATCTGCAGAGTTCCCTGAGAATTTGATTTCCCAACAATGGGGTTGATACGGAGTAATTATGAAACTGGCTCCTTTTGTGAAGTAGCAGAAACTGGTGCCAGGAGTGTTGGGAATCTAAAAATGCAATTAGTCACATTGTAAATCAGACACTTAAGAGGGCAGGATAAGACACGTATGCGCTGAGTTTACTTGTTCAGACAACAACGCTGATCTGTGGCTGTAGAGTGGAGAGTTCTCAATAGAATTTAAGAAATGCTAAATCACTTTCTGAGAATTCGATGGAGATGGCAATGATTTAAGTACAATTTGGAAGTAATCCCAATACAAAAACCTAGAGAAGCAGTGATGTAGAATGATAAACTGCTCAGGGAACCGTTCGAACTGCCATTATAGTTCTAACAACATTTATAAGGCTGTTTAACAAAGAACAAAATAATAATAAGAAAAAAAATTTCCAGGTTTGCACACATTTGACTGCTTTGTCATCAGTGTGATCATTTATGAATTACAAAGATTTGCCTGCAGTGAAAAATTATGTGCAGTAAGTGAGGGTGCAAATGCAAATTTTTGTTAAATACCTGTATATTAAATTAAAGTTTTATTTCTGTTTCAAAGTAAATTAGATATTGCTTTACAAAGTCAGGGGTCTGGAAATTCCCACCTTTACACTGAGTGTAGGTGCTTCACCTACATTCAGACTTCCTTCTCCTCTGATGGGGTTTATTTAAAACCAGACTATGTGACAGAGCCAGCATAACAAACTCACACAATTGTGATGTACAAAGTCCCTGAGATGAGACACAAATCTGTAGCACTCAAGAGAACCTCAGAGAGTGAGTCCAAACCATTACTTTTTGCCTGACCCTTAATATTTAAGCAAGCAGTGTTCTAAAATGGCTTTGGAATACTTTCCTGGCCTGGACAAACCAACAGGGAAAGATTAGGTACAGATTTGAAAAAGTGCATAGGTCTACATATTTTCAATATAGTCTCCTTTCACATTTATTTTTTGACACCTACTGTTTCCCCCTTTCATTCCTGTGGACATTGAATTTCAATGACATTGAGCACTTCCTGCTTTCTGCCCTGGGAACTGGGGTGTTCAAACCCCAGGAGTTGCATTAAGTCCTTATTTTCAGAAAGTCTTTAGCAGAGCAGCACTGATAGGCCTTGGTGAATATGGGTGTACTTATCAGAAGTAACTGAGCACTTCAACCCATACATGCTGCTGGATCAGTTGGGCTCAGTATGTGGCTGCTCCAGGCTCAGGAGTATTCACAACATCTAAACACAGGCATTTATTTAGACGACTTGTAGTCATAAGGGAGGAGAAGTGGCCAAGGTCACTTGGTCTGTGCATCCTGGAGAAGAGGAAACTGAGGGGAGACCTCGTTGCAATCTACAACTTCCTGGTGAGGGGAAGAGGAGGGGCAGGTACGGATCTCTACTCTGTAGTGACCAGGGACAGGACCCGAGGGAATGGCCTGAGGCTGTGTCAGAGGAGGTTTAGGTTGGATATTAGAGAAAGATTCTTCCCCCAGAGGGTGGTTGGGCCCTGGAACACTCTCCAGGGAAGTGGTCACAGCACCAGCTGGCAGAGTTCAGGAAGTGTTCGGACAGTGCTGTCAGGTACATGGTGTGACTCTTGGGGATGTTCTGTGCAGGGCAAGGAGATGGACTTATCAGCCTTGTGAGTCCATTCCAACTCATAATATTCTGTGGTTCTGTAATTAGGGGAACCTCCAAAGCCCTTTGTGCTCTGAATCATGCATAGGGTTAGATTCCAAGGCAGATGGGAAATACACCTTTTCATACCATTTTTCTAAGATAACTTTGCAGGTGAAAGGTTGAATATTGGAACAGTTATGAGCCATTGTGAGGTGTTGTTCTTTGCATAAAGTAGAAAGGACAGACTGATTGTTCTACCAGTTGAGGCTGAATTAGGAGAATAAATCAGCCACACCCTAGGTATGCATGAGGAGAGTGAATTAAATTATGCAAATGGGATGAGCCATGGTGAAGTCCATATGTCTTGGAATTGGAGGACTTAACATAATGACTGTGTACTTCCACTTCCATGTAATGTATGGTAAAAGTTTTCCTGAATATCAGTATGATCTCCACCATCTGATAATTACTTACATCTGCCTGCTATAAGACCCAAAAAGGTTTAACAGGCAAGATCTTAGATAATCTGATGTTTACAGATGACAAATCTCTCAAACCACAGTTCCCCCCTCAGGAGTTGTAACTGGAAACTCCAGGTCCTTGCTTCAAACAAACAGCGTTATTTCACTCTGCATTAGACAGCGCTTCAGACGTGAAAAGCCTCCAAGGGCAAGGATTGCCTTCTTAGGGCTTGCTCTTAATCTTCTCTTAGTATTCCCTATAGAGAGCAGCTGACTGCTATTGTTTAGACCTGCTGCAAAGCCTATCAAAACACACTAAAGCTCAGCTTCAGTGCTGTGTAGCTGCCTTGGTGTGCCAGTCTGTGGAACCATCAGGAGAGTGCAAGGGAGGAGTCTGCATGCTGCAATTACTGCTCCAGCCTGATCTCTTACTTACTTGTTTGGAAGTAAACAAGATAATTGTTTATAACATAGGAGTCCATCCAAGTACTCTTCTGTTCAATGACAAGCAGCTAATATATTGAGTGTCAGTTTCTAGTGGTAGACATAGAATAATTTCTGGTTTTTAAAATGTTTCTGAACCCTAGCACAATGACTGGAGATCTCTGGTTACTGGTAATGACTGGAAGACTGTACAGTGTCTGGTGAATGCCAAATAGTACAAAAGTGCTCTTGCTTTGCATTTTATCTTCAGTGTTTCAATCATTCTTAGGTAAAACAAGGAAAGTGGTTGATAAAAATTTGGAAAAAAGTAGCAGAGAACAAGCTGCCCTTAGTATTCTGGAGGGATAGAACAAAAGGAGCTCATGTGGTCTTTGGATGTACAAAACATGGTAAGCTGGCAGAGAGAGAAGAAATTTCTTCCAAGTTTTGCAGGTATATTTTGTATATCAGTAATGGTCTAAGTTTGTTCAGAGTGTGAGCCACATACGCAGTTAAATCAAAAATTTCTCTTGCTACTAGCCAAGAGTAAAAGTTAAAAGAGTGTCTGCACTCAATTACAAGCATTAGTTTTTTGTTGCTATGGAGTAGCTGTAAAATAGACTTTGTATCAAAAATCAAAGCACATACAGTAATTCTCTTCAAGTGAGGTTAGTCAGTTCCTTCTCTTCCAGATACTGTAAAACTTGAAAAGGGCAGGAGGGAAAAGTCATAGAGTGCAGAGAGCTATGACCATATCTGCAGTTTCTGGCAGCAGGAGGCTGACTGTGCACTAGATGCTACATTCAATATACAACAAAAAAAAATGAGTGTTCAGATTTTTTTTCTGGTATTTTAGATGTAAAGTGGTTGTGACCTTCACACAGGAGCAAATAAGACCATAGTAAAATAATTCAGGTATTATTTAAGGCCAAGCTTTATGCCATGTGATCACTTGAATGATATTGCCAAGCCCTATGCTCATGTAGGAGACTTCTTTGGAAAGTCTCAGAAGACCAAACTACACCCTTCCCTTGGAAACATTCACGAGGAGGACACCTGCTGAGAAGGTTTACTGTGTGGAGTAAAGAGATACATCTTGTTAGCAGCTTTCATCAGAAGGGCTGCATTGTGCTCCCTACCTGTTAAACCTCAAGGGGCTCCACTGTAAGTGCTCTTCAACAAACCCTCTTTTCCAAGGTTGTCTCTCCACAAAGAGTGCCAAATGACAGACAGGAGCAACAAGTGAAATCCCTTTAATTCATAGGAGATTATTGGTGTTGATCTCAGCAAAGGACAGAGTTTATTTTTCCAGTTATTTTCTTTGCTTAAATTGGAGAAGGTTGTCTTATGAGCTATTCAGAGTTTTTAAATAAGAATGAATGTGTTTCTTGTCTTTTGCAAAACCTTCAGTGATGCTGATCTGTATTTTGGATTGCTTTAGGACGGTGACTGGGAATACAGGGAAACAAAGAGAAGCTAATGTAATGTACCTAATGCTAAATTAACTTTTCACTTAATTACGTTTGTATGTTACATAGTCACCTTTCCTGGGTATCCTTGCCACCATGCAGCACAATCTGCATTTTCTTGGAAAAAGTATTTATAGTGCATTCATATGTGTGTGTTCTTCATAAGCAGCTTTTTTGTCTGTATTGACAGGTCTCACCAACCCATAATCGTCCTGCAGGGAGTGGAGAGCAGAAACAGTCCCACACAGTTCTTTCATCACCGCCTAGAGTAGCATTTGGCTTGAGGTATGGGACCACTAGCTCCTGCTGACTCTGCAGCCTCACAACCTGGAGGGGATTCAGTAAATAAGTTGTCAGTGGCCAGAGAATCAGAAAAGCCCACTGCCAACCCTGATTGCACTTGTCAGGCAGGTTCTTGCTAGAGCTGATCAAAGTAAACGTTCAGAACCTATTTTTCTTATCACTACCATCAAAGGTAAAGTTCAGCTGCACTATCTGGCTTTTCCCTGAAAGGCTGGACTGTCTTACATGTTTATCACCATTCAGTCAGAATGGCATTTGGCTTCGATTGAACTATAAGAAGCCCTGTCTTACAATAAATTAGATTAAGGCAAAGCTTTTTATGCCTTGTCTTCCTAGACATAAGCTGCATTCATTACTGTTAAATTTAACTGATATTTGACCAGAATCTACTTTTAAAGTGTTCAAATTGTTAGGTTAAAAAAATCAGACTGTAATGCTAAATTTCTTAGAGTAAAAAAACTCCTTATTTCTCATAGTCCTAAAGGTAACTGTACCCTAAAATGAGGCAAAAAGAAGATTTCATGCTTTTCATTTTCTTCATGACTCTCAGATCATTGAGTCAAACCTGGGATCTTCCCAATTCATGAATTGTGCCCATTAATTAATGATCAGTAATCAGAAAGTATGTGGGTATGCAAGAAAGGAATCCCATGTGTGCCATGAAACATGTAAAACAGGTATTAAACAGTTCTGTTGGTACAATTACTTTATTTAAAGATTCTGGGACAGATGGCACTGCAGTAGTGAACGTTGGATTGCTTGGTGAAGCATTGCTCCTCAGATTTGCTGTCTTGCTGTGTGTTGAATAAAAAAAAAATCCATTTTAACAGTTACTTGGATCATTTTCTAAACTTGTGATCTTTCTAGTGTGGTTGTGAGATGGAAAACAGGACAATTGTTACAGCTTTAAAAGCAGGTGCTGCCCACCTTGCTGGCTTTGGGGACCACAGAGAAGGTGCACACAAGATTGTGTGAGTGAGAGCAAGGGTTAAAACTTCCCACTCACTTTGTTGTTTTTCAGTCAATGAGCTCAGAGCAAGCTGCAGGAAGGACCAGCAAGGTTAGGAGCTGGTAGCTTTTCTCTGTTTTGGCATAGCTGGTACCTGTTGATCATCAAGTTCTGCTGCTCTGACCTATTCCAAATATTTTACCACAGTTCTGCAGCACTTTAGCCTGACATGGCCTAACCTGTATTGTGGAACAGCTATGACTGCCCATTATGGCTTGGCACTTCATGTGGCTAAAGTATAATTTATTAAGTCCAGGTTTAGTTGCTGGCTAGTCAGGGCAGTATGTTCCTGGGATCATCCCAGGAGCAGAGGAGCAGGCTCAGCAGCTGCTGCAGAAGCTGTGGAAGCCAGGTGAGGAGAAGGCCTGGTCCCTGAGAGTGATGGAGTCATGGCCATACATGTGTCTGTCACTTCATCAGCTCCCAGCTGGAATGAAAACAGCCCAAATCCCATGAAAGGCCATGGGTTCTCTGCCTCCTGCACTCCATTGAATTTGTTTAGGGTGAAAAGCTAAACTACTAAAGCATCTTGTTAACGAGCTTCCCTTTCTCTCTGACAGGAAGCCTCGAGGGGAGGGGAAGAAGTGTCGGAAGGTGTACGGGATGGAGAACAGAGATATGTGGTGCACTGCCTGCCGATGGAAGAAGGCCTGCCAAAGGTTCATCGACTAACGATTGAAATTATGCAGAGGATTTGGGGAGGGGGAGGACAACAGCAGAAGCAGATTGCTGCTGCTGCACTGTATCACTTCCCATTTTCCCCTCCAGTGATGTGGTGTTGGGGGTTTTGGTTTTTTGGGGTGTTTTCTTTTTGTTTGTTTGTTGATATTTTTTTGGGGGTTTTTTTGTTGTTTTTTTTTTTTTTTGGAAGAGCTTTGTATTTCAAAAA